>JAOQGH010000008.1:6728968-6745949 GCA_025769975.1 Gallinago jamesoni
ATCCCTAACCTGTATTGGTGCCTGGGGTTCTTCCTCCCCAGGTGCAGGACCCTACACTTGCCCTTGTTGAACCTCATGAGGTTCCTCTCTGCCCAGCTCTCCAGCCCGTCCAGGTCACACTGGATGGTGGCACAGTCCTCTGGAGTGTCAGCCAGCTCTCCCAGTTTGGTATCATCAGCGAACTTGCTGATTCCAAGCCCTGTTTCAGCTAATTAACTCGCCGCCATCCCAGGGGTCTATTTAAATTGGCCTGAAAAGCTGATGAGGCAAATGGCACGTGCCAGATGAGGGAAGAGATTTTGCTGAGGCCCTGACCCGAGTTCCCTTTTCTCACCATCTCTCCGATGCCCACACAAGTTGCACCTTTGTTCCCTGCCTCAGTTTCCCTCTGAGGGACCGGGGTGGGGGGGGGGGGAATTCCACCCCCCCAGCTGGGTGCCTGCCCGTGCTGGGGTTCTCTGCAGAGCACTACACGCCTGCAATCTCTGCCATAAGAAAACTCCCAAAACGATTGTTCAGCATCACCTGATCTTTAGTTCATTTAATTAAAGATTCTCTCCAAGCAAATGACAGAACCATCCCCTTTTTTTCACCCTTGCATTATTATTTTTTTCCTTATTCTGCTGCTTGATTTTTCTTCTATATAAAGGTGAACCAGACGCCTCGTGCAATGGTCCGTGAGCATTGCCTGCTCTGTTTGCACGTGGGGAAAGAGATGGAGCGTCCCCACATGAAAGGGGCATCTGGGCACTGACAAGCTCCTAAACAAGAAAACTAGCACCCAGGGTCTTCCCTCAGTCATACTTTAAATCACAGCCCCTTCTGGAGGACCACTGGACCTTCCTCCGCTCACGACGCTGCATCTCACCGGCTCTGGTCAGTCAGAAACAGAAGATGCTTTACACTGGCCCTATTTTCTCCCTGTCCAGGTAAGTCACGATGGAAGCAGTGAGATACAGAATGGCGTTTTCCAACCAAGACATCCAAAAACTGAGAGTCATCCAGGAACAAAGCGGTTTCCGTTCTCCCTCAGGTTCTCCCGTTTTGTTCAGGGAGGCAATCAGGGTGCTGAGATACCCAGAGCTGTGCACGGACTCAATCCCAGTCTACCCTACTCATCCCAGTCCATTGAACACCCCTCCCCACTGCAGGGCATCCCACAGCCGAGGCCTCCAGCAATGCCAAGAGAGACTCACACATGGAGCAGGACAAATACGGTGAGGATTGTCAATATTTGCCTACTTTGGGATCTTCAAAGGAGGAGTCCTGTCAAGTAGGTGCATGGTGGCTATAAAAGGCGCGACTGGTGGCACCTGGGGCTCACCCAAACACCGGAGCTGCCACCATCAGACATGAAGGTCTTCTTGCTGCTGCTCCTCTGCCGTGAGTACCCCCCCTGCCAGCTCTCACCCTGCAATCCCTCCCCAGAAGCAATTAATTTGGGGAGGATGAAACGGCTCGGTTTTGCTGCGAAGGGGTGGGATAGGAGGTTGCTTTTCCCGATGCTCCTAACCCCCTGTCTCCAGTTGTAGGACTGGCCCCTGCCAATGGCAACCTGGTTCAGTTTGCTAAGATGATTAAAGTCAAGACCGGGAAATCATCATTGTCCTACAACCGTTACGGCTGCTACTGCGGCTGGGGGGGATCCAAACGGCCAGTGGATGCCACCGACAGGTAAGTCGGGACCTGGTGAAGGTAGATCAGATGCCCTCAGCCTCCCTCGCCCCGGGTACAGCCAGGGGAATGCTCACCCCTGCTCCTGGAAGATGAGAGAGCGATGCAAAAAATCTTTGCTCGCCCTAAACACCTCTTTAAAAGTTGGTTAACAGTCATTGCTGACGGCCTTTATAGCAATAGGCAGAAATGCATCGGGATCCAATCACCGCCTGGGCTAATTAAAAGCAGCCATGAGGTGTTCTGCAAAGTCACTTCAAAGGAAAGCAATTAGAGCATTGTGCTGACGATGCCAGAAAGGCATGAGCCACCCTCTCTTGCTCGCGCAGCACCAGGACTTGAGCACAAGGGTGATCCCAAGGAGAAGGCTGCTACATCTAACCTGGGCACACGTGCAAGATGTTTCTCATGGGGGCTGAGCAGCACCAGATGTTCACCATCGTGGTATCGTCCCCACCGCTCCCCGTCCTGCCCTGACCATAACTCTTGTGCTCCCAGGTGCTGCCATGCCCACGACTGCTGCTACAAGAGGATCTCATCTGGTTTCTGCAGTCCCAAGGTGGTCACATATAAGTACTCCATCTGGGGAAGCCAAATAACCTGCGGTAAGAGGGGGCACAGGGTCAAATCCCTCAGCGGGAAGGCACAACTATCCACTCTCTAGGGGGACCTCTCTTCTGAGATGTCCTTTATTAGCATCCTGGTGTGGAAATCACTTGCTAGGAAGAGGGTGGAAATGAGGGCAAAGTGCCAGGAAAAGGGCAAACATTTCTTTGCTAGGACTGTGGTGAAGTCTCAAGCTTGGAGAACTCTCAAAGCTCCCTTCTGTAGGCGCCAAATCCTGATGGTTGGAGGTGACCTTCCCATCTTGGATGGAGACCTGGCACTGCTGCTCCCCGTTTCCCCAGAGCAAACACTTATTTCACGGCGAGTGGATCAAAACAAAGCACTTCCCTGTGATCAAAGCAAATATCTAGACATACACAGGTCGATGAAGTAAATTAAACGGTCCTTCCAGGGCCCTGCATTGCGTGTACCCAGGTACCTCCACGCACCAGCGGTAAGAGGACTCCTCAAGACACTCCAAACTTGCCCCCAGCCACCTCAGACTCAACATGGGGGGGCTGTGTACGCCGCGGGGATGGACTGAAAGACAACCCTTGCCTCTTGCAGCCTTCACCTGACTCCAGTCTCCCAACATTTTCTTCCAGAATCCGGGAGTGTGTGCCAAACGCGGAGCTGCGAGTGCGACAAGCGGGCGGCAGAGTGTTTCCAAAGGGCAGCCAGGAGTTACGACACCCGTTACAAGAATTACCCCAACTATTTGTGCAAGGGCCAAGCTCCTTCCTGCTGAGACACGCTGGGTCAAAACCCAATGGAAACAGTCAAAATCATGGGGGTTTTGCCTTCCCTGGGGGCAGGCAGGGCACAACATGGCCCTGCAGCACTCAACGGGCACCGTTCCCCAGGGCACAGGGAAAATTCGCTCCCCACAATTAAATTAATCATAAAACTAAAGGAATCCTTGCAAATAAAAATACATTTTCAAAGCACATCCTGTGTCTTGCTTTGGGAATCGATGGTAGAAGGGGCAGGAAACAGCACGAAAGGTAGGAAACAGCACAAAGCATCAGGGCTGACTTTCTGAGGTAAATATTTATGCATGCATGGAGTTTTGTATCTTTTTCTTGAAATATGTTTATCAGCAGTGACATTTTAGCAGCCAACCGGTAAAACTTAAGAGCTTTGAGCAAAAATAAAAAAAAAAAGAATCCACAGAAACAGCAAGCAGCTGCTGGGCCCTGACCCCAAACCAGGCTCAAAACCCAGCTCCCCTCAGGGACCTTGGCCCCCACACGGCCCCATCCCACTCCTAACGACTATTTAAGCAATTAATACTCACTAAAGCCACGGGGGAGCATGGTGGTGGTGATCTCAGGGAGTTGGGGTGGCTCTGTCTTGCACCTCGTCTCTCCAGCAGGTCCTGGCTGGGCCAGTCTCCTCAGCAGCAGCCAACTTGTCCCTCCCCAGAGCTGCACAGGATCCACAATTAGCCTTAACGAGCCAGGCCCAGGTGCCCCTCACACCTGGGCCTCGATGGAGGCACCTCCACTTTTAGTGGCCATCTCCGGAGATGTGTTCTGCACACCTGCAGGATGAGGGGGGTCCTAAAATCTAGGTGCTTTAAAGGTATTTTCTTTTGAGTTTCCCTTCAGCCTTGGTGGCTCCTGCCTGACGCCATTAAGCATTTAATCACGGGCAACAGCCCTACCCTTCCCCTTCCTGCACCTCCTACAGTAGAAGGGGTATCTTAATAAACCCCAAATTTCTCCTTTTACTCATTTTCTGGCGCCACTCAAGGGATGAGATGCGAGCTGGGACGAAGCTCACGAGGCCGATGCTGCCCTCTAAAGTTTGTGCCTGCAAACAGGCTGCAAACAGCTCCACGACAGCAAAAACCATCTCCTTTTCATACAGAATCACAATTACCTAGGTTGGAAAGGACCTTTCAAGATCATCTAGTCCAACCAACAAAAAAAAACAATAAAAAAACCAAAAAAACCCCAAACAAAACAAAACCAAAAAATACCCAAACAAACAAACAAAAAGACCCAAGCAAAAAAAAAATCAAAACACCAACATACAACGCTGGATACAAACATGAAGAATGATCCCATTTCCCCCACTTTTATTTAGCAAAGTTCCGGAAGGTCGTGAAAGCCAGGAGGTAAGTGTACGCCCCACAGCCCGATCGCATCCCCGGGTTGTGCAGAATCGGTAAATTAATCCAAAAGTTTTGCCTTTTAACCTACAGCATGCCCCATACACACAACTCCACTCGCCCAGCTCAGCTGGCACATCTTTGCCACCTTTATTGCACTCAGAATTGCAAGAAAACAGAGGTTTGGTAGCAGAAGCGGGTGCCCTGCTCAGAGTCCGGAGAGGGAAAGGAAAAAACTCTCCTGTAGCTTCAACACATCCCAAGAGAGGAAGAATCCATGAGCACCGCAGATGTGGATACCATGGACAATATGATTTGTGTCCTTCAGGCACTGCAGATGAGGTGAAACTGTTGTTAAATAAACAAGGAACTGGGTAGATGAGAAAATGGAGCAGCACAAGCAGAAAATCCCTCCTGTAAGGCCAAGCCATGCTCAGGGACAGTAGACAGAACCCGCAGGGGCAGGATTTGGGAAAAATAAGGCTGAGGATGATGATGGTGGTAGACAGGATGCAGGGAAAGCGGCTTTCTACGTTGTCCTGCTGTGTCCTCACCTTGGAGAGGCTGCCAGCAATCCTGCCCACTTGTGACCCTCCAGCTTGTAACAAACAATAAATCCTCCTCAAATACCAGGGGAACGCGCGGCGCCTGTTGTCCTATGACGGCATGCTGTGAAGCACAGCTAGCTCCACCAAAGAGTAAACATCAGCTATGAATCATGGTGTTTCTCTGCTCTGGTTTCTTGCCTCCCTTCCTTCTGAAAGGAAAATCCACCGCCTGTTTACAAAACAAATTCTTTGCAAAGTAGCGAGTTCCCTGAGGAAGGTGGCACAAGCATTCCCTAGGAAAAACACACATGGTAAGGACAGGTGGAAATGTCAATAGCTAAAAGAAAAACCTACAACAGACAAAATGAAAAGTTTTAACGTCTTTGGATACAAAATGTTTTTGCAGGTAACAAAGCCATTCTGGCAAAAATTAAGAGAATTTGATAGGTGTAACAAGACTTAGGAGCCCAGCACTTAAACAGTTTGTTTTAATCATATTACAGTTGGAAATGCAAGCATTTCCAGCCACGTGTTTGGTTATAGGTATCAGAAGCTGTGAGCTGAAGGTCAGTCTCTCTCTGCTGCTGTATTGCAGGGCCCTTCACACCTACAGGAGAAGCTCAGCTGGACACAGGACAACTCCCTTCACAGCTCCACAGGCTCAAAGCAACAACAGTCCTGTATCAACTCTGGCTCAGGAAGACAAATGAGCAACTCATTAACATCAAACAACTGCAAATTCTCACTATCTTTTCAAACCTGCAGAACCCACCCAGATTTTGAATCCAAATACAGCTGGGCAAGCTGCCCTGGCTGATGAGGTGACACATTTACCTGAACCACCTTGCTGTGCCCACTCTCTTCAACTCATCACACCCATGAAGTGACTCGCACTTTCTCCTAATTGAACTCTGATTTGCGATTCTTTCCACTAATGTAGAAGTGACTGGGTGAAGAAGAGTCCCAGGATGTAACATTGCAGACAACAGGCTAAGGCTGGCATAAAATGGATTTTACCAAAGTAATTTTTCACTTTAAGGACAGTACTGTGAATTCAAGGCTCATCCATGCTCCTCCTACCTAGGAAATACCACTCAAGACTTCCCTCCACAGCGGTTACTCGTGCCTGCTGCTGGCACTTAATGTGCTGCTTCACTTGCTGGACACTATGTCCCACCACAAAGCATAAGAGCTGCTTTGTATTACTTTCTATTTCCACCAAGAATTTACAGGAACCAAAGGAACTTCTTTTCCAGCACGAAAGCCTGGTCTCCTGCACAACCAGCACTTAAAGTAGAACTCCTGTCTTTTTATTCTTCCAATGCTCTTGATAAACAGTAGCAGAGCATATGAAGAAATACTAGCTCAAATCTTGGCAGTTCAGTCAAAAAAGGCATTTATACTTCTGTGCTCAGCTTTAAAGAACACACAGAATTTTTTTCAAAAGCAACATTCCTTACTTTCAAACAAATCTATTTTGTCTCTGCCCTGGCTAATGAGGTGTCTCCCGTTATCTATTGTGTGTCCAAATGCACATGTGCTTTCTTCAAGCTTAGTGGTTTTGGACTCAGGTCCAAAAACCTGAGTGAAGCTGAAATACTGCAATCCATAAATCAAGGGGCAAGTCCCACAGTCTTTACACTTCCATCGAAATTCACCGTCCTACAGCGGGAACCATCACAGGATTCAAGCTGTACGTTCTATGGTACTCGGTGACCCTACCAAAGAGGAATTTAAGATGAAAAAATCCTACCCTGGAAAAAGCTCGATTTATGAAGAGCGAAGTAGGCAGGGTTCCTAGTGATCACTGCTACTTGGAAGCTTGTTCCCAGAACTCTTGATCCCTTGGCTATACTAATTTCATTTGGAGACGAACAACTACCAAGTTCCTGGCTTGGACTAAAGCTCTGGAGTAGCCCAAAGACTTTGGCAAAGGAGATGAAATTCCAGATGTCCAAGTAACAACACTCGACAGAAGTCTCACGCCTGCTCATGTCACATTTTACTACTTCATTAGATCCCACCAGATTGGATTAATTGGCTCTGCAGTCTCACGAGTTGTAATTACTTCTTTTTCTCTGAAGGTTTCAACAGATAGCAAACGAGCTGATCTCACACTTAAGCAAGAAGCATGAGTGAACGCAGGAATTTTATTCTCCCTTCATGTATTAATCCTTTCTGAAAGAGCCCAGTGCAAAACAAGCAGTTCCAGTGAGATTAAAACTGGTCACTGAGCTCTTGCATGGGAAAGAAAGGAGGAGCATCATGTTTGATACACCTTGCTCTGGAAAGCATTCTGGGATTCTGCTCTCTTACTTTATTTAAATTTAAATAGAAAAAAACCAACAAACCATGTTCCTGAGTTGAGAACTGTTGAGCTTTCCCTGACACCGAGGCAAAATAAAGCCTCTCCAAACATAGACAAGCAAAAAGTTGCCCTAAGGAAATAAAATAATCTAAGCACATCAAGAGATCTCAAAGCAGATCTGACACTGCTGTGTGAAGAAAAGGTTCTCACCTTCATCTAACTCCAAACTTATACAAACAAGTCTCTTCTTTTTGTTAAGTTCAAACCACTCTTCTCACACACAGGCTGATACAGAATTATAAAATAATTGTTTGCCCCAGAACCGAAGAAACAGGAAGTTCGGGTGTGCTTAGAGATCTCAGCAGAAATGGATTTTAAGACAACAATGGGTGCTTGGAAATTTGCTTAAGGGGAATTTGGTCTTCATTGGTTTTATTTGCTTTTCTTGCCAGAGCACTCAGAACATGTTCAGTCATATGTTTAGAGCTGCCGTGGCCTTCACCAAGGTGACGTGGTTGTTTGAGTCCATCTCTCTCCCCCTGCTGTCTGCATTGTCACTCTTGTTGGCCAAGACCTTCTGTCGGTGCCTTTCCTCCTGCCGCTTCTTCTTCTCCAGCCGCTGCTGTTCCTTCTTTTGCTTTTTAGACACCTGAAAAGGGAAGGATGAAAACACAAAGTTGAAAACACACATTTTCTACTCAGTTGGAGAAAAATAGTATGCTGGAAAGGAGACAAGCAGATATCAAAGCAGATGCCAGAGGATGTTTATTCCAAACAACTTACCAGGACTTTATTTTGTGTCATTTTGGGAAGAATGCCACATGTCTCTAATAAATGTTTGTATCAGAGAAGTCACAGCTATAGCAGCAACAAAATCTGGTAAGTGGACACGCTTCTTGAATCAAATGAGAAGATAGTTGCTGATTAAGCCATCGTAAGCATTCCCCTATTCGTTAAAGGATGTGTAAATCACTGCCAAACCACCCTTCACATACCTTTGTGTTTCTGCTAGCTCGATTCTCTTCATCAGCTCTAGCTTGTCCTTTGTTGATGTCTATCTCATCTTGATCCAAGCTCCGATTTCCACAGATTCTTGAACCAGTTCCGTTTTCTTCCTGTGGAGTTCTGCTACACCATTTCTGATCTCTGCTCTGGGGATCGCACTGCTCCTCAGTACCTACCAACAACAGAGGTTTCTCTCAGGCACACTCTACCCAGAAGCTGCCTCACTGTCAGCCAACTCCTTCTTCCAGAATATTTGGAACAGTGGGTTTTTTTGGAAGCTGGAATGAACCTCCCCTCACTAACAACCTTCCCAAGCAGAGGAAGGCTGAGGCGGCAGCACAGCCAACAGCAAGCTTCAACTGCTACTGTCCCTGTTAAACTGCTGTTTAGAGTGAACACTAAGATCAGACAGCATTCTCCTGAAGCGCTAGATAACAAGCTCTTACTTACTGATTCTTTCCACTTCATTCACTTGAAAGACAGCAAATATTGCAGATTCTGTGTTGTAGTCTTCCACTTCCAGAATCCGGCTCACTAAATCAATGTCCTGTCCACCAGAGGAGAGAGATAACACTGAGGAGAGTCCAATCCACTGACATACGTTCATTTAACCACCATCTGCACCACTGAGAGGATGGTCTGCTTTTATCACCTTTCACACACACACAGAACCACCCAGAATGATACGGGGTTGGAAGGGATCTCTAGAGATCATCTAGTCCAACCCCCACCTGAAGTAGGTCCACCCAGAGCAGGTCCCACAGGAACCTGTCCAGGCAGGGTTGGAATGTCTCCAGAGGAGACTCCACCACCTCTCTGGGCAGCCTCTTCCAGGGCTCTGCCACCCTCACAGGAAAGAAGCTCCTCCTCATGTAAACTTTCTGAGAAGACAAACCTTCCAGAATTATACACACAGAGTATGTACTTCATCTACATTTAAGGGTTGACTCTAAGATGAAAAACATCCTGATCTGTGACTATGGTACTGAAATTGCCCAAGAACAGCTCTTTTCAGAATTTTTCCCAAGGCTACTTTCATGTATCGAGAAGGTCTGAACATTAAGCATAAAAAGGCTACTCAATACTTACTGAGCATCCAGTTGCATTACACACTTTTCGTACAGCATCTTCCATTTCATCTTCAATCTCATCTTCAGAGTCACCCTTCTGAGGCTTCACTTCCTCCTCCTTATTCAAATCATTTTTGCAAAGCATCTGCAAGAAAAGCAAAGCCCAGCACATCACAGAAGCACATGCAGCGACTTCATCATATGCAGTTAAAAAAAAAAAATCTGACATGATAATAAATTTAATTATTATGGCACGCTTTTCTCAGAAATATTCTGTGTCAAAGCATCTTGGAAATTGAGTCACTTCCATCATCTTTGAGGCCATGTCCCATGGCTCATACACTACTGAGAAAACTCTCACTACAAGATCATACGCACCAATAAACAATCAGTGGCTTTTGAAGGGAGGTATTTTTTTTTTACAATGCCATGCATTATACAGTTGTGTGCAGAGAACTTAAAGGAAATCATATCTTACTCCTTAACATGAAAAAGTGAGATATGAAGAGGATTTTTGTATCTAGCTGTTGCATTTCCATCTCTTTCCTCCGTTCCCTTTGTTTTCCATTTGAGGTGTGTGAGTACGTAATTTAGACGGGGTTGCTTCAAGATATCTACAGCCCACACCCCAGCATCCGATTTGGGATTGATTTTCAGCCCAGTAACTCAAACGCTTCCCAACCTGTCTCCAGGGAGCAGGCAGCACTAGTTACAATGATCTCAGGGGCTCTTCTATCCCCAGCACAACACAGGGACCAAACTCGTTTCTCATTCTCAATGGAAACGAGCAAGGAAACCAACTGGTAACATGCATCTGTTTTATTTATCACCTGAAGCTGACTCAGGTCATTCTGTCATAACCAACCTCCATCTGAAGGTAGGCTGGAGCTTCAGAATCATCATTGATTCTCCTCACACTGTCGTAGTGCTCTCCGTAACGATACGCAATGTGAAGTTCCCTCACGTTGTTTTTGTCTGTGCCCCGAATCTAAGTGAAACACATAAATTGCAAATGAGGATTTGGAATCAAATTCAGCATCGTTATTTTTTTTGAAGTAATGATAAACACTGTGATCAGAAGCAAAGTACGTAGCTACTGAAGCATCTTTGAACATGAAGAGCTGATCTAATAATCCAGATGTGCTTAAGTAAAAGCAGAGCTTCTGCCTCAGGGATAATGTTTGAAAACCAGATACACAACCTCAGTCAGTTACATTGTAATAAACAAAACATGGTATGAAAACATTTCAGTGTAAACTTTCCACAAGAGCTATTAGTTTTCTGATTGTCTTCTGAGACCCAATTTGTGACAGCTCCCTTTCAGGGTACAATGCCTTTTTCCTCTCAAACATGAGAAAAAAAGAGTCCATTCAAGTTATGATGACAACGTAAACAGTCACCAGAGTATATTTTGTTCTGCAGCTGGGACAAGATGTTGTTTATCAGTTGGCATTTGAAGTGGGTATCTTTTGTTTTTAAAAGAAAGACTAATAAAAATAAAGCCAAACAATGAAAATGTATTAACTCCGTTCAAGAGCACTGTTAACAACTGAACATTCCTTTGCTTTGTCAGCACCAAATACAGCACTTTCCATAGAAACTTCCAGCTCTGAGCATTATCTGTACTGATATAAGAGTAACTCCTACCCTGATCATCAGTGTCTCAAACTGTTAGCTAAAGGCTACAGAGCATTCCAGCTCTTGCAAGGAATGCAGAAAATTACACTGCATTTGCAGATCTCCTTTGCTTACCCATCATCTCAGAGTTCAAAGATCTGACAGCTTTCCCGGAGAAGACGTCAGCAAGCAAATGACAAGAAACACTTGCTTCAGGGCTCCAGAATTTCCCAATCCTTTGACGTCTTAGCCCAACTTACAGAATATACACCAAGTCACCTTTCAACCACATCTGCAGTTTGTGTTACGCTAATGACTTCAGATTTCATAACAGATATCCTCCATTCCTCTACTTTACACTTGTTCACCTTTAAGTTCCAACCCAACGCTTGGTTATACTTAACTCCTGCCTTTTATCCTATTAAGTTATTCAACGTGTTGGAACTTGGTAAGATTTATTTTCAACATTTCTTCTCTGTCAGAGCCTAAATAGGTATTTAACAAATCCCAAAGCTCTTGAAAGAGCATTCTGAAAATTGGCCAATTTAGTTTTCAGTAGTAAAGCATCTTTTTGGCTGCGCTTTCCACAATACACTGGGACTGTAAGTAAAAGATAGCTACAGATTAAAAAAAAAGGGAAAATCGCTGAAAAAAAGGCAAGCAGGTATCCAAAATGTCAATATAATAACTTACACATCTGAGCTAACTTGAAGCTCTATATTTACAGTCGCTATCAAAAATGGTAAAGGATGTTTAAAGCCCTAAAAAGTCACTGCAGAGACGGCCACCTCCAAAGAGCTTTGATTAGGCCAGAGCTTGAGAAACAGCTGGAGGTCCTGAACACTGCTGCTCACATTTTTCCAGCTTATCTGCAGTGTATAGAAATGCTTCTGTTAAAATTAATGCATAACTCACCATCTGCTTTAGAGTTAGGACCAAAGGAGAAATTCACACCATCTGCTTTAAGTGTCTTGCTGATCTGCCTCTCAGGAAATGCTCTCTCTGGAATCTAATCTAAAATTTTAGATTTGGAGCTGGGGTTTGAAAGCAGAGAGAGAGGGGGAAAACTATGTATATGTATAGAAAATTAAGAGCGTCCTGGGTTAGTCAAGTCTAGCAAATTCCTAACATTGTCACCGTGCTGTGATCCCCTACATTATTTGATGCCCTGATGTATCCTCTGTGTGGGTCAGGGACTCCTTATGTTCCAACTATGAACAGGTCTCTTTACTTACGCCATTCCCAAGGGCCTAAGACAATCTCTCACTAACAAGACTACACCCAGGCAAAACAGAACCTCATCACAAACTCTGTATTTACAGCCCTGGGAACGTCAATGAATAAGGAAAAAGAGTTTAAGGTTTTCGAGAGGATATACAAAATACTGATAAGAGGTAAGCACACTGAGTTGAGCATCCGGTTCAAAACAGTAACACAACACACACAGCACCCCCATGAACTCTCCTGCAGGGTCAGTACCTCTGTACTCTCTCGCAGGTCAAGTAGTTGACTGTTCCCACTCATTTGTGTCATTGTCAGCTATATTTTTTGTTTAAATCTGCAGGTTAGCCATTTTAAAGCCCACGGCTGCCATATAAATAAGAGCTTAAACTTGTGTTCAGGAATCTACCTGACACCGTTTCAAATGTATTTAAGACACCACTGACAGCTTTCATCTGGTCTTTTATCTTTATTGTCTTGTTTAATCTATATACTTCATTGGTTCTATCTGTAAATCGGGGCCAGAAACAATTCTGACTTGAATACAGGTTCTCACTTGCTCAATGAAGAGGCAGAGATCGAGCCTGGACACATTCCACAGAACAACAACAAAAAATAGAGCAGAAGGGACCCGACAGATTGATTACTCATTGCAGGGCTCTGCTGTCAGGGGAAACCATACTCAGGCCTTTCCAGAGGCCCATTTAACATCACCTTAAGGTTTTAAAACTTCTTCCGTCTTCCGCCCAGTCCAGAACCTCTCCAGCCATCAGAAACCTCCTCATTCCAAATCCCAGGCAGAACTGATGGAGCTTCATTCCAGCACACTGCAGGGACTGCTCTGCTGTACCTTCACCTCCATATTCCTGAACCTCATCGTACAGGTTTCCTCAAGCCTGGCTTAAACTCCTACAAAAAAAGTCACTTCATACGCCCAATCTTCAGGAGAGGAGAATGCATCAATGAAGCTAGTAGCTTCAAACCAAACTAAAGCATGCTGCTCTGTCTCCATGTACTTATCTTTCATGCCTTCATTGTTTTCTTTCATTCTCTCCCCTCCTGGATGAAATCTGTAGTGTTTTCCTTCAAGGCTGACAAAGCAAGCACAGCTCTACACCATGTCTAGCTCACTACAGCTACTGTCTGCTCTTTTAATAGATCAGCAAGTTTCAACACCACTTGTATTCATCAGCTAAAAGGCCAAAATACAGAACTTTTGTTTCTCACCTGCCACAGCGGAGCATTAGGCTGATGAATCACCACATTCAACTGATTGTTCCTCGCAAAGGCCACAATAGCATCATTGCCAGCAAAGGTACCAGGCTTTGCCAAGTTGGTAACTAAAAAGAAAAAAAATAACACATTCAGAAGAGTTGGAAACCTAGTTTCTGACACTTCCAAAAGCACTGGAGTGATAGCAAGTAACAAAGTTTCCAGCTCAAGCCCAAGAAATTCTGGAAAGGAAATCCCAGCTGTGAAACAGTGACTGTTGAGGCAAGAATTTGGCAGCAGCAGAAGTTAATGCGTCTTTAATGACCACAGAAACCTCCAAAAAACGCAGTACACCCTTCGATTATGCAAGGCTGTCAGCTCTGCGTTAGCTAGGACAGAAGAGAGCCATCTACTAAATAACCAAACCACTTCCATGCATCACCTGCGTGGTACTTGGGACATCCTCAAAGCTGGTAGAACAAAGGCTGCATTGGTCTCTGCTTTGATCTTCCCCTGGTTTACCACAAAATATCCAGGGTCAAGCAGAAAAAGAAACCCACTCAACACCCACCAGTTTCCAAGGAGAGCTAGGTAACTTTTGCAAGTTCCTTTTGAAAACACCAATTTTTTTGTTTCTTGCCTTTTTTTGCCTCTCCTTCCAAGTTCCCCCTAAATTTAAACAATATCCAAGACAAACGTAATATAAGTTTAATAGCTCATCTTTCTACAGAAACATAACAGAAACAAATGTGTACCCACTGTTTCTAAAAACTAGAGAGGAGCCCTAAAACAGTTCTGCGATGATGACCTGTTTAGTATTAAGGTGCTGACATGAGATGTAATCCCATTACACAATAACCTTTCCATTAGTGGACTATGGAGACTCTACCGTGTTTCTCAAAGGGCACATCATCCTCCACAAAAGGCTCAAAATCTTCTCGCTGTTTTATCATGTAATCCACCGTTTCCTGGCGATGTCTGAGGTGGTTCCGCGAGTGCCCCTCCAACTGGTCACCCAGCGCCCGAAACAAACAATTGCTGCCAAAAGAGAAAATGCAAGTTAGTGTTGTCTGAAAGGCACCTAACAGATACACCATTAAACCAATAACGTTCTGTACTAGCAGAAAGAATACGGTGTTAATGGGAAAGGAAAAAATTAGTAAGTTCAATAAGGATATGAATTTAACGGTTTTAAATTGGAAGAGGGGAGATTTAGATTAGATACCAGAAAGAAATTCTTTGCTGTGAGGGTGGTGAGAGCCTCGAACAGGTTGCCCAGGGAAGCTGTGGCTGCCCCATCCTTGGAAGTGTTTAAGGCCAGGTTGGAGGGGGCTTTGAGCAACCTGGTCTGGTGGGAGGTGTCCCTGCCCATGGCAGGGAGTAGAACTTGATGATCTTTAAGTTCCCTTCCAACTCTAACCATTCTATGTTGCTATGAATGTGAAGTAGCACCTATTCCCTGTGCTTCCAACAGCTGCTAAAATGAGAAAGAGTGGTAGGAACATGAGGTTATGAGTGAACACGTCAGGGTAAGTCAAGGGCCAAACTGTCTTAAACTGACATTGAGACAAATGACATCATGCAGCAAAGAACAACCCAATGATCTACAAATCAATTTCAAAGGAAACTTGTCCAATTCCTCTTCCAATACTGAATAACAATTTCACAGAATCATAGACTTCCTGACAAAGAGTCCCTCTCCAGCTCTCCCGTAGCTCCCTTCAGATATTGGAAGGCTGCTATAATGTGTCCCCGGAGCCTTCTCTTTTCCAGGCTGAACAACTCCAGCTCTGTCAGCCTGTCCTCATAGGGGAGGTGCTCCATCTCTCTGATGATCTTCACGGCCTTCCGCTGGACCCGTTCCAACAGGTCCATGTCCTTTCTATGTTGAGGACTCCAGAGCTGGACACAGTGCTCCAGGTGGGGTCTGTTATTTATTAATATTAATTTATATTAATACTTAATAATAATTCCAATAGTTATGGACCTTCCTATCACTCGGCAGGCTGGTGAAGCCCTCAGTCCCCCTGGGGATCAGGCCTGGGCTAGCAGAGCCCTCAGCCCCAGGGGACCCAGGCCCCACACAACCACAGAGACCCATGATGAGGTACAGAGGGGAAGCCCTTATCCCTGCAAAGCACTGGCCCCGCTCAACCCCGAGGGGAAAGCCCTCAGCCGCCGGGTACACCGGCTCCCCAACACCCGGGGGAGCCCTCAGCGCCTGGGGAGAGGAGGCCCCAGCGGAAGCACCGTCCCCGGGGGTGCTGGGGACACCCGGCGCGGCGCTCACCCATCGCCCGGTACCTCCCGCAGCTTGAGGCCGAGAGCCCGGAGCTGCCCGGCGAGACCCGAGCCGGTGCCGGGAGCCGTTCCTGCGGTGGGCTGCCGGTTCCGCCGCCCCTTCTTGGCTCCGGCAGGCGACCGGGCCTTGGCCGCCTGTTTGCGGGACATCCCCCGCCGGGCGCCCAACGGCGCCTCTCACGTGACCGCGCCACCATGGAGAGAGGCGCCAGAGCGGCCCCGGCGGCGCCGCTCTATCCCCGCGCCTCTCTATGGTTCCCCCCCTCCCCGCACACCCCGCCAGGTGGCAGCAACGGAGCGGGGCTGGAGCTGCCGCAAGGAGAACCATAGAATCATCCCGGCTGGAAAAGATCCTCGGGGTCATCAAGTCCAACCATCCACCCTACTCTACAAAGTTCTCCCCTGCACCATGTCCTCCAACACCACATCTAAACGACTCTTAAACACGTCTAGGGATGGGGACTCAACCCTCTCCCTGGGCAGCCCATTCCAGTCTCTGACCTCTCTCTCTGGGAAGAATTTTTTCCTAATGTCCAGTCTAAAGGGGGCACAGTGAGAAAACGACAACCAGTGGAATGGTTTTTTAAGTTCCTCCCATCCAGAGTGACAATGTCCCTGAGCAGAGGGGACAGCCACCCCTGGGGACTGTCACCTACGTCAGGTGTCGGGTTGGTTCACACACCATGCTCAAAGCCCTAGGACAAGCAAGGATTTCACTGTGGTGCTCCCTTACATCCATTTCCTGCCATAAATGGGTCCGTAAGAAGCATTTCACAGAAACACGTTTTCTTACGCAAACACAGTAAAAGCAGGAAAACGGGCCAATGATTAATGAAGCCATAATTAGCTTAAGTAGCACCAAGGGGCAACAGGCAATTCGCCAACAGCGCTCGTGATACCAAGGACAAAACTGAGTCAAAACTGTGGGCAGGTCCTCGGTGCCCAGTGGAAAATGTCATCAAAGTATCTTTTTTTTTAACCCAAAACGACCAGTAAAAGCCAGGCAGGGAACCCATGCTCAACAGAGAGGAACCTGATGAAGTTCAACAAGTGCAGGGTGCTGCACCTGGGGAGGAATACCCCCCCTGCACCAGCACAGACTGGGGGGGACCTGCTGGAGAGCAGCTCTGAGGAAAAAGTCCTGGGAATCCTGGTGGACAACAGGATGCCCATGAACCAGCAATGGGCCCTGGTGGCCAAGAAGGCCAAGGGCATCCTGGGGGGCATCAGGAAGAGTGGGAGCAGCAGGTGGAGGGAGGTCATCCTGCCCCTCTGCTCTGCCCTGGGGAGGCCCCATCTGGAG
>JAOQGH010000008.1:6746049-6784778 GCA_025769975.1 Gallinago jamesoni
TGGTGGAGTCTCCTTCTCTGGAGACATTCAAACCCCTCCTGGACACGTTCCTGTGGGACCTGCTCTGGGTGGACCTGTTCTGGCAGGGGGTTGGACTAGATGATCTCCAGAGGTTCTTTCCAACCCCATAACATTCTATGATTCTGTGACTGCAACACAGTAGAAAGGCACACAAATGTCACTGCCGCCCGCTGCCAGAAGCCAGGGCAGGCAGACATTCATCCCACCCAATTTTAAACAGAAATATTTTAGTTCAGCATGTTTTCACCCCCAGCAGTGTCTGCTCCAGCCCCCCAACACCCACAAGCTAGTTTTGCTCCGTTCTAGAGATTAAAAATTCTGTAAATTTTAAGATATTTCCATTTCAGACATGGGAAGTGACGGGCTAAATTTGAAATTTCTAAAGCATCGTAAAAAGGGCAGGTTTGTCCTCATTTCCCACATCTTTTCTTTATAACAGCATTATCTTACTAATATTGAGCTGTGTGAACTGCAAGAGAAAATTGTCTGATTTTTAAACTTTAAACCCGTTTCCAGACATTCTTGCACTTCCACTGTGTCCCCCACGGGGAGACCTTCAGGCTCCTGAAACGTGGGGTGACCCAAAAGTCCCTCAGATACCGCCGGATGCCACCCCAGCAGGAACGTCAAGGCGCTTCCACAAACTTTGCTTCCAACAAACCTCCTCCTCTTTCTCAGCAAAGAAGAACAAGAAGCTCTTCTCACCCCACCCTCCCCACCACTGAGTTCAGGAGATTAAAGTCCTGAATTGGGGTTGTTTCATGGGTTTCTGTTGAAGGGAGGGGCGGTACAGGGCAGCAGAGACAGTCAGAGCGTTCTGGTGCATTTGAGGCAACCGACTCAGTACTCCGTGTCTTCTGACGGTAATGCTGAGCTGGCCCCATTCTGGAACGATGACCCTTCCCTCTCTACCTTCTCTCGCTCCACAGGGTTCTTACCGAGAAGCTATGGCTATTTTATCCCTCAAATAAAAACATAGGGAGAAACTGAAGAGTCAGGGATTCGTTCAGGTGTTTACTTTTCACAATATTCACAAAAGCACCCAACAAGGCATTCCTGAGTGCATGAGGTTGTCCTCCAAATGCCAAGAGAAAGAAGATGGTCCCACCACATGTCGCGGTTTGAGCCACACAGGACTGATTCAACTTCTAATGCTGGGGAAAATTGCACTTTTAGAAGATTCTGGTGTCTGAATTGGTGAAAAACTTTACAGCCAGCTCTGGTGTGGGGGTCTCAAGGTCTCAGTGTTTTCAAGCTCCCCAGGTGCACGGACAAGAAGCAGCAAGACCTGAGCGCTTGACCCAAGCTGCCACCATGGTTATTTCATACAACAAGCACCACATTCAATAGAAATTAGAGAGCTGAGGAGTTCTCTCTCTCTCCCTTGATGGTAGCAATCCTGACAACTCTTTGCCCTGAGCCTTTCCCTTCCTCCTGAAGCCGCAGGGCTCGCAGTGTCCCACATTGACTGTCCCTGCTGGGAGGGCACAGCTTCCTGTGATGGAATGGGCTGGGGATAGTCCTGGTGTGTTTTATATTGGTATTGGGATCAATACTGGCTCTTTAGTATTATTAACATTAATTACCCAGTCTTATTCTATTAAATCTCTTTCTATTTCAACCCTCAGGTTTCCTTGTTTTCTTCAATTCCCCTTCCCGGGTGGGGACGGGTCCTTGGGTGAGAGACTAATTGTCTAAACAACAACAGATTGTTCTGGGTTCCTCAAACCGTCACACCAAGACACTAATCTTGCTTTTAATTTCCATATCTCTCCCACGGACCCCCTGAAATCCTGCGTGACCCTCCATAATACTCCAGTTTGTACCTGAAGCCCACTGATGACTGAAACCTACAGGGATGCTCCTAGGATAAAAGAGTTGATAATCAGACATTCCACACTCAACATTAATGATCTCAATCCCATCCTTCACTTTGTGCTGGAGGGTAACAGCTCCAGGGTAGTGAACATTGCTAAAGCAACAACAGATTTCCTACCCAGAGCACTCAAAATTGGTAGTACTTACACACTTTCTAATTAAAGCCCTGCATTCAGTGCACCAATTTTAATATTGGATAATTCCTCGGTGTCTGTCACCCTCCAGCAAAGCAGTGTTCAGAGACCAACGAAATCACTTTCAAGAAATTAAGTGCTAATTTAATAATAATGGAAGTGTCTGGCTCTGGCAGTGAACAAAGCTGCAGTCTGCCAATGCCACGGGGTCAGCTTCCGGACGGGAATTGCTTAGTGATATTATCAGTCGTTGTAAAATGTCCTGGCCACAAAGTTAATCATTAACTCAGGTCCCCATCTCATAAAAACATCGTATTGTAAAAACACAACACGCTTAAAGCCAACTGTCACTAATCAATCATGCATACAACATAAATAAAGCAGCACATAAAAGGAGCCAGAAACTCAGCAAATCCTTCAGCGACGGGAAGGCAAACTGCACGGAGGTTTATCCCCATGGAGAAATCCACTGACAAGGCAAACAATGGCCAGGGATCGACGGCTCCTGCGGTTCTGCAGGCTGAGAAGGACTGTCCTGCACCCGCTATGGAAGGTGCTGCAGAAACGAGCAGGGCAGGAGCCCTCACAGAAGACACCGCAGATGTAAAGACGCTGGAATTCACTGAAGAATGTATTAACGGCATGGAGAGACCTTCAGGCACAGAGCAAGACACTCCTGATGCCTTTAAACAAGCTATTTCAGAGGGAGACTGTCCAAACTCAGAGCCTCTCATTATGCTAACGAACAAAAACTCTCCGAAAGGATGCGGTTTGGAAATGAACCACCAGGGTTCAAGTACAACACCTCTTGATATGGACTGCCTGGTCTGCTTCAACAAGTACAACATCTACAGAGTCCCGAAGCTCCTGGACTGCCAGCACGCCTTCTGTGCTGTCTGCCTCAAGCTTATCCTCAGGAAAGAAGAGAACACCTGGATCATCACCTGCCCCCTCTGCAGAAAAGCCACTTTTGTCTCAGGAGGGCTCATCCGCACACTTCAAAATAAAGAAGACATCATGGAGCACTTGGAAAACCCTGATTCGAATCTCGAGGTGCACATCTCTGCCATAGGGTTGGACAGCCATAGCTGGACTCTGAGCAGCCAAGACGCTTTATACAGGGAGGAGAACGTCCCAGAAGACAACAGACTGGCTGTCCAGAGACTGGTGCTGCTCCTGCTGCTTGTGGTGATTCTCACCATCCTCATCCTCCCCTTTATATACTCCGGGCTGATAAAATGGGTAATTTGTCTCATGCTTGGTTTGGGGTTGGTGATGTCGATGGTGCTTTGCTGCACTCCTAAATTCTACTGGAGGTGTAACAGGGACTCGCTCACCTCCTGCCACAAGGAGACCCACATCTCTGCTATTGCCTGAGGCGGTTAACGTGAGCAGTCCAAAGAGAACAGCCCGGTCCTGCCTGCCAAGCTGCCCGTTACTGGACTTTGAACGCAATCATTCACACCATAAATTCAACAGGTGGCTAAAGTTATCCCCCTAAGACTCAATGGCAATGCACGGCCTCGTTAAATGTCATTAACGGAAACACGGTCAAATATTTATACGTTGGTATTTATGATATAAAAATTGTAGGTTCTCCACAGAATTTTTATCCCAGGCTAATCATTTTGTTGTTTTGCTTTGGCCATTTTGTTCTTGTTTGTACCATCTGCTGATTAGCGCTGCAGAATATTACTTGAAACACCTGACAGATGATGTCCTGTGAAAAGCCCTGGCTGTGGTTGCATTGTCGCACTCTCTTAACACATGTACACCTTTTCTTGTGACAATGTGGGGAAATAAGACTGCTAAATCAAGGGTTGGGTGCCTTACCCTCAGTGGAAGAGAGTAGTTTTAACCCAGGTTATCGCTTTAATCCCTATCCCTGCCCAGACAGTTGTTGGCAGGGATGGGAAAGAGACTGGGAAAAGGGGGATGTCAGTTGATGCCACTTTAAGTAACGCAAGAAATCAGAGAGGAAGAGGCAAAATCAACACTTCTAACCTTGAGCCTGTGATTGCAAAGGGCAAGGCTCTCAAAAGCTCATGACACTCCAAATTCCCCACATTATTTAGCACAGAAGTAGTTCCTCTCACCTGAACTCCTTTATCTGGCTCCCTGCACCGTCTCTCTTCTTGTCTTGGAGATACCCACAGAGATAAAGAGAAATCTGTCAATTGCTATGCCATACCACGTGTGATATTTTTATATGGAATGTGTCCATTAAAGTTTAATAATGTTAATCGCTCATTGACTTCTGTGTTTCAATTCCTCGCTGACAATTAACGTCAAAACATTTCACAGTTTCTTCACTGACAGAAACTACAGCTGAGAAAGCATATTAGGGAATCTGTACGGCTGAGTTGGTGAGTAAAGAAAAAAAGCAGTATGTTCCTTTGGATGCAAAAAAATACTTTGTTGCTAAGAGAATACCCTATAACCTAACTAAAATTAAATTTGAAAAAAAAAATTAGGAGTTTGCTCTAGTTAAGTTACATTTTTAAGAGTACTAAGGATCTCAGTAGACCTTGGATCAGGCCTGTGGTAAATATTTGTGTTCGATAAGAATGGAAACTGATGTACTCCAGTTGCTCAGTATATAAATATACATAGTGTCTCACCAACAGATAAAAGAGATTAGGTTTAGAGGGTAAGGAGCTGCTGTCCTCCTGGAGTCTTGGAAAAAACAGGACTATTTTCTGCCTAAGAACATGGACCTTCAAGGGAAATAAATGCTTTGGTTTTTCTAGTATATTTAGACAGCAACTGATTTATTGCAAAGTACCTATGTAGTAACATTTGCTAATAACCAACCAGGAAAAAAGGCTTTTAAATTGGGAAAATGGAGGTAGTTTTAAACCCAATTATTTTATTGAACTGTATTACTCTAAATACAAAGACCATACTAGATATTCACCTGTACCGAAAATAATTTCAGAAACTCTTGCCAAATCTTTCAGCTCACAGACAATTTTCCTGCCTGAGATCCTTTCACCAGCACTGGGTGACTGGTACTGCAGAGATTTGTTACACATATATGACAGTGGCCTGAACATAGCACACATGAATGCATCAGAGTAAGCTAGAAGGGTTAAAGGAAAATCATGTGCTAATTGCTACAGAACACTGATCTCAATCAATCAGATAGCAAGGAAGAAACAGACTGTCCTGAAGATAAGATGACAACGATGAACTGGATTAGAGCCATAAAATAATCCAAATTAAAAAGAAAAAATAAAACGTGGGGAATTTTGCCTAAGAGGGGATGAGACCAAGCAAGATACAATACACCGCCAGCTCCAGAAGGGTGTGTAAGTCGCACCCAGTATCAGTTTGACATCACCAGTCAAGAAACATAATGAAGATTTTCGAGGCAGCGTCCCTTGTCCTCTGTATCACTCCCAATGGAGCCTGGCCAGCCCGCGTGGGCTCATCAGCACATGGGTGTGAGCAGATGAAATCAGAGAATTCACGTGAACAGGAAAAATCAGTTTCTTACGCATCACCCTGCCCTTCCAAAGGGGTGCATTCAATTTCATTACACTAATTTCTACAGCATCAAAAAAAAGGGCCAAAAGAAAAGGGGGAACCCCTAGGAATCTATACAATAAGATCACCAGCCCTGGAATTCCAGGTTTTCATCCCCAGTGCTTTGTACCAGCCCCTTCCAGCAGTTCAACTGAAACATTTCTTCAGCCTTCAAGAGCCTCTATGAACCAGCTGATTCAGAGTTCATGGATGTTGGTGGGAGTCATCAGGCCTTACAACCCGCTATCTTTATAACAGCTCATGCATCTCATCGGACAAGATAAGGCTCAATGACAATGCAAACCTTTGAAGCGGCAACTAAGTTTATGGAGAAAAGGCCAACAACACTGTATTCTTATCCTAAAATGTAAAGGATTTGCTTGTACTCAGTTTTAATTCATGCCAGTCTTTTTGGCAACAAAGTTTCATCTCCGAATTACCTTGCCCTGCTTACCTTACCTAGCTGCCTCCCAATTTTGGATAGTGATTCAGTAACACTCTGTAGCCTGAAAGCAAGGTTTATGATGAGAAACGGGCCTGGGCAGTATTATTCAGCTGCACCTGACAAACTGCATAAAATCCAAGAACTGTGACTTACAAAACCAGAATCCCATCAAGACATTAAGAGCATGGCAAGACCCAACAGCATTTTTTAAGGATTTCAGTCAGTACAGACAGAATCCCAGACCAGAAACTTCAAAGGTGTTTTGTTTAACAATACATATACACCAGCCAATTTTCATTGAAAAATACACCTCTCCTTTTGTCTCACTGTACTCCCACTCTGCCCCCTGCCCACAGGACCCTTCCCAAAGCCACAATTTTCCCCTTCCCATGCCTTTTCAGGCTTCTCATCAACAAACACCACCACCATTGCCCACCAGAGTCACTAGTTACTTACACAAGCCTGTGAGACAGGTGCCTGAAAAATTTTTGAGTGTAGGTGTTCTAAATTACTGTTAAATGTAGAAGTCCCACTTTATCTACAAAACTTTAAATTATCCATAATTTTGCTGGCTTTGATTACTATTAAGCTATATAATGAGATCCCAAGTTTAAAACATCTGGTAAAACCCACTCCTAATTTTCATTCCACTCATGACTTGGTCCACTTTCAACAGCTCTTCTGCATTATCACATAGATATAAACAGGTGAAAATAAACAGGGAATAAATAACGTTTCACACTTCCACATCGCTCAGGTGCTGTACAAAGAGAACTTTTGGTCCTCAAACACAGAACTGTCAAATCTGTAAAGAAACTAATTTGCAAATTTTGGTCTGAGAGCAGAGATTTGTTGTCCACGAGATCCTTGCTTGTTGTGAACCATTTGCAACTTGTCCGTTGTCTTGCAGTTACCTCAGTCACAAGTAAAGGAGACACCTTCTGCACCTTAACAGAACTCAACAAAACTCACTTTCTGAACTTCAGTGTCACATTTAACAACTAAATGCAATGCCGCTCAAAATACCTATATATAACATGAGTCTTTGTGTGAGTAAACCTAAGGGGTTTAGTAGTAAGCAACCAGGACCAGGACAAGATAGTTGGCCAAATCAAAATTGGCATTTAAACAGAATAAGTACCCAGATTATCTTTTTTGTTATTTATAAATAGGTCACACATAGCACATTTTAAAGCATATACTGGTTCCCCCAGCTACCAAGCAACCAAAACTAGTTTTGCTGTTGTGAAACACAACCATACAGAAACACTCTTCTCCTTCCCCTAAAAAAAACAATTTATCCAAAAATTACTGCACATTGGCCTTGGGGTTTCAGCCTGAGATTGCTCTCAGAGCAAATGCATTTCTTAAAACCCCAAAACGCAATGCAAAAGCATTAAGTTTGGATAGCTGAACTAACTCCAAAGCTTTATGATTTCTGCAAGGCCAATTAACCACAACCGACCAAAGCCTCCTGCACAGACTGTGCCAGTAAGCCTGCTGCTATCAGAATCAACACACACGTGGCCCTCCTATCTGCCTGATGAGTCCATGTATCTATAAACACACACGTACATACTTCAGCTTCTGTCTGTATGGCTTTGGGGTCACACCCGGTAACACAGCACGAAGTGAGACACCACTGAGGCTTGAGTTTTCCTCAGGGTAACCACCAGAGACACCAACCTGTCCTGCAGGGAGATGGCAAAGAAGTCTCGGGGCAGCAACCTGAGAGCGGCTTCACCACATGCACTTCGCTATCTCTCTCTGTAACTCTTTCTCAGAGGAGAAGGCGCTCTCACAGGGGAAGAAAGGCTCGAAAGGGAGCAAAAAGGCCCAGTACCCAGGTAGGCCTAGACCCTGAGTGAGGCACCAACATGGCGGACGAGGCCCAAGATTGCAGATAAAGCTGGGCAGTAAAGAAAAAGCAGCTATGCCCATCTCGTGGTGGAGACAGACCTACCATCAACCCCGTGAAGGGGCCGGGAACCGGGTAAGGACCAGCCGCGGTGGAGGCCACCATCCCTCGACATCTTCTCAAGCCTAGCGCGGCTCCCTCCTTAAGTTCCGCAATCTACGCGCCTCGCTAGGCCAGTCGCGTAAGGAAGCCGGACGGCCCAGAGCATCCCGCCGGCCGTACGCAGATTGCGTAGTGGCGGCGGGCAGGGCAGGAAGGGGCGGGCGGCGGCGGCGGCGGAAGGGAGCGGCGGCTCCTCCTTGAGGCAGGGCCGGTAGGAGGTCGGGTCCGGGCCGGGAGAGGTTGGGAGAGGGGCTGGGAGAGCTGGGGGTACAGCTCTGGGGTAAGGGGGCGAGCGGGCGGGACCCTCTCCTCAGGCCGCTCCCTGAGGGGAGGGCTGTGGTGGCCAACCCCCCCCCCACTTCTGCTGCTGGGGGCTGGTTTCCTCTCCTCAGGGTTGTCAAAAGTGCTACTTCCTGGAAAAAAATAAAAACAATCCCGTGTTCTAGCAGCAGAGATTTCAAGGGGTAACGGTTTTAAATTGGAAGAGGGGAGGTTTAGATTAGATACGAGAAAGAAGTTCTTCACTGTGAGGGTGGTGAGAGCCTGGAACAGGTTGCCCAGAGAAGCTGTGGCTGCCCCATCCCTGGAAATGTTTAAGGCCAGGTTGGAGGGGGCTTGGAGCAACCTGGTGTGGTGGGAGGTGTCCCTGCCCAGGGCAGGGGGGTTGGAACTCGATGATCTTTAAGGTCCCTTCCAAATCCAACCATTCTATGATTCTATGAAACACAGAGGACTTGGGGCAAAAGTGAGTGTCAGCAGCTGTGGAAATGTGGGTCCTCACAGCTTTCCCAGCTGAGGTGTTTCCTTTAGGCATTCCCCACTGGTGGTTTCTCTCTGCTGGTCACGTCCCTCCACAGCTTTTCCCACCTTCTGTGCAGTGACAGTGCTTTGCAGCTGCTTACCAGCCTCTGGATTCACCAAGGCAGCCAGTTTTGCAACTGCTTCAGCTTTTACCTTTTCCACATCCCCGACCCCTCAGTCTCTGATCTCTGTTTTTGCACAAGTCTCTGCAGCGGCTGCCTGTATTGCGTTCCTGTGTTTTTACAGCAAGACATGTTTTTATCCGGGACTGAATTAATGGCATTCCGTGTTTGTATTTTATATCTACAGATTAAAAGTGAAGGCCGTGCTGCTCCCAGCCTTTAGCACCTGTGGCACTCTGGAGCCCTCCACACATCCCCAGGAAAACTCATCTGCCCAAATATTTCCACAGTCGCAGCATTGTGTCTGATGCTTAGCTGCAGTTCAGCCGTACTGTCCTCTTATGTACCTTGGTAAGGGACTTTTTGGCCAACCCCATCTGAATAATTATCTACAACTGCTTCTCTGAGGTTAATGAGATGCCTCATTAGCTTCTGAGATTAACGGTTTGGTCACTTTTGTCATGGTTTAGGATGAATGTGATGCCAGCATCTCTATTTCTTCTTCCAGCAGTAGGAAGTATGTGTGTATTGTACAGCTTTAGATCCATGAAAGGATTATCTTTCTGCTTTCCGAATAGGATTGCAGGAGCCACTATATAAAATACACCACCTCTCAAGAAAACAAAGGGATTTATGTGAAAAGTGAGCACTGGAAGTGATAAAACAATATCTCTTTCAAGTGACAGTTCAGATTATGGCAATGCTATTGATTGCTGGATCACGTTGTGTGAGGCAGAGACATGAATTCCAATGCCACAAGCTGTAAATAACATTGGGGATACATTTCTAGCTTTCAGTTCCCTCATCTTGGATTTAAGGGCCCAAGTTTTCTTTACTAAATCATAGAATAGAATTAGAGAGATAATAGAATAGGTTTGGGTTTGAAGGGACCTTTAAAGCTCATCTACTCCAACTCCTCCTGCCACGACAGAGACATCTTCAGCTAGATGACATTGCTCAGAACCCTGTCCAACCTGGCCTGGAATGTTTCCAGGGATGGGGCATCTAAATCCCATATTGCCCTTTTTTTTTTTCTTTTTTTTTTTTTTTAATGTTGAATGTCTGAAAATCCAAGCCTGTTTTCCCTGGCTATTTATGAAGAAATAGATATCTGTGTTGAAGGACTCACACCCCACATACTGATCAGAGCATCTCCAGAGCAAAGTCTTTCAAAATCTTTCTCGGGGTGTTCTAGATGTTTAGCATCATGAATTATTTGTTGCATAAGGGCAATAAAGTTGCATGTGAGAAGCCACTATGGTGTCGCTCCGTAATTGCTCACATCTTTTATGTTACTGGGAAACAAGGTTAAACAGTTGTACTGTTTCAGGGCCATTTTTAGCTGCTTCACTTTTCATATGAGCATGTGTTAACAAATCAATAAATTTATTACAGGAGGGAAGGAGATTTTATTTTCAATACCATCTTCCATAATAAGCTAATAAATCCGTGTCCAGAGGTGGGTAGATGTGCCAAGCGTTTGTGAAGTTATTGAAACTTTAAGCGTTAGATTATTCCTGGGCGATGTTTTAGGAAGATCAGAGCCCAGTGAGAGACAGGAAGTGGATTTTGGGGGTCCAAATGAAGGTTTTGGAGCTCCTGAGGTAATAAAAAAAACTTGGGATTTTGTAAGAAAGTCCTGGAAAGAAGGGAGACGTGTTTTGTGCCACCACCGGAGTGGTCCTGTCGGGACCATTGATCCCAGGTGCCCCAGAGAAGCATAATCTGGCCCTTCCCTGCTCTAGTTGGTACAGAAACAACAGAGTTTATTTATTCCTGCGGACTTTGTGCTCCCATGTTGCTGGAATGTGATGTTTCCATGGAAACGGACCGAGATGCCTTAGACCCGTGTGCTCGAGCCGGATGGCATCAGGAGATACACGTTGGGGGGAACTGAGCTCTCCCAGGGAGAAAGGTGCGAGTTACGATAACCATCAGCCCTTGAGTGATGAATTTGCCTTGCATTTATACATCAGCAGTTAAATAGTGCAAACCTTGAGAAATACGAGTCTCCTTAAATTTCTGAGCAGGAAGGCACAACAGACACCTTTCCTGGGAGACCACGGGAGACGGCATGCAGATAATAAAATCTCTTTAACAAGAGCTGCTCCTGTGCTGCATTTCATTCTTCTGGGACTCTAAAACTGTCCCATAAAAGGTCTCCATCCTCTGAGATTCTGTACTTGGTTCAGAATTCCTATTTAGCCACTTTCTACAGGGTTCAGAAAGAAAGGAAACATATAAATAGGAAATATATAATTAAATAGAATTTAATTCTTAGAAACCGATTGAATCTTGCTGAAGTCAGTAGAAATTTCAGGTGATGTGAGTGAGCTTTGGTGCAGATTGTTACCCACACTGAATTGTGACATGAGCTGTTGTTCCGTTTGCCTGTGGCAGTCATCTCAGTTCGTTGCTTGTAGAATCAGGGGAGCTCTGGGGAGCAGTTAGAAGCTGTTCAGTTGGAAGCGTGCACCATCTATGCTCTGAAAAACCAGTATTTTTGCCCAGCTGATGGTCTGGTGTGGCGCAGGGATCTTATGTTTAGGGAAAAAGCAGTGGCAGCTTGTGTAGAGAGAATGTTACAAGCAAACCTTAGCAATGTCCATGGGACCCATTAAAAGTCCTTCTCATCAGAGGCTGCAGCTGGACTCAACTTTCTTAGTGCCATCAGCACACTGAACAGAGCAGCAATTTGGGTTGAGGATGAGAGAGGAGGCAAATTATTTCCCAGGCAGCTGTAGACTAGTCCCTGCACCAGGTGCAGGGTTTTTATTTTACATGTTATTTTTGCGGTAAACATGTGAATGATATGACTGAGAGGAGCCCATTCTCTTTGCATCTTGAAGGGGACTTTTCCTTTTGCTGTGTGAAGTATTGTCAGCTCATTTTGTACAAGGCATTCGGTGAACAGAAAGTCTGTTGTCTTTTTTGGGCACAACACCCTGTAATGCGGGGGAGACACAAGGTTGACCTTGCAAGACTTGACTTGATACCGAAAGCAAGTGCGACAGTGGAAAAACACAGGCAGTTTGTCTTCTTACTTCCTGGTTTCCAACTGTTTCTTGGTTCTTTTTGTGTGTTTTTTTTTTTTTATTCTGGTTTTTCCTCTTTGAATTTGCAGGTAAAAATGGCTGCAGAAGAGAAGTGGAAAGGTTGGTCTTCGAAACAGCGCAGCAGGGCTGAAGAGGCAGGTGAAAAGGAACCGTGTGTGCTCCTGGGCCAGCAGCTGGGGGAGCCAGGAAGATTTGCTTACGCGGCACTTTGTGGGATATCACTGGCATGGCTCTTCCCTGAAAACGAGCAAAGGTACCTCATGGGGTAACAAGGGGTGAGCAAAGGGGGTGGATGGAGCTGGTACCAGACTCCAGGGTGGATGGATCTTCTGAATGTAGGGGAGTTGAAGATCTTTCGGGTGTTGGGTCTCTTCATGAAGATGAATGCTCAGGTTAGGGAAGGTGACACAAAAAGAGCCTAGAAGCTGATTGCTGGTGTTGACATTTTCCTGCTGTCTCTCTGTAGGTGTTGTTCTGAAGCCCATTGAAAGGCAAAGGACACCCTGACATTAGGTGTTTTCCTAATTGTGTCAACTTCCTTTTTTATGCTTTTAAGACTTTTATACTTCAGCCCAAATTGCATCCCTTAATACTGCAGACTTCAAAGCGTGTATTGAAGACAGGGCTGGCCCCATTCAGATCGCTCTCTTGTTTCTTTAGCCAGCTCCAGTAGCAGCTCACCACCTGCTGACTTCTTACCACGCTCTGATTTTTGTATGAATGGCAATAGATCAACCTCTGAAAGCAGGGGTCACTCAAAGTTTGTAAAAATACCCAGTTAGGGAACCTTACCTGCTACTGTTCCCTTACAGCTCCTTCAGGACTGAGTTCATTGAGGGCTTTGTGAAATGGCTGGACCTGCCCGATGCTGTCTTACCTGCCATGACAGCATTTGCTAGTGGCTTAGGAGGTGAGGGCACAGAAACCTTTACTGAGATTTTGCTGAAGGATCCCGTCGTGAAAGAAAACCCAGTTGTCATTACCCAGGTAAGTTCATATGCTCCCCTCGCCCTTGTTTGCTTTTGCAAGAGAGATTTGTCACACTTGTCTGTTTGCAACGGAAGTTCTGTTTGTACAGTCAAGGAAACAAATCAATATTTCTGATATGCATATATTTCCAAGCAGCTGTGTGGGTGCCGGGCAGTCTCTCTCTCCATTAGCAGCTCCTGGAAGTGATGAACGTGAGGCACGTTACTGTCTGTTGAACTAATGTTTTGTGTCTTTGATGCCTTTGCTCTACAGAACTGAGAACTGTCAAAGTTTTCACTTTGAGTGTATTATTGCAGTGGTTTTGATTCCTAGGTGCATTCTACAGATTTTGGTGAAACACTGAACATGATAGACATGATTTTCGTTTGTTTCAAAGCCCTTTCACCATACCTCTGATACAGAACACCTCTAGGTACGTGCTCCAAATAGCACAAGTCCCAGAGTCTTTTTTTCCAGAGTCAGCTTTGGCCACAAGGGAATTAAGTTATTGAGACTTTATTTTCTCTCACTGAGAAAGTATTAGTGACACTGGGACTACTCTGTCGTGTTCTGATGTAAAAGCTGATGTAAAGATAAAAAAGGCGAAGCATTTTGGTGGCATTCACCTTTGCCACAGTGTCTCAGCTGGGGAGGATATCTCCTCATCCAGGCTCACGTTATGCTGTGCGGGGCGAAGAGCAGGGTAGGCTGCTGCTGCTGCCAGCCGTAACGGGGCCACTGTCACCTCGCACCCTTTGCTCCGTACCGCACACGAGGAAAGAGCAAGGCATCCCGCGTGCGGACAAGCGCTCTGATATTGGGTAATAGTCATCACACACTCACCTTTAGCAACGGCCCGAGGGAACAGCAGATGCGAGAACAGGGCTGCGTAAGTAAAGATATGATAGGAGTGAACTTTCTTGGTCATCACGACCAGCTCCCATTATCTCAGCCATCTTTCGTGTCTTCTAGTCACTCCATAAAAGGCATCGGAGCATCTGCTCCAAACATCCAAACGTTACAACACCCGAAGTCCTATAACAGTAGGAGAACAGTGACAGAGAATCTTAAGCTTAATTAATACGTTAGGACAGCTCTTCTAAAATAAGAGCCACTGTTTTGATGTTGTTTGCTCAAAATCAATAAATCCATTCTCAGTTCTTTCTGCATCTAGATGGCTTGGTAGTTCCCAGGTTGTTTCCCTCGTTCTCTCTGCTTCAGGATGGATTCTCTAGAATTCAGGAAGTCTTCCTGCGTTGCTGCTGAGTTAATTAAGGGTGAAATTTTGATGACATTTAGCTTGTTTTTGCATAAGGTCTCCTTGTGCTTTTACAAAAGTGGCTCTGGATCAGTGGGAGTGCGCGGCATTTTGATCTGAGCCCGGAAACTGAGGCATTTAGCACCTGGATTCAGGTGGAATACAGAAGCTGTAGATAACAATTCTTTGATTAGTTGAAAGCAAAGATCAGGAATCGCTATCAGCCTAATGCCAGAACATAAGTACCTTATGCAATCATGTATATGGGCAAGGCGATTGATTTTAACAAAGGAAAGATAGAATTAAAGGGTTTTTATAGAGCAGGGCAGCAGAGGCTTGCAAGGGGTCTTGGGGAAGGCAGACTGGTGTGCGGGAAACTTCAATGCATCAAGCTGAGATCAGCTTTTTCCTTCTTACCTGAAAATAAACAAGCTACGGGACAAAGCTCGGTGATACCTTGATACTTTACTTTATGGTGCTCTTGTTTCTTTGTATTCAGTTGCTACTGACGCAACATTTACTGTTTATTTAACGAGCGCACGCTTTAATTGCTCCCTGTGTTCAGTGGCAGGGTCCTGTCGGCACTAGTGCCTGCAGTTTTGAATGCCCTCCGTCTCAGCCCTGCTGAAGGGGTGATACATGAGGTCAAGAGATGAGCGATGAGCTCACCATTGATTCAGTAAGAATTGGGGGATTATGGATTTTTATATTTGTTTGCATTCATTGCAGGCAAACATTGGTTAACTGAATCCCTTTGTGGAAAGTAAACACACAGGCTGTGGGTGTGGTATAAGAAGGCAGTGCAACAATTAAAGGTGAAGAATTGATGATAGGTTTAGAAAATACTGAAAGTTCTTATTATGAGTAAGTATTTTTGCTCTGAACATACTTAGAATGGCCTTTTTCTTGTGTTTTTCTACTGCGATGTGGATTGGGTGCTCTCTGTTGAGGAAATGGTTTTTGAACTTGCAGCAATTCATAAAATGCTGGCAAAGGCTCTGAATAAAGATTGCTTCCCTTCCTGCGTCAGGTTTCTCAATCGTAGGGGTGGGTAGTCTTGTGCATAGAGTTCATAGGGAGATTCAAAAAAAGACTGAAATATAATAACTGCTTCTTAGAGGAGGAAAGCAAACTACTCGTGAGCTAATCTAATCAATGCTGATTGGATTCCAGATGACTGCACAGCAGTACGTGCAGAGCCTAAACCAATTAGAAATAGTTGAGAATGCAAATTGGCACAGATGCAATAAAAACAGTAGTTCCAGTTTGTCACCTGATTACCTGATTCCATCCCTCAGCTTTTGAAATGCGTGGATGTAAGTGCTTAGGCCAGATTTTTAAAAGAGGTTATTTGATATTAGGTGCCACAGAGGGTGTGTTGTACAGGACCTGAGTCAACACCCACGGAGAATTTAATGCCCGCAAACGGGCTCTGCACAAACCAGTAACCCTGTTCAAGAGGCTGCTTACGTTAACCCATGGAAAATGGTGGCAGCGAGGCCACAAGCTTCACTTTATTATAGACTTAAGGATCTTTGCTTGGTCAGCTTTCTGGCTGGGACTCCCAGCCCAAGACCTTCTGCTAGGCTTTGACACCTCTAGGCCACCCCTTCCTCACAAACCTGCAGCCTGGGGGGAGATGATGGTGCCCCCATATCGAATACTTGGTTAGTTACAGTACTTGGGCTCTGGGAAACCAGAGTTACGTTCCTCCTGTGGGAATTAATGTTTCCCATTCCCACATCCCACCAACCACCCTGGGGAACAGTCTGTACCGTGTGTGTAAGAATCGTAGCTGAAGCTAAAAAGGAGGCTTTTTTTTTTTTTTTCTCAGTGTGGTGATTGGGGGAACAGAAGAGCTCTGATTCAGTAACTACCTTCAATTAAAAGGGTTATTCACACACTGGAGATAGCAAACCAAGACCTTCCTCTTCTTGGGTGAGCCCTTTGGCCATTGGGATGCAGGATGAAGGAGCTGTGGTGACTGCTTTGTGCAGAGTCCAGCTTAACACATACCTCCTGGAAATGCTTATCCCCTTAGGACTGGCAGGACAGGCAAGGAAAAGAAGGCTTTCTCTGTGGATGGGAACAGCCACCCAGATACTCAGGCAGCAACAGAGCAAAGGGTTTGGGCCTATATCTTGTGAAAAAGCACCCATAGCTGGGAATTCAGCTGCCCTGATCTTTTGGCTTCTCCACTCCTATGCAAAAGCTCTCTTCTCCTTCATCAAATAGCAGATTCTTTTCATGTTATAATATTCAGAGTCCAGGCACTTACTTTTGCCTGGATAAAATCTACAGTTTGCCCTCTTCTAGTTCTAGCTGGTTAAGGATGGCTCGTTCTCTGTTCTACGCTTCTCATGCAGTAGGGAAAAGATCAGAGACATTTTTACGATACACGTTTTGCTTAGGAGCTTATGGGACTAATAATCATAAACTCTTTGGCAGCATCCTACATCTTTGGCTGCACGTTTTTGTGTTCCCAAAGGGCTGAAGGATTCCCTGTAAAATTCAGCTGTGTTTTATTTGTGTGCAGGAGAGGGAAGTAGCTAGACTGAGCTAGTGCTTAGTGTTGTAACTACATAAAAAACTTAAAATTTATCCACTGATAATAAAAGAGGAGAACAGAGTAGTAAAAACACTGGCCTCTTTTTTTCATGGATTTGCCCACAGAAACCATCTATGGGATTGATCTGTTTTTCTGATTTTTTATGGTGAAGAGCCAACATAGAAGTCAAATCCCTCGACCTTGACAGATGGCCATAAAATTCTGAGTTTTCTATTTTTGAGCACTTAATCCAAAAGAACTTCATGCCAGTTCAGCCTTAAAGCCTAGAGCTATGAATTCCCAGAATGCCAAAGCAAATGGGGGACACTGGTCCATTTGAGTAGCATTCAAACCTGTTACTTAGAAAATATGAGTATATATGACTATACAGCAAGCAGAAGGCATGAGAGTGGTAGGAGAATTAGAGCCCTATTTCTCCAAACTTTGAAGTCTGGTGTAATTATGGTGCTTTCAGATCAACAGGATCGCTAATAACAAAAAAAAGGGGGGGATATATACCAAGCATTATCTACTTTTGTCTGGCCATTTGTACCTGCATATGAAGAATTTTGTCCTGGAAGCATCTGGCTTTGCTACAACTCTGCGGAGTTGTAGCTTACTGGCTTCCCATGTTTATGGGAATTACTGTCATGTTGCAGTAATTAAATCATAATCTGATGGGCTTTCATGCCTCTGTTTTGATACCTCCAGGTTTACATTATCAGTTTTAACTTGAATATTCTTTGTTTTTTTCTTTTTAGGACCTTCTAGCCTTCTCTCTTAGAGATGGTAAGTTTATCTAGCATTTTTTCTTTGTAAGAATCATGCAGATGAGTTTACATCTGATACTTTAAAATGCTCAAAAAGCTCAAGGTACCATCCTATTTTATCTTAGCTTCCTTTATAACAAAAGCAGTGCACTCTTTCCCTGAGTCCTCTACAGGAAAAGCAACTATTATATTAGGAATGATTAATAAAATGTATTAAAAATTAAACAACTGTTCACCTCCTTACCTTCGGATCACATATTGGCGTGCAATTATATGTGATGGTAGAAAAGTTCTGACGTGAAATACTGGGGTGTTTTTTTCTGCAGCGTTTCCAGGGGAGCAGACACCTCTTCCTTGAGGAAGGCAGGGAAGCTGCAGTGAAAAATCTCAGCCTAGAAAATTTTCTGCAGATCACCTGTTGCCTAAAAAGAAAAAAAAATATCCAGGGAATAAATTCCAGAGTGTCCTGTGAAGCCTGTTATAAATACATGTGATTTTACTCATATATAATATTACACATAAAACAATTTTCTGGTTTGCAATCCCTACCATGGATTAGTCTGATAAAATTAAAGAAATAAGGACTGCCTACTTAGCAAAATGTTCATTTCTAAAAGAAGCCTGGTTTATATCACTACTTGCATTTTTTAAATCTCTGTGTTTTAACGTGTTCTCACAGGAAAGAATTCACTGTTGCTGATTAGCCTGTTCCAGGGCAGAACAAAGTACCATTTTTGTGCTTGCTTTATTTTTAATGGAAAATTGACAAGTCAGTTATTGTAAAACTGCTTATTTTGCTAAGCTGGAATTTAAAAGAAATATATTTTCAACCCTCGCTGACTTACTGCCAAGCTGGCTGAGTCAAAAGCGAAGTTGTGTCTTAGCAGCTGGGAAGGCTGCTCGTTAAAACACCTGCTGGGGCTCGCAAGACGTGGCACATATTGGGGATGAAGTGAAGAGAGAAATACTATCCTTATTTCTCAACTAAGTACAAATCTTAGAAGTGGCATCATTGAAGTCTACCGAAGTAGTTTGGTATCTGGGTGATGATGGTAATAAATAAATAAACTTAATAGATTGCCAGATGCTATGCATGATCTACATGCAACGGGTATCGGAGTATGTAGTTGGGTCTTGCTGGTGTCTTCACCCACCCCCAGAAAAGCAACTGCATTTTTCTTCTCAGAGTGCACCGAGAACCCTTTACAAAAGCCTACCCTCAGGAAGCAGCAGGTGCTACTGAGAGAAACACATTTAAAAAGCAAGAGTGAGCACAAATAATTTGAAATCTATTAAATTTAAAATGTCTTTTCTTTAAGAACACCTGCTTATGAGCTCGGGAGTAATCATTTCTCTTATCACGTATTGTCTGAATGCACTGTCCACTCCTGCTTCTCCAGCAGTGAGGTGTAAATGCAGACCATTGCAGCGATGCTGCTGGGTGAGCTGGTGTGGAGTCTTAATCTCCAGAGTCCCTCCTGCTGCCAACAAGATGAGCTGAATATAAAGCTTTAGTATGGAGCTGCACCTTTACAAAACACCGTATCTTGCATTGGTGCATAGTTGAGTGTACTGTGTCATGTTACCCACATGTATATATATTTGATATTTCCAGTTAGGACTGGTCTTGCTGCAGGATTTTTCTGTTAAGAGGAAAGATGCAGCCTACCCAGAGCCAAAAGGCCTCTATCACAGAGGATGAAGACTGAAGGATTTAAGATCCTTTTTCTGCTGTAGAAGCAATTACCTGGGGTAGTGACTCTGTTCACAGCGTGAGGTTTGCAGGGAAGAAGGATTTTCCATTTCTTGCTCTCTTCCCTAGATAATAGGAGTTGTTGGAAGCCGAAGAGGGCCTGAGGGAAGGAGTGATGCTTGTATGTGACATGGTTCTCTAGCACAGCTGAGCTCACCGCTCGCTATTTAATCTGGCGCGATGAAGACTGATTGATTGCCTGGGCTTCCTTCTGTTTTAGGGTACTACGATGCTCGAGCAAGGGTGTTGATCTGCCACATCATCTGGCTGCTGAGAATCCCTTTGGAGGAGCTGGAAGTCCTGGAGGAATCTCTGCTTGAGAGCCTGAAGGAGCAAAAAGAAGAAGAGTCAGAGTAAGAACATTTGGGTTGACTATGGGATGAAAAAACACTGCTGGTGCTTGAAAGCTTAGCAGTTATTACTTGTGCCTAAGTCCAGTCTCTGATCGTTTCCCCCATGGAATAGCATAATCATTTATGGCTTGATTAGGGTTGCAGAGCCCTTGCAGCACTTCAGCTGCACTGAGAAGCAAGAAAGCTCAACACTCATAACATCAGAGCTGAGACCCAACCTTGCAAGCTGGTGAAGGCCATTCTGTGCTGAACTGCCTCATTTCCTTGGGCCAGTTGCCTCTCCTAGAATGTAGATTACGCTTAAATACATCACAAAGATCTTGTGTCTCTTATCTCTCGGCCCAATATGCTTGAGATAGAACATTAGATTCCTATAAATTTCAGGATTAGATTCTCAGCTGCTGATTTTCTATGGATCTGTCCTTCTCTGTATCCTCTTTAAGAGCCAGCTGTCTAACTCCTACTGAAGGTAGACCTCTGAGGGCAACAGCCTGCATCTGTAGATACTTATGGACCTGACTCCTAATTCTGTGTTATTAATATAAGATTAATTCTCTTATTCGGCAGTCCTTAGATGTGAAACAGCCAGAATGGTGGTATCTGTAAGAAAGGTAGGATTTGTATATTCCAGTTACCGGGCAGGATTGGCTGAAGGTTTAGCAATATGTGAGGCAGTAAACATGCTCGTAGTGGACTTCTGAGGGACCATTGAGTATTTTTTATCTGTCAACTCAGCAAACAGGTTATGAGATTAACCTGAGTGCTAATAAAGCCTTTAATCAATGTCCCTGACACAGTACAGTTCAGACATTAATGTGGGGCCCAGCCTGTGACGGGAATCTTTCTGTTATAGCTTCATTTAAATAAAGCTTAACTTTACAGCGCACTGTTAAAAGGGAAAGTCAAAATAATCTCAAAGATCATGGACTGCTAACCAGGCCACTATTTGGCATGCAGGAGCAAGGGTTGGTCTTAATGGGGACTGCTTCATTGTGGCTTGTGGCACAAGGCTGAGATTTGTGGGGAATCGGTGACCCCCTGTTTGTTTTAAAGTTAGGAGTCAGTAGGGGAAGGAAGCAGGTTATAAACCTGTCACCACTTTGACCTTACAGACTTCGGGGGCAGAGAATACATTAACATCTGCTTAGGATACTTCCAGCTTTGACCATCCACTGCAATAGATTTTGGAGCAGTAACAACCAAAGAGAGGTTTGGCAGCTTCTGCATAGGCTTTTTTTACTGGTATTTGTTAACAGGAGGTGTTGCTCCTGCCTGTGGATGTGTTGGCCTGTGGCCCAGAACCTGCAAGGTTAAATGTATAATCATCTCTAGAACAATGTTCCAAACACTTACATCCATGTTACTAGCACCAAACGCGTTCTGACTTGCAGTGTGAGCCTCTCTTTTCTACACAGTTGTGTAAGAAACTGGAAAACACGCCGTCAGTTGCTTCCTAACGTGTGCTCCTGCCTCTTTTCATCATCGGAAAATGACCTGTCATTCCACCTATAAAATCTCTCTGAGCATAATTTGTGGTTCAGGCAAGAATTTCGCACATGCGAAATCACTGAGGGTAGGGAAGTACCAGAAGAGGCAGTTAATTACCGTAGTGGATAAAAAGCAGCCTGGTAGTCAAGTGCTAATTGTAATGCAGAAGCTATTAGGAAAGTGACTGTCAAAAGCAGTTGCTAGCAGCTACGGAAGGAAAGTGGTGACAGGGAAAAGTTCTCATGACAGTAGTTGTGCTTACTGCATCTTCAGGCAGGCTTTAGCTGCAAACTGTCTTTCTACCCACAGAACTCAAATTGCTCATTATTGCAACTAAAGCCAGGTTAGTTGTATTTCAGCTCTCTCGGTGTCATTATTTTCAGCACATCGACTATAAAAGCTGATGAACCACTACATGGATAGTGTAGAAATTGCCGGATAGTCTCAACCTAAATATTAACAGTCAGACTGCAGCATTTGTTGAAGGAACTCCAGGAGCAATTTTCTCCAATGCCAGGCATGATTGGTGGCTGCAGGCACAAACTAGGGCACGTCCAAATATTGCTTTGACTGCAGCCTTGTAGAAAGGGCTCCCCAGTTCAAGAAGGAAAGGGAACTGCTGGGGAGGGTACAGCAAAGACGATGAGGGGCCTGGAGCATCTCTCTTAACGAGGAAAGGCTGAGGGACTTGGCTCTGTTCAGTCTGGAGAAAAGAAGACTGAGGGGGGATCTGATCAATGCCTATAAATACTTCAAGGATGGGTGTCAGGAGGATGGGGCTGGTCTTTTTTCAGTGGTGCCCACAGATAGGACAAGAGGAAATGGGCACAAACTTGAACATAAGAAGTTCCACCTAAATATGAGGGGGAACTTCTCTGAGGGTGTCAGAGCCCTGGACGAGGCTGCCCAGAGAGGTGGTGGAGTCTTCGTCTCTGGAGACACTCAAAAGCCGCCTGGACAAGTTCCTATGCAACCTGCTCTAGGTGGACCTGCTTTGGCAGGGGGTTTGGACTAGATGATCTCTAGAGGTCCCTTCCAACCCCAAATCATTCTGTGATTCTGTGAAAGTGAACTTGGTTGTACACAAACTGCTGAAGAGGTAGCCATGGCAGGCTGCACTGTTGTTCTCTGCAGCCAGTCATGTTTGCAGCTGCAGAAGGTAGTACACAATGGTGTTTTTCGGAGGATCTCTGCGGAGACAATGTCTCCATGCCATGCAAGTCAGTGGGAGTTCTGCCGTTGGCTTCAGCGAGGCGGGGATTCCACCCACTGTGCTTCATTCTCCTCCTGCTGTGTTTTACAAAGCTGCGTATTGTTTGGGACTCATCTAAAATTGTCTTTATCAAAATTACAGCGCGCTTAGGGGATTCCAGGAAGGATTAGGCAATTATATGGATAATGAAAATCCACAATTAGGCTAGGATTAAGAGGGAAAATATCCAAGTTTGGAAGCAAGATAAATTCTCATGTTTCAAGGCCCAGATTAACCGCTGTATAAGCAGGCTAGAAGGAACCTTCCTCTGTAAACATCTTATTCCAGTATTCTCTGTTTCTCGCACTTTCCTCTGAAGTGGGAAGTATCTCTTGTAAGAGAGAAACCCAAGACAGCACAGAGAAAGCAAAAGTTGTGCCTAATAAGTTATGTTTGTTCCTTTTAAGTTTATTTACCTGTTTCTGATAAGCTTGTTAAAATATAGCTTAAATGCACACAGACAAATGAACTAATGACTCTGTTTAATATCTATTATGTTACTATATCGTGACATGCAATTAGAAAGCAGCTCACTATAAACACTATTGTTGGAAAAGAGTTTAATTCCATCTCTTTGTTTGTTAGCACAAATTACCCCTATTCCCTTTTGTTTCAATCACTTTCCTCTGTTTCCACTTAGCTTTCTTGTGTTTTTTTAAGACACATGGGCAGTATAAAGTTATTGAAATGCTTTTGACTTTTCGTTTCTTTTTTTACAAGCTTCAGCCCTATTAGGAAGGGGTTTCCAAGTAAGTACCATCTGTTGGCTTTTGTCAGCAATTAAATCGTTTCCATTTAAATCTGTGGGTTTATGTCCACGCTCATAAATCTGAGTGTGTTGTCACAGTCCACACCTGCATGTTACTTTTTACTGTTCCCGGTAGAGAAATTAAACTGAGGAGAATAAAAGCAGATTCTGATGTGAGCACTGTTATCTGTCAAGCTTTTTCATCAGTTTTTGTGCTTCTAACCCCCCCGCAGAACCGCAGAAGTATCAAGAAAAAAGAAAGAAAGAAGAAAAAAGCTGAAGAGATACCTGCTGATCGGTTTGGCAACCGTTGGGGGCGGAACAGTCATCGGTGAGGCTGCCCGAGGCTGCTCCTGAATTGCATGCACAGCACCAGGAGCAGAGGAGGGGGGGTCTGAACTACACATTCAGCAGCAGAAACCATCATCCTTTTAGCCCAAGCTCTGATTTTAAAGCATTCACTGCTTTTCCGTGCCAGCCTGAAGGTAGTATGTCACTTCAGATGCCAAAAAACACCCCGAGCAAAAGAAAAAACCCAACAAAAGAAACCTCAAATCCAGGAAAAGTTTCAGCCACACGAAAATAGAACTGAAAGAATGAACTAGAAATGTTATTCCAGTGTAGCTTCACTGGCTGGAGGAAATATCAGTCTGAGGCTGTCACCCATAAATATGTTTTTGCCTCTTTTGCTCTTGTGTTATAAGAGGATCAGATCTTCACCTCTAGATTCAGAACAGTGTAAGATTGGATCAATGTTTCTTAAGCAAATAGGGCATAGCTCACCCCAGTCTACCACACATTTTTCCTTTGACTTCTAAATTAGTCTTCGTTTTCACTGAAATCAAAGAGTCTGCACAGAGATTCAGGGACTGTGGAGAGTCTCAGAAAGTCCCTTTGTTGGTGATGCAAGAAAGACCATCATTTGTACTCACTCAATAGCATTAGGAGTACTCACTCAGCCTCGGGAAATGACTGCCTCTTTTTTGTACGTGACAATTAATTGGTGATATCACTTGTTGCATCTTCAGGCTTGACGGGGGGTCTCGCTGCCCCTCTGGTTGCTGCAGGAGCTGCTACTATCATTGGAAGTGCTGGAGCAGCTGCTCTGGGGTCGACTGCTGGAATTGCTGTCATGGCATCGCTTTTTGGAGCAGCTGGAGCTGGTCTTACTGGTAAGAGAGTGATTGTACATTTCCCAGCTACTGAAAGACAGGATCACATCTGCAATGATGTGATCATCTGCTAATGACTTAGCTCTGCAGGGCAAGGGAAGCCATTTGATGTGTAATCTTACAACTGTGAACTTTTTATTTCAATGCTGATTAAGATACTGTGTAACCCCTGATGACCAAATTTGGTGTGCAGCTAATGAAGGAAATGAAAGCTTGCTGCTTTGGATTAGGAAGATGCTGTCGTGGAGAGCAGCAGCTGCTAGAGCTAATGTCTGGTCTGCAGCAAAAAAGCCTTCTGCTGGGATTCCTTTAGATCACACAAGCTCAGAAGGATCATATTGGCTCCATACCAAGCCCTAAGTAATGCATGGACTCGCTGAGCCAAATTACCCAAGTAATTTCTTATGAATTTCTACTGTTAGCAGAGTCTGTCCTTGCCCTGTGATTTCTGAGACTCGTGTTTCTGCCTTGCTGTGTGTAGGATACAAGATGAAGAAGCGTGTGGGAGCCATAGAAGAGTTTGAATTCCTCCCACTTACCGAAGGCAAACAGCTTCATATCACCATAGCAATTACTGGATGGCTGTGCACTGGCAAATATGGTAAGAACAAGGCAAGGAAGCTGAGAGGAGCCTGGAGAACCACGACTCCGTTCCATTCCAGGCTGTGTTCATGCTCTCGTGGCACTGTGTCATCCCCACACTTTCATGGCCTGGTGACTACACCAGATTGACTCTCAACATAAGATTTTATGTTGAGAGTCCGCAATCCCAATTAAAACAGAGGAAAGAGAGAGGGCAGTAGATTGGTAGAGTGATAGCAGAATTAATAGGAATCCTAGCAGATTGTTTCTGTTAATAAATGCTGTCTGGTTTTGCTAGGAAAGGTCTGTTTGGGGTGGATGATTTCCAGCAGGACTACAAAGTGTCTCACCTATCTCTGAGACCTTATGTTTATCCTCCGGCAATTAACAGAAAATAGTGTCTTTTTTCGTTCTTGGTATCTGCCAACTAATGAGGTTTATTGGCAAGAAAGTTCTGGCAAGTAAATCCTGTTAAGCACAGCACTCAGGAGGTGAAGTTAGAGGCAGCAACCTTGAAAGGTCTGTAGTGTTTTAGTTTCCAGTATAGCTTGTCATATAAAATATGTCAACTGTCTGCTGATGCGTTTAGCAACCTGACTGAACAGCTGCCAATTTATTCAGATTCATCATAATTAATATGAGATATCATTAATGCAGAAGGATGTCTCCATCCTGTTGGTTGTTAGATTGCAGCTTGCTGTCAGACTAAGGTTATTTTCACTTTGCAGTACAGTGCTTTGGCTTTTCTCATTGTCTGCTTGCCAAGGGGTCTGAATCCTTGGGGTTGGAGGGCTCCTACAGAGACAAGCGTGTCCCTTCAGGAACCTTTCTGTGTCTGTTTGCCCTTAAAAGGGAGTTATAAATGACACACATTCTTCTTCCATAACTAGCAATCTGCTATAGTGTTTTAAAAAGCCAAACTAGAATTGTCATCCGTTTTCTTCCTTGCAGCTCTGTCTGTCTACTTGCATACTTTCGTGACTCCTTAAAACAGGGGAACTGAGGATGGGATTTTTATGGAATTTATTACCTTTTGATTTTTGAGCTCCACTAGCTGCCTGCCTGTACAGTATATCCAGCTGTGACCTGGCCTGGGGCTCTCTTGTGCCACTTAGTTCAGCAGCTGCCTCTGCCTGTCCTGCACTTGGTTAGGGAAGGAACAGTGTGGGAAGGGTTTGAGTTAATTAAAATAAAAATTCTTCTCTGCCCTTTAGAGTTCATCTGCCATTAATAGCATTGCCAGGCCCCTCCTGGCTGTTCAGTACAAGATCCACAGCAAACAGGAGAGAGAGCATGGCTTCAAAATTGTTCTTGCGGCCAAAAATGAGGCTTGCACAGTGTAAATTATCCATTATCTCTCAAACACCCAGGCGCTGCTTTTGATTAGCATCTGGAGGGAAAAAAAATAAACTGAAGTGGCTAACTAGGCTAGATGTTAAAGTGAAAATAATTGCAGTCTGGATCTGATTCCTTGCTTTCAGATGGAAACATTAATGCAATCCTTGCCCACCTAAATGAAGTGCTGGGAAGATGCTCTGCGATAGATTTTTATTTTTGAGGAGATCTTGCATATTTTCCATTTTTCTGGTCCCACTGAAGTCAGTCTGTGCAGCCATTCAGCACTCAGGGCAGGCTCTCCTTTGGTCTGTATGAGAAGATGGAGCTGCAGGACTTGGCCTGATCTGATGGTAGGAGGAGTGTCCTTAATACCTGACATAACTAGTGTTAACATCCATCTGTCTTGGCAGTCTCTGGGGCAATTGAATGGATCATGAAGTCTGAGCTTGTCCACACTGAATACTCTTTGCCAAGGCAGCTAAAGCTGTGGCATTATTTACAAAGCCCAAATTTATTGTAAAACAGTGGAAATACAGAGTCTAGATCTAACAGTATTTGAAAATATGGTTCCTGATTATCACAGTATATCAGTATATTCCAGTGTCCTGCAGCTTCTTCTCTGATTCTTTGTTGGATTCCTCTTGCCAAGAAGAGTTCTTGTGTTTTCTCTGAATGTGAATTCCATCTCTGCGACTTTTCTCAGGGAGCTTCACTGCGCCGTGGAGCAGCATGTTGCAGTCGAAGGAGCAGTACTGCCTGGCCTGGGAATCCAAGTACTTGATGGAGCTTGGCAACGCCTTAGATTCCCTGCTGAATGGGTTTGTGAACATGATGGCTCAGGAAGCCCTAAAATTCACTGTCTTGTCAGGTAAGAACCTAAATCATCTCAGAGCTGCTTGAGTGACTCTTGTGCAGTTTCACCGTTTGAAGGAGCTTTCCTAAAAGAGGAAGATTTCTGAGAAGGCATCTCCCCCGGCAGCACTGGCACCGCCCCACAGAAATGGCCTGAGAACCTTCTCTGCCACACCTGTAATTTAGATTTGCTTTCCTGGGTTGCTGTCATTGACTCGTTCTTTTAAAATTACAGCTGGAAACGCCTCCCTTCAGGCATGACTGTGTTTAATTCTCTATGTTATTACACTGTGTTTTACTTTTTTACGTAAACCTTTCCATCATGCAGGTTACATTCATGTATAGAGTCTGTTTGCCTCCCTATCAGAACATCAGATTCTTTCTTATCTTCAGTCTAGCAAAACATTTCTCAGATCAGCTCTTGAGAAAGAAGAACTGGAAATGACAAAAGGTCCTAGGTTTAGCTTTTAACTTGAGTGAACCGTCTTGCTTTTGATGTTTCCTAAGAGCAGCTCAGATCTGTGACCACGCCGTGCTGTTTGCTTTGTGTGTTTCAGGTATTGTGACGGCCTTGACTTGGCCAACTTCCCTCTTGACCGTTGCCGGTGTCATTGACAACCCCTGGGGAGTGTGTCTCCATCGGTCTGCTGAAGTCGGCAAACACCTCGCACATATCCTGCTCAGTCGGCAGCAGGTAATCAGCTAGGAATTATCCAGGAATAATTTCTGGAAGGGATCTGGCCCACAGAGGTTAAGTTTTATAGTTATGCTAGTTAGCTATCGAGTGGGATCTTTCCAGGGAGAAGAAAACGAATAATAAACTGCAAAATTAAAAAATGGTGCATGAAGGTGACCAGCACGTGTCTGGTTCATTGAGGAAAAATAGGAAGTCCCAAGAGAATCGGAGCATCCCTGCTGAGATTTGTTCCATTTCACTTAAAGCTTTTCTAAATGAAAAAGAATAGATCCAGGTCATAAATGACAAGTCTCACATGACACTTGACCATGTCACAGCCAGGCCACATTCCCTAGTGGAAATCTGAGAACAGAGAATACTGAGTGTTAAAAATATTTACTGGAAATTAAGGCACCAGAAAAACAATGAAAGAGAAGACTCTGCAGCAGTGGATGCACCATGAACCATATTTTTGCATGCAGAGAAGTGGAATGGGCTGGTACCTAAAAGAAGCGACAGAAATCATTAAGCCTCCCTGAGAAGGTTTGCAAAAGATGCTTCTGCCCCCTAAAAGCCTGGTGTTATTTGCTGGGCTGTCCCCGGCGTGGAGGGAGCCTGATTTCTGCTGCCCACGTGTTCGTCTCGCAGCCTAATCCAGTCTCTTATTATAGAGGAGCCCTACAGGAGCTGTGGCCCCAGAGCTGCGTGTCGTAAAGAACAGTGTGAAACAGCAGAGCAGAGAATCAAGCTTGATTTCTCATAAAAAGACAATCCCAGGGAAGGCAATAAACTTTATTTCATACAAGCCCTTTGTTTTGCTTGGGGGCATTTGTTACTTGCCTTTTTAGCATTCGCTATTGTAAAAACACACATTCCAACATGCTGGAGCTCTAACCCTGGTTAGTCTGATGTCTGGGGAGTCCATCGCACACCTGCTCCCCCTGGTTAAGGCAAAGACCATTTTTCATTGCTGTTGAGATTAGCCTCCCTTTGATCTTATAGAAAATCTTATTAGCCTACTCAAAATAAAAGCTTATCCCCTCCCATCATTTTCGTAGCAGCCACACAGTACTGCTGCCATTCAGTCTTAAGTCTAGAAATGGCCAATATTTTTGTGTTACAGCTTCTTCTTCTGTTTATTGAAACATTTCTAGGAAGGTTTTGCTCCTTGCATTAGGCTTTCGTCTGGAAATTTCAAGACAATGACGTCTGTTTTGTTTCTGTTTGAAACATCTGCTTTGTCGTAACTTCCAATCGTTAGATTCTTTTGACTGATTTTCTGAATGTCAAAGAATACAAAATACTCAGATATGCAGAATTCTCAATACTGAGCTGTGCATAACTTTGAGGATACATAATCCCTTCCAAATCAACCAAATTGTTCAAAGATCACTCACAAGAGTAAGCGCTTTACATATAAGGGCTTGCAGAATCCTTTCTAGGCCTAGAACAGTATTTGATGGCATTTTCTCCTTTCCTTCTCCCTTAGGGCAAACGACCTGTCACACTGATTGGCTTCAGCCTGGGTGCAAGAGTCATTTACTTCTGCCTGCAGGAGATGGCTCAAGAAAAAGGTAAAGTTCACCTTCAAACCTTTTTCTCTTCTGTTTTCATTACTGCTGGTAGAGAAGTTTTTCTTCCAAGAGGAAGGGTTCTTCTGGAACAGAGATCGGGTCTTTTAGGATAGGACAGAAACCTTTAAAAAAGTGGTTTTGAAACACATTCGGAGCCAAATTCTTCTTCTGTTGTTTCAGTCAGTTCAGTGGATTAAATCCACTGTCTTCACTCGAGGTGCTCCCGCCTGTCACTTTGGTCTCCAGTCTGTAAACAACAACTTGACATTTTGTGACATTCGAGTGCTGGATCCATCTGTGAGCTGCCCACGCGCCACTGGGACCTTGGCAGAGGACGCTTTGCCTTTATTGGAAGCTCCCTGTAGCTATTGTATCTGCTTCCCTGAGTCCTCCCTTCCATTTAAGTCACTGAAATGCCACTGTCATCTGCTATTTTCATGGTAATTTTTCCCCAAAGTCAAGTATAAAACCATCTGTCAATTTATTACCCTTTGTGGTTCTGTTTATTAATAGATTCTATTTTTAATTTAGAAAAAGAATAAAATCATTATGATCAGTTGATGTAAATTGCATCTTGGAGTTGAGTCAGTAGTGAGTGCGTGCGTGCAGCCTGCCTCCCCCCCCTACGTAGCTAATTTACTTCATTAACTGTTTAGCCTCACAGAGAGTCGCTAATAAATAAGGAGCTTTATAAAGGAAAAATGTTCAATAAAGAACAAGAAGGTGGGAATAGAGTCAAGTAAGGACAGGGAGGGTCAGCATTTCTCCGGTGGACAGCTGTGTAGCAGGCCTTCACTTCTGGTTGAAGATGGAAGTCCTCAAATCCAGGAATTCTCTTCTCAAAATAAATCTAATCAAATCCAGAATGATTCTAATGGAGCTACACTGAAGCCAGAACCCAGATGCTAATCTGGCCCTACATCTACTCTTTTTGTGTCCTAAGAATGCCAGGGGTTGGGATATTTTCAGGCTTTTATTTAATGGTCTGCAGTCTCTCGCTGGAATAACGTGGGCCCGTAGCTAAGTAATACGTGAAAGGAAATCATTAGGGGTCTTTAAGGTTGGCTGCCATTCTCAGGAAATCTAAGCATCGTAATTATGTATCATGGCAGCTCCCCACTGTACACTAATTTTTCAGTTCCTTAATTGAATTATGAAAGCTGAGCTGTTTGCGAGATGCAAAGCAGCATGTTCGGCCCAGATTGCCAAGGAGCTCTTCACAGGCACATTCCAGTGCAAGCCACAGAAGGAAAGGAGCTGGGACCTGGGACATCTGAGACTGATTTGGGTTTGGACTTGGATGTCTCACACAAAAGCAATCCAAGGCCCAGTCGTGCAGGCCTTTTGTATCCAGATGCTGGTGGCATTTCTGAGGACAAATAACTAATCGTGGATTATCCAGTCAAACACCATGGCAGAAACTCAAATTCTGTTAAAAGCAAATACTCTTCTGCAAAGCAATTAAATAACCTTTGGGATACTTCATCAGAAATGGCTTTGGAAGCCAGAGCTTAGTAGAGTTCCAGAAAATGACATTATAGCAGAAGATGTCGTAATGACCCATCAGAGACACGTTATTGCACGGGAAGGTGATTGCTCTGATTTCTTCATCACAATTCCCACACATTTTAGTAAGTAAGAGGTGTAAACTAATGCAAACTAATGAAAACTTATTTTTTTTAATTTTCCTGCTGTGCAGACTTTATTATTACTCATCATATAAAAGATTTGCAAACTGTGAAATGCATTTAATTTATCTAGAGTGTCAGCAACTGCATAGGCCAGCAATCTGTTCTCAGATTTCCATCCCTCTCTGTCAGCATCTGAAGAAAATGACTATTTTTTCAGCCAATGCTGAACATTTTTGTTCTGTGCAAGAACTAAGCTGTATAAAGGGCTGGAGAAACAAAAGCTTCCAATACCTTGCCCAAATATTCAGGATCCTGATGAATTAGCTGTTTGTTTATTCAGTTGGCTCACGCTGTGGCCGTGGAATTTAGTACCTTGGTTGGAACGAGCTCCCTGTTCACGAGGCGCTGGGTTGCTTTTTCATCGCCCGTGATTATGGGAACAGGACTTTATTGCTCACGGATTACTCTAACAAAATTGAATTGCTCTTTGCCATTCTCTTCATTGGTACAAAATTTGCTCTACGATAAGAAATAATACCACCAGAGCTCTTTGGGGCGGTTGTCAGGCGCTGGGATTTATGCTGCAGGGAAGGATGCAGGCACCGCAGGCAGCTCCAGGCCTTTTACTGCTATTAGGAAAAGGAAACCAAGTGATTTACATTTAAAAAGTCTAACCAGGCAGCACCTCTCCATCATAACTGGAGGTGGAACGTAGTCATTCTCTACTTTCACTTCCACCTAAACTTCAACATATTATTTTACAAACTGCAGACGCCAGAAAAGCTCATGCCTTGCGAACGCTGGTCTCCCGCAGGCGGAGAGTACGGATTTGGCATTCTATGGCCAGGAGTCTCCCAGGACCTGCACTGCTGTGAATTTCCTTTTACTACTATGGCATCAGGTGCCTGATCTCTCTTTACAAAGAAGATTTATGAACATGTATGAATATATTGTTTAAGAGTGTAGGAAAGTAGCAGAACTGCCCACTATTTCTCATTCAATCATTATTTCTACTGAAATTTCCCAGCTGCAGCTGTCTGATAAGAGAGGAAGATTTATTACGCTTAAAAGTCAACATTCCTTTTCAGCAAACCGTGCCCTGGGCATTCAGGTTAAAGTACCCTTCAAGAAAATCAAACCAGTTTGATAGATTATCACCTTGTGTTGGCAAATGCCTTCCTGGTTGCTCGTTCCAAATCAATATGAAGAATCTGGGGGGGGTCTGCTGCACATACAGATCATGTTTTTCATTAATTCAGTTGTGGGAGAAGTTTATTGTGCTTAATAAGTGACAACATTTGCTCACTATGTGGAACGCCAGCCCCTTTCGCTTGTTTCAAAGCCTAATAGTTCTGTTCTCTTCAAACCCAGATCAATAAGAACTTCTCACTGGTTTGCTGCTTGAACCGCATCTTTCTGGACAGAGGCCAGGCCACTTCTCCTTCTTCTATATTTTCTTCTAAATCTGAGCTTTTCTGCTTTCCTCTTAATAGACTCTCAAGGGATCATTGAAGACGTGGTCTTACTGGGAGCTCCGGTGGAAGGAGAAGCCAAGCACTGGAAAGCTATCACAAAAGTGGTGTCGGGCAGGATCATAAATGGTTACTGCAGGTCTGTATGTGCTCAGCCCCCTGCTTCATTATCCTCGTGTCACTTTGGAATGATTTTTGCACACTTATCCCTTTTAAACATTGTGTGAGGAAATATTTGTTCAGCTGCTGGGTACGTTGGTGTGGTGGTGCCAGAGCCTCTTCCCTCTGGAGGTCTCTCCCTTGGATTAATTGGAGATGACAGTCGTCAGGAGGCAGTTGAAGGCTGCTCATCTCCTGCTCTCGGCTGTTTGTGATGTGGAGTTACACTGGAAGCCTGAGGTGCTGAGACCTGTTCATACAGTTGAGTGTTATATCACCCTGGAAGTTAAAGCTGGTTCTGTGCGTTTGTGTGAGCAGAATTTGACACATTCTAAGGCCCCTTTAAATGTCAGCTTTATGTAAAGGACTGTAAATACAGCCATTAGGTTTACTGACAGTTAAAGAACTTGAATTAAAATCTATTAAAGCTTCTAGATACAATTCACTAGGGGCTGCTTGTAGGGGGCAGGATGTTAAAACTGCAATGAAAGGGAAGGAGCTCAGGCAAATTGAAGATTTTTTTTATATCTAGGCTCAGTTTCTGGTCAAGATAGTCCATGTGAGCAAGGTATTTTGCTTACAAAGGAGGTGTAACTAGAATAGCTGTACCAAATTTACTAAGGATGTGAAAAAATAGAGAGGTTACCTTAAAACCAGATATCAGCCTTTCAAAACTGCACAGACAACAGCGATGCAGAGCTGGGAGAGCTGCTGGGTGAGAAGAGGGAGACTGTGAGGCACAAACCAGCTGCAGCAGTCTTATAAGAGCTATTAAGAATTCAAGTGACAGTATCAAATCTAATGAGTGTGTATTGGAAGATAATTGTGACAAGAACGCTGCTTACCAGCACAATTAGGAGAGAGGAAATTAAAACGAAGGAATGAAGCAGGGAAGACTAAAAGCATGGGAAAATAAATTGAGGAATAACCAGGCAGGAAGATTAGCAAAGAACATGTAACTGCAAGTCAAGACAGTTTATAAAGCCACGAGCCCTCAGGGCAGGGACAGTTGAAAATGCAGTTGGTACTTTCCACACATATGTATGTATGACATGAGGAAGAATTCTATTACTATGCATCTAACACAGTATATTCATTTACAAAGAACTAAATAAAAGAATTAAAAGCATCCAGGATGAAACCAACAAATTACTAGCCCTGTTTGTCCATTAGGCTGAAAATTGTTGCTTTTGTCCTTTTTTGGATCACGGGAGGTTTTTTATGGATGCCCCAGTTACAGTATTTCTTCACGTGGCATAAAGAAGCAGCAATTGCTGCCTCTTTGGGAGTGCTTCTGTGTTCCTCCAAGAAGCCATAAATGACAGCAATTGCTGCATATAAGTGAATTTGCCCTGGAAAATATAATTCCTCCCTGTGTTATACAAAAATCAATTTCACTGCAAGAAAAGCTCAGTGTATTAATTTCCTAGAATATAAAAAAAAAAACAAAAACAAAACAAAACCCAACCCTGATCTTGTTCTAGTTTCAAAGCCTGCATATGCTGTTGGAATAAAATAGTATGTGTGTTTGTACCTCTGTGTCTGGGGTAATTTGGTGAGTCTCTCCCTTGGGAAGCCCATGTCTTGAATGTTAAATGAAAAATGATGTAGAAATTGTAGCTTGGTGCTCACAAATAGGAAGAACTGGTTGAGGAGACTGGCAGGAAATATTCCACTATGCTGGTTCTCTCCATTGCCCTCAGATGCTGAATTTGAGGGTTACTCTGGTAGTAGAGGGGGTAACTCAGAGATACGGAGAATTTATGTGAGGGTATCAGATAAGAGAAAAGGGTTATACAAACATTTTGTGGTAAGACCCCACCTGATTCTGTTTTCTCTGGTCTCTCGCTTACACAAATTGTGGCCTCGTTCTGTCACGTTAGCAGTAGCTCCATTCAGGTCAGATGAATTACATTGAATAAAACTCCTGCAAGATCAGATTTGGACCCAATTTGTTGAGCTTCAGTCCTCCGTAGCTTGTCTCCTTCGGCTTTGAAGTCTGAAAGGACAGGGAGAGTGAAAGCCAGCTGTCAGAGCTGTCCCATCTGATTCCACAGCGGGGTTACATATTACTGCTGGGAGACCTTTCGCAAATTATTTAGACTTGCTCAGCTTTTGAAATAACCCACGCCCGAGGAGCATGGATGCCTCATAAAGATTTTGCAGAGCTCTGTGTAGATTTACAACTTCCAGTATGGACCATTTTGGAGTGGACAGGAGCAGCCAGAAAGGGGGACCTGTGCAGGTCCATTTCACCTGCTGCCATCAGAGAGTACAAACACCACTTGCATCCAACTTTAATCTACTCTATAGAGCGTAGTGACCTTTAAGTGCTTGGGTTTTATGCTGTTGCTTAGCACAGGAGAAGATATTATGTATTTCCAAAGGACACATCGCCGTCTCTCATCGTGCCGTAGTCTACTCTGAAACTGTCACTGTGACTTATGGCAATACCCCACAGTGGGAACAAACTCTTCCTAGTTTTGTTATTGAAACCATGTATTTATACAGTACCTATAAATCAGGAGCACTCCAAGGAGCTTCACGGCCGGTATTTATGTCAGCGACGATGGCATTGTAGGCCTCATCACGTTTACAGCTGTCTTACAGTCTGGAGAACTTCTACCTATTAGTACATTAAAAAGATTAAATATGTGAATGTACTGCAGTCTCTAAGAAAATACAGAAATAAATAGAAGGGTCAGATTCTTAAACCCACTGCATAAAAAAGAGACTGTGCCTGTTAATCAGGATTAAATTCAGATTTACACTGCTGTGTCCCAGGAACCTGCCCAACTCCTCCAATTCCTACCTCAAACAAAGCTGCAGCAGGTCTTGGTCCAAACATCCCGGTGCTTCCCGGCCCTTCTGCTCTCCTCGTGGTCTGAGTAATCCCATATTGCATTGATTTGGCAACAGGATTTATTCATGGTCCTCTTCTGCTCTGCTCCTAGGGGGGACTGGCTGCTGGGCTTTGTGTACAGAACCTCCTCTGTCCAGATCAACGTCGCAGGCCTCCAGCCGGTCGACCTGGATGACAGGAGGATGGTAAACATGGACCTTTCCTCTGTAGTAAGTAGTACTTCTTATATTCTCGTTTTTTCCAACTTTCTTGCAGTTCTGCAACCTCACACTCACTGATTAGGACAGGACAGACGGGACACTGAAAAGCGCACCTCTATGTATCACAGAATGGTTTGGGTTGGAAGGGACCTTAAAGACCATCCAGTTCCACCAGTCCCTGGGCAGGGACACCTCCCACCAGACCAGGTTGATCAAAGCCCTGTCCAACCTGGCCTTGAAGCTCTCCAGGGATGGGGCATTGTCCCTCTTTCTGTTCTTTGCGATAACTCTCATCTCAGAGCTCAGTATAGATTTTGTTGACCCTGCCAGCACTCTGTATTGAGCAAAATAATGAGAATGTGCCTCTCTTGTTGGATATGTTTGGGTTTTTTTGTTGTTTTGAAAATCTCATACTAGAGACAGAAAATGCCATTATTCTCCAAGAAGGACCGTGCTGTCTTGCAAGCCCCAGATCAGCAGGTAGGTAGGATCAGGTGGGAAAACTGGAGCTCAAAAACACGACTGCAGAGCCAGTGCAACCCACAATCTTATCTTGGTGGAGCCTTCAACACTGCTCAGGTTCATGGAGGGACAAGGTGATGAGCCATGCACCTTGGTCAGCTTCGCTGCGTTGACGCCATGGAGCAGGAACCAGTCTGTAATTACAGCAGCTCTGTGATATCAGTGCCTGGTTCATTAGGTCTAGACTTGGGTTCCTGGAGTGTAGGTTCTCCAGGAAGCAGGAAGAGATTCATCTGTACATCTGGTAGACGTTTAGTTTCCTCAAAGCTATCTATCTGGTGGCATTGATGATAAGCCACTAGATTATATGTCTAGCAATATTCAACTCAATTACCTTAAGCAAACTAATGATCTCATCGCCTTGTCTTTACTCATGAGTGAGCTCTTCCACAGAAAATCACACAGAACTTTGCCTGTGTATTCACAGTCACAGTAATCTTGCACATGCCATCTTGGTTTTCCATATCTTAATGTTTTAACTCATTTCTCACTCTCTGCAAACCAGACTGGAAGACGCTCATCACAGAGCTCGGGATACTTCCACGGTGACTCTTCCTGCCGTGACTCCTCCTGAGTTTCCCCACAAGCTGGGTAGGGATTGTCAACGTTGCTCTGGAGCTAAAGGCACTTTTAAGTGCTTTCAGATTTATTTATTTTTTTCTTCAGATTTTTTGGAGCACCAGCGCACTGAGCCTATAAATACCCAACTGTTACCAGCTCATTTCATTCATTATAACTGAGCTATGTGCAAGCCCTTGCCAGAAAACACAGGGCTTAATGCTCTGCAGATAAAATAGAGACTTTGCAGAACAAAATATAGGCTTCCCAGAAGGAAGTGCCATAGCAGAGGCATTTAAATGTGGTCCAGCACTGTCGCTGTTCTCGTGTCTTCCCATCCTACTGGTTGCCTTGGTTAGCATTTCCACATGCTGCCACATCCATTTTTTCACTCTCCCCAGCGTTACCATTAGCTGTGTGCGAGCAGTGACATCTGGTGCGGGCATGAAAAGGAAAATGGCCAAAGACATCAAGCGGGGGTGGCATCGCGGTGGCTTTTCCTGTCAGTTCAGTCAGCGTTACTCTCCTCTCTTTGATTTCTCTTTGGAGACCCTCTTTCTGTTGACCTTCTACTTCCTGAACTGTGAAACCCCCTGGAGTCCTGCAGGCTTTCTCCTGCCTGGCTCGCAGCGGCCTCTCCGTTTCTCCCCCGGAGGAGCAGTATTTACATTTCAGTTCAATGAATAATGCTTGCAGAGCTGATATCTGCTAATCTGCTCTTGTCGGGCATCTGTGTCCGTGCTGCCTGATGCCAACAGACAATCCCAGCGCTGTTCTCTGGGAGAACAGAAAGAGCTGACACTTTAACTTGCTTAATCTGCAAAGCATTGGGGGGAAGAGGGGGGAAAGAAGCAACTCCCGCAGTGGGAAAATCTAATATTAAGTAGGTGTCATTCTCTTCATCCATTTTCCAGACCATGGAGCTTTATGAAAAGAAATACAGTCCATTCTGATGGACATTTTAACAGTAAAAGGAGCAAGAATGGGGAAGGAAATATTCAAGGGCGGTATTTTTTAAAGTGGAAAGAAAGCAAAGATGGATTTTGCTGCAAATACAATGAAGTAGCTTAACAAAAATACAGAGAGAGGTATTTTCTATAATGGGAACCAGCTCCATCCCTGCAGATGCCCTTGCTGGAAGTCTCTGTGAGTCTCCTGCCAGGACTAAGAAAGGACAAGCTGTGATAGAAGAATAAAGCATAGATGATGCAAAGGTGCTCAGTGTGCAGATATTATGCAGGCAGGCTTGGTATTTTAGGCATCTCCCAGTCCATCCATAATGAAAACTGGACTGGAGCCAAAGGGCTTGGTTCTCTTCGCTGTGGTAGCATCAGAATGCTCAAAGGAGCAGAGGACTGAGAGACCTCAGTATAAACAGGAGTTCACCTCCAAGGCATTTATTGCACGTCTCTCTTGATTAGTATGTTTTTTATCTGACTGTCAGGAAAAAAACTGAGAGAAAGAGTTCCTCCCACTCAGCAAATGCAGTTATAAAAGCTTTCCTAATGGTTACAATGGGACTGATTTATTCAGTAGATTTATTTGACAGCACCTGTTACAGAGACCAAGGAAGTAATTGAGCTGTAGTGTATTAGATTGATTGCTGTTTGTTCAAAAGGGATATTGTAGATTACATTTTGCATTAACATTTGAATATTGCAGAAATGCTCAGAGGCAGAACGTAGGCAGAGCGTTTTCACGGAGGCTCATAAGTCACGAATGATGGTGAAGTTTTTCTGGGCAGTTTTACCACAGCAGAAACCAGGGATGAACTTGCAAGCCTGGGGACAGCAGGAATGCCTGGCTGGAAGTCTAGTAGAGAGCACGGGTGGATTGTGATTATTGCAGAAGTCATAAAATCATAGGATAGTTTTGGTTGGAAGGGACCCTAAAGCCCATCCAGTGCCACCCCCTGCCCTGGGCAGGGACACCTCCCACCACACCAGGTCCCTCAAAGCCCCCTCCAACCTGGCCTTGAACCCCTCC
>JAOQGH010000008.1:6792418-6804990 GCA_025769975.1 Gallinago jamesoni
GGAGAAGAGACCGACCCCCCCCCACTACACCCTCCTTTCAGGGAGTTGGAGAGAGCGAGAAGGTCTCCCCTCAGCCTCTTTTTCTCCAGGCTGGACACTCCCAGCTCCCTCAGCTGCTCCTCCTAAGACTTACTCCCCAGACCCCTCCCCACCTCTGTTGCCCTTGTCCTCTTGTGCTTCTAAGGGCTTGCATTGGCCTGGAATCCTCTGGAATTCCTCTGGAATCCTCTCCTGGGCTCTCCTGGAAACAGAAGTGAGTTTCCTTTGTACAGATTTAGTTGTGTGAGCAGAGCTGCAGTGAAGGACAGGCATTCAGGAGGTCTCAGCTTCTCTTTTAGCTGCATGAGGAAAGACTCAGCTCCTCAGAATCGCTCCTACGCAGCATCTCAGTGATCGTGGTGCTCAAGGAAGAGGAATTCCCCTTTGTTTTAGCAGAAGCTGCTGGGTACTGAGGAGTTATGAAAATCTCATCCTTAGGGTGCCAGGGGGAATCTGTTCTCTCTGACTAATGAGCAGGGAATGGAATGGGTTGAGAAATCCCCAGGCACTGACCAGGGCAGGTGGGTTGTAATGACTGCAGAGGTTTCAAAATGCAGCAAACCAAGAGACTTCAGCAACCCCTCCCCATCCATTGCCTTCTTGGTTCTCTCCCCCTTGCCCAACGCTGTGCTCATTTCTTTCTTTAGCACCAAGCCCCTCTACTGAGCACTAAAACATTCATACTTTTTCAGAGAACAATGTACACATCTTAACAGCCAGTCCATTAGTCCTTCGATGGAGATTTTAATTAACTAATCTGTTCAAAACATCAAGAGCCTGTTGAGCCATCTGGACTGATTAAAGTCGCATATTGCATTACTAACGTGCTGATTAAATCCTTCATTTTGCTCCAGGTCCTAAATGCAGCCAAATGTTCCCAGTCAAAAGCTGCTTCACCCAAGCTATGAGGTTTGGGTTTTGCCCTTGCAGGAAAGGAGGTTTGGTTTAGGTTTGGGCAGAGGTGTGCTGGTAACCCCGTGTCTTGGTTTGAGCAACACAGGACTGATTTCTCTTCTCATGCTTGGGAAAACTCATGCTTTGAGGCAAACTACTCGGTACTCTGTGTCTTCTGATGGTAATGCTGAGCTGGCCCAGCTTTCTGGGATGATGACCCTTCCTTCTCTGCCTTCCCTCCTTCCACAGGATTCTTACTGAGAAGCCATCAGTATTTAATCCCTCAAGTAGAAAGGTAGAGAGAAATTGAAGAGTGAGGGATTTGTTTCAGGCATTTATTTTTCAGAAGGGCTGAATATTCACAAAAGCACCCAACAAGGCTTTCCTGAGTGCATGAGGTTGTCCTCCAAATGCCAAGAAAAAGCAGATGGTCCCACCAAGTGTCCTGGTTTGAGCCACACAGGACTGATTTAACTTCTAATGCCGGGGAAAATTGCACTTTTAGAAGATTCTGGTGTCTGAATTGGTGAAAATCTTTACTTTACAGCCAGCTCTGGGGTGTGGGTTTCAAAGTCTCGGTGTTTTCGAGCTCCCCAGGTGCAGGGATGAGGAGGAGTGAGACCTGGGCACTTGACCCAAGCTGCCACCAGGGTTATTTCATACTGAATAGCACATTCAATATAAATAAGAAAGTTTGCTGAGGAGTTCTCTCTCTCCCCTGATGGCTGCCATCCTGAGAATTCCTTGCCCCTGTGCTGAAGCCCTGAGCCCTTCCCTTCCTCCAAAAACCCCAGCGCTTGCAGGGTCTCATGATGGCTGTTCCTGCTGGGAGGGCACATCTTCTGGTGGGGAATGGGCTGGGGATAGTCCTGGTGTGTTTTATACTGGTATCAGGATCAATAGTGGTTCTTTAGTATTACTGGTGAGATCTGCAGGCAGCTGGTGAGCGTGCCATCGGAACAGCCTGGGCTCAGCCAGGCAGCACTTCCCTCTCCCGGAAAAACCCTCCCTGTGCTCACAAGTGCCTCCTCCCCTTTTGGCTGGGAGTAGGACAGCACAGGAGATCCGAGGGCTGGTCTCTGGAAGGATCTGGGCTGTCATGACTTCAAACCCTGGCCTTGCACAGGACACCTCAAACAGCGAGGACAGTTTCCACCTTCCCAGACAGGAAGCCTTCAGAGGAGGTTTTCTCTCCTTCATGTGCCACAAGTAGAAGGGTACATTCCAGCATCCATCTCAGAAGGGTTTATCTTATCATGGAAGTCCCCTTACAATAAAAACATGGGGGGGGGGTTGCAGGTATTTTTGACTTTAATTTGGTGTATGAACCCATAGCTCTCAGGCTCCCAGTTTCATTTGGTGTGGGACAGATCAGTGCACCCTCCAGCCAAGAACCTTAGCACGCCTGGTAGCTGGTGTGAGGTTTAGTGACTACATCCTAATTTAAATAAGATAATCTTTGCTTTTACAAGGGAGCTAAGTCACAGGGAAGGAACTAAGACAATTTGTCTCCTACCAGGGCATCTCTCACCAGGGCAGGTCACCTCCTCTCTTACCCTCGTGGCACCCAGGATCTGGGTGGTTGTAACTCAGCAATGTCCAAGCATTAATCAAACATCTGTTGGAGAAGCAATCCAGCAGCAGCGTGTGCCACGGAGGGCACAGCCAGTTGGGGTTATTCGGTGGGCCACTGCATTTTTCAGACCTCATTCTCTCAGCCTTTCAGAGCTAATACCGAGTCTGACGGCAGTGGTGGCGTTTGAGATGAAGGACTCAACTGAGCTGGGCTCCCCACAGCTCCTCCGTTAACGGGACTCTCTCCTTCCTTGCAGGTAAACGGCCACCTGGACTACATGAAGCAAATGGACACCATCCTAAGAGCCGTGGGCATTAAAACCAAGGAGTGTCGGCAGGATGAGAGGGGCAGTGGGAGTCTTATCTCCCCTCCAGCTGAGAAACTGCAGCGGGCAGCGGGCAGCGGGACTCGGGAAGAAGAAAACACCGAGCGAGAGGAGGATGCGGCTGACGGTGAGGCTCTCCCCGCCGGCCACGCTCACGGCCGTGATTCCCCGAGCTGGCTCTCGGGAGAAACCTCTCCCCCCTGCCCAGACTGTTCCCCCAGCGGGGACAGCAAGGCACAGGCAGAGGGCGAAGGAGCAAATTAGAGCTCTTGGTGTTGGGCAGAGATGCTCAGCCAGCACTAAAACCGCTTCCAAAGCACCGTCCGATGCACTGGGATTCCCGAAGGAGCACCGGTGGAGCCGGCAGAGCTGTCGCTGCAGTTTTCAGACCCTCCCGAGAGCCTGGAGCGTGGCACCGGTGTGTCACAGCATCCAAGCTTTCGGAGCAGCCACCCACGGCATCTCCCACGGACGGACGGACGAGCAAGGGCCGATTCCTGCCTGACTCAGCATCGCTCCTCAGGAAGCGGCGGCGCTTCCCTCCTCGCACAAACTGGGTCTCTTCTTGAGGGAAGCAGCTGTCACCAGCAGGGACTGTCTCTCCGATGCATAGCTCTCGGGAAAGCAGGTGGCTCTGTGGGTATTTTAAGCGTATCATGGAGAGGGGCTCGCCGTTAGGAAATTAAAACCATTTTTCCACCCGTGGTCGATTTCGTGTTTGGTTTGGAGGTGAGCAGGTGTGTCACAGGCTCTGGCTGCCCAGCTGGGCATGTCTTGGTGTCCACGCTTCGGGGAGGGGAAAGGCTTGGGCTGCCTGGCTTCCTTCCCCCATCTGCTGCGGGTTTGCTGCCAGGGATGGCGGCTTCCCAATCGAGAAGACCGTCTCCTGGTCTGCAAGCCGAGGGCGATGAGCGTTGGAGGCCTCACTGCCATTAGAAACGTGCTCTGAGTCCCCAGGTGAGACACAACCAAAGGAACAGAGCGGGCTTTTTATGATTTATTACTTTGTGAAACTTCCTCCCAGGCTTTGCAAGCTGGCAGCCCACAGAGGCTTTCGCTTTGTGTCCCACACGCATCTCCAGCCTTAAAAGCCCCCTCTAGACATATTTTTAATTGGCTTAGAATAAAATCAATACTTGGCATAAGATAAACATGAAGCTGGTTGATTTCTACCTCCTTCCATGAAAGTGAATTGGCACCCACTCTCGTCTCCCCCCATCTCAAACCAGAGGGAGGGACGCTGCCCTGTGTCCCCTGCCATGCAGAGTCTTCCGAAACAGTGTGGGACTGATCCACATCTTCATAAAAGGTCCTTTTCTGGCCTAGTTTGCTGCTCAGCCCAAGAAAACTCAATCTATCAGGAACATGGCAGGGGGAATAACCCCCTTCTGAGAACAATTCTGTGTTTTTCTGGTTTAAAACAAGTGCAGGTTGGTACAAATTCCTCCCCACATCCAGGTCTGGAGGGTCTCCTTGACTCACGGAGGGGTGAAACTGAGCGATTGGAGCTTCTGATTTTGGCCCACATGAAGTCCTCCTCCTCCTGGGTTGGAAGGGACCTTTCTGATCATCGAGTCCAACCATCAACCCAACACTGACAAACCCACCACTGACCCATGTCCCTCAGCACCACATCTGCCCAGCTTTTAAATCCCTCCAGGGATGGTGACCCCACCACTGCCCTGGGCAGCTTCTTCTAATGCTCAATAACCCTTTCAGTGTAAAATTTTTTTCCTAATATCCATCCTAAACCTCCTCTAAACCTCCCCTTCCATCCCAGCAGGCAGTTTAATAACCACCTCTGCTTTCTTTCCCCAGCAAACCTTACCTGCAGGGTGTTCCTCACACAGTGAAGATGCGGCAGCAGGACCTGGTGATGCACAGCAGCTCTGGTGATGATGCCTCGCTTTTCCTCTCCCCAATTCCTGCCACCATGGGGGCTTGGACCTGCTGAGCTTGGATCTGGAGCGATGGAGACGTCTCCAAGACAGGGATCCCTGATGGCTGTTTCACCGGGTGGCTGTTGATGCTGGTGGCTGGAGGAAAGGGACACAATTTCTCTGTGGCATCAGAGGACTTGTCCACAAGCAAACACCTTGTTACAGAGGATTGGCTCCAGGAGAGTAAGGTATTATTGCTTTTAAACACTTGGCTTAAAGAGGCATCTCTCTTTATCTGCCACCTTGGTTACCTAATGCACTTTCAGAGTTCGTCCTGTATTTTTCTACTCCTTTTTAACCACTTGTAGTCAAAGTGTGTTCTTCTATAAAACCATTTGTGGAAAGATGTACGTATTGATCTTCCTGCTCGATACCAAACCCGAGCTGTCTGCCCACAGACGGGGCAAAACCGCGCTAAAGGGTCTGATGTGTGAACCTGGGCTCAGTTCCCTGTTTGTCACCGTCACTGATCACTGCCCGCTGGGCCAGCCCTCGCTCGCAAGGGGATGTGTAGCAAATAAATGACAAATTAGTCATAAAAACACTTGCAGATTGGTCCTGGAACATAACGTGGGCAACGTGGAAAGAAAAACTGATGAGTCTTGCTGGGTGCTTGGCTGCTTCTTCCAGCATCCCGTATCCGATGCTCGGTGGACTCGATTGTGTCATCGGGAGCTTCAGGAGCAGGATCAAACCCCTCAGCGTTTGAGCTGGGAAACGGCAGCAAAGCTGGGAGGGTGCGAGGGGGGGGCACAACAACCACCCACCCACCCAGCTCCGCAGCCGAAAGGCACTTGAGGAAGAATTTCCTAAAAGCATTTGTTGTTTTATTTATTTCTGAGTGCCCACTTAACCGTATTAGTCACTGCTCTCTCTGCTTATGGCTGTGAGGAGGGCTGGGAAGGGGGGGAAGAGGCTGCCTCCTCCTTTAAAAGCCAACATCCAGTTAGATTCTTATGTGAAGGAAGAAAAAAAAGTTCTCTTTTCTAATTGCATCCTCTAAAAACTGAGGGATTGTAAGAGCAAAGTATGATGGTCATACGCCAAAAATAGGAAACTGTGGGATGAAGTCTGAAGGGAAGCTGGTTCCGTTACTACTGTCAGGGTGCCCGCAGAGCCACCAACAGCTCTCTCACCCACACCCTTGCCGAACATCCAAAAAGCAGCCTTGGACAGTTTGCATGGAATTTAACTCCCCGTGGTGCAGGCTGCTCCTCGTTAAACACCACAGGCTCGCTCGGTTGCAACTCGCTGCTTTCGCAGGAGACCGAGGTGGATCCGCTCCCAAATGGGGCGAGGAAATGAAACCCCGAGAAGACGTGATGTTCCCTGGAGTGGAGCAGCCCCAAACCTCTGCTCCCTCAGTCACGGATGGTTGTTTTCCACCGGTCCTGGTGCTGCGCTTGGGGAAATGGAGGTGACGAGCTGAGCTGGGTGAGCTGAGGCTGAAAACCAAGCCTTGGGTCGAGTTGGGGGAGATGAAGGGTCTGGATCCCGAGGTTCAGAACAACCCAGAGATGAAGAGACCACGGCTCTCGGAGAAGGGTGAGGGATTGGTGCCGGTGAGCAAAGGAGGGATGGAAAGAGAAGAGAAACAAGGCAGGTTAATTCAGCAGAAAAACGTGGCTTTGCACTATTTAAACCTACCCGCAGGGAGTGCTCGGTGACGATGTCTTCTCCAAGGAGATGGCACGTTGCATTTGGAGAGGGTATTGAGGAGCTCTGCGTGGGCAGGGAGATGCCTTGTGGCAAATGGGCCCTCGGGAGAGTTTGTGTGGGGCTGGGGGCTCCTTCCCAGCACACAGAGGTCTGTAACCCCCACTGGGGGGACACCCTCGCTCAGGCCACGGGGGTTCCGAGCCGCAGCTCCGTCTCTGGGGGCTCCACGTCAAAAAGGTTGACCAAGCGGGTGCCGGTGGCCGGGAGAGCCCGGTGGCCATCGCTGGTGGGCAGCAGGTTGTGTTCATTCCCCAGCGCCCCGGAGTCAACCGAGTCGGTCTCTGCCTGCAAGGTGAGGACGTTCTTGAGGGACGTGGCGGCGCGGGGTCCGCTGTTGGAGTTCCTCATGGAGAGGGAGATGGCGCTGGGCCGGGGCTCCCCCGAGCGCCGGCAGCAGGGCAGGTATTTGCCCATGGCCCTCTTGAAGTCCCTCATGAAGAGGGGGTAGATGATGGGGTTCATGGTGCTGTTGCAGTAGCCGAGCCAGGTGAGCACGTCGAAGAAGCCGGCGGGGACGCAGCTGCAGACGGCCTGGGGGGAGGACACAGCAAAGGTCAGCAGGGTCTCCCACCTCGGCCCCCATCCAGAGGGGTCTCCCAGTCACGCCAACGTTCTCCTTTCGAAGGAACCCTTCAAAACCCTTTGGGAGGGTTTTTCCTTCCCGTTGCTCCCGGGGGAAATCCCATCTTTACTCTTCCCAGCAAGACCTGCAGGTGCCTGGGATCCAACCCCGCTGGGACTCAAAGCGCAAAGCTTTGGAAGACCATCCAGAAACCCCCGTTGGTGCTTACCTGTGTCACGTTGGTGACGAAGAAGGGGAGCCAGGCCACGAAGAACATGCCCAGGAGGATGCCCAGCGTCAGGCTGGCCTTCAGCGCCTTCTTGCTGTGCTTGTTGGCGAATCTCCTGCTCTCACCGCCGGCCGCGGGCTGGCTCAGGGCACATGGAACCTGCAGCAGGACAAGGGGCCATGAGCGAGCGCTTCTCCCTGGGGCCAGAGCCACCGGCACCAACCTCCCACCCAAGAAAAGTGTTTTTTGGGGTTGTAAATCCTGCAAAAAGCCCCGCTGGTAATTTCCATCATGCTCGGGGCGGCACCGCGGCGCCTGGACCATCCATCAGGCAGAGGAAGCAAGAGAAACCCTCAGCCCTGAGAGGTTTGGGGGTTTAATTTTTGCTGTAAAATCGAGGTTTTACCATTAAGACACGTCTTTTACAGAAAAATCCAACTCCGTGGCTGTTTTGGTGAGGATAAAGCATGCCCTAAAGAGGCTGCTGATTAGAGCAGCAAACCAATTATATTTTTAAAAGCAGGACGCCGAACATTTCAGCCCACAAACACCATAACTAACTCAGTCCTCCATCCGCTCTTGCCATCTAAAATTAAATTATTATCTCAGCCCTCCGCCTTAATTAAAGGAGGCCCCGTTGCCACTCAGTTTCCTGCCTGAAAAGAGAAGAAACATGGGTTACAAAGATGAAACTTGAGGACTCCCTGGCTGACACCTTGTTTTGGGGTCACTCGGAGCCAATTTGGGGCTCCTGGCAGTCTGCTGGGACTCTCGCCTCTGCTCAAACCCCCGGGGAGGGGGTTGATTTTCCACCAGAGCCAAGCACCCGAGCACCCCCCGAGCGGGGCAGCACCGGGGCTGTGTTTGTACAATCCAAAACCCTGGCATGCGGGGGGGGTGGGGTGGAAAAAAATCAACATTTTATGATTATAAGATGTTTATTCTTTGATTTTCCTTTTGCTTTCCAACAGCTGGTACGTCACGTGCGGCAGAGCCGGCCCGGCCAGAGCCTCCCAGCTCCTTGCTTGAAAGAGAAAGAACAACAAACTAAATCAAGGTATTTAAAGGCAATTAAGCTTGTCTTTTCCCTGTAGGATATGAGGTCAATAAAGCCTATTACGAGGAATTAAAGCTGTTAGATTTAGTGGCAATTACCTTCTCCGGGAGAAACACAAACAAGCGGAGCCACGTTTTGGTTATAAAACCCACACACGCTGGTTTCGGCAGCGACGGAGTGAGGAGGTTATTTTGCCGTTCCCATTATAGAGCAGGTGACAGAAATAGAAGCTGGCTCTTCCCAACAAGGTGCTCTCCAGAATTTGGTGTTTGCTGTTATTTAAGCTCCTTCTCCCCCAGTACGGTCTCAACGCCCACCACGGCCAAGATTTACCAGTGGAAAGTCAGATGAGACCCAAGCCCCCCCGGGTGACGGGAGCTGAGAGAGGGGCAAAACTGTGTTTATTTTGCACGGCTGAGCATTTTTTGTATCTGAATTTGTTTCTCTGCTCCCGCTCCCACCGTTTCTGTGCTCCTAAGCAGCTGAAAAGCTCAGTGTCACTGGGACAAGCCACAGGACACCCCCGAGGACACCATCGGCCCATCACCGGAGGGGAGGTTACCCAAAATCACCCTCCCTGTGGGCTGGTTGCCAAAACCCTTTGCTGGCCCCGAGGCCATCCTGAAGGTAGAAACACCCCAGGTCCCCAAACCACGGGGTTCCTCAAGGAGCGGCGTCACTGCCACCACCTTACCTGCGGCGTGGTCTCGTCGGTGGCGGTGGTGGCCACGTTGGAGGCGAGGGAAGCCACCTGGACCGCTTGCTTGCGGGCTGCCAGGAGGATGCGGCAGTAGGTGAAGGAGATGGCGGCGGACGGGAGGAAGAAAGTCAGGCAGGAGGCCACCAAGGCGTAGGGCAAGCTGACCAGCAGCCGGCACTGGTCCTCCTCTCCCCGGGAGGTGACGTTTGGGGACCGGACCTCGAACTCCAGCTCGTGCCAACCCATCTTGATGGGCAGGAAGGAGGCCAGCGCAGCCAAGGTCCAGGTGGCCAGGATGAGCCAGAGGGCTCTGCAGGAGGTCATGCGCAGCTTGTATTTGAGGGGGGAGATGATGAGCAGGTAACGGTCCAAGCTGATGACGCAGAGGTTGAGGATGGAGGCGCTGCAGCACATGACGTCGAAGGAGTACCAGAGGGAGCAGAAGTCCCCCTGCAGCACCCAGCGGCCGTAGAGCTGGTTGAGCATGGCCGGGGGCATGACCACCAGCCCCACCATCAGGTCGGACATGAAGAGGGACACCAGGAAGTAGTTGGAGGTGTTGCGGAGCGAGCGCTGGGTGACGATGAGGAGGATGAGGAGGAAGTTGCCGGCGGCGGTCAGCAGGATGATGAAGCAGAGGAAAGCGGCCACCCAGCTGCTCCCCACCAGCAGCGAGCGCTCCCCCAGCACGGTGGCGTTGGGGGACCCCGAATCGCCCTCCATGAGGAGCCAGGGGGCAGGGGCTGGCTCTGGAGCTGGGGGGGACCTTCTCCGGCCCTGACCTGTGCTAGGTGATCATCGCCCGAGCCAGCTCCAGGGGACGAAGGACCATCTCTCTGTCTCTGCTCTGTGTCCGATCTCCTGCCTCCTCTTCTCCCTCCTCTCCTCCTCCTCTCCCTCTCTGCCTCCTCTCTCTCTCTCTTCACTGGCCGTCGGGACAGACTGACATTCCCGGGAGCCGATCAGCAGTAGTGAGGTTCCCCTCCCCGTTACTCACATTTCCTTCTCCCTGCAATCCCCCCCCAAGCTGGGATGTCCCTGGACACTTCTCCGGGACGCTGGGGACGCTCTGGACACCAGGAAGGCTTGAGATGCTCTGGATGCCGGGATGCCCGAGATGCCAGGGATGCTCTGGATGCTCTGATGCTCTGGATGTGCTGGACCAGGGAATAATTTGGACCCCGGGATGCTCTGGATGCTCTGATGCTCTGGATGTGCTGGACCAGGGAATAATTTGGACCCCGGGATGCTCTGGATGCTCCAGATGCTGGGATGCTCTGGACCTCAGGATACTCCCAAGTGATGGGATACTCTGGACTTCGGGATGCTCCAGATGACAGGGACGCTCTGGATCCCACGATGCTCCAGATGCTGAGGATGCTCTGAACCCTAGAATACTCCAGGTGACAAGGATGCGCTTGATCCCAGGATATTCTGGGTGCTGGAATGCTCTGGACCCCAGGATGCTCTGGACCTCAGGATGCTCCAGGTGCTCTGGACCCCCGATGCTTGGCTGTCTTGCCCCCCAGCCGGGCTTGGCCACCTGCAGAGCTCCGTGCCCTGGGGCAGCAGGGTCCCACCGAGCTCCTCCGTGCCCGAGCTCTGTCGCTGCAGCCAGAGACCAGGGAGAGGCAGAGCGAGGACGGGGATGCTCCCGGCTCGGCTCGTCCCCGCGGAGGAAGATGCAACGCGCAGGAGTGTGGGCAGTGTCTCTCCCCGGGCAGAGGTGCGTGTGTGTGAGTGTGAGCGTGAGCGTGAGTGTGACAGTGTGTGTGTGTGTTTGTGCAAGTACCAGCCAGACTTTTACCTGCCGCTCCGTGATGCACAGAGAAAAGGATGCAGAGATGCCGATTCGGAGGAGGTGGGGCTGGGAGAGGGGAGAGGAGGAGATGAAATGAAACGAAATGAAATGAAATGCTAATGAAAACAGGGATCTGCTCTAAACTCCACGAAGTGGCAGGCAGAGAGTTCCCTTTTCCGCCTTAAAGAGACAGCCAGCACCGGGCTCTGCCTCCCCTCTGCCGGCACCGGAGACCCTGTGTTCGCCTGCCGGCTGCCCGGTGGCCCAGGGGCCAGCAGGTCCGTGGCCAGGCCCAGCCGGTGGCACCGAAGCACCAGGCTCCATCCTCCACACCAATCGATAAAAAAAGCAAAATTTTGCAAAGCTAAATAGAAAGCAACAAAACTGCTGCCTGCAGCAGCCCCCAGTCGCCTGCTCAGGAAGCAGCCGGAGGCACGGAAAGGACTGGTTGATTTTCCAGCAGCCCACAGCCAGGGATGGAAGGGGCGAGCAAAGGCAAGGGAAAAGGCTGTGCCCCCGCCGGGATGGCCGGGGGTCCTGCCCCTCGGGGGACAACCAGGGCTCCTGCCCCTCCGCTCCCAGGTTGTTTGACCTGACCCCGGTGCAGCCCAGGTCCCTGCCTTTGCAGGGGCGACCCCGGATGGACCCACGGCAACTGGCCCTTTGGCAAGCGGGAGGCAACGCGTCAGAGGAGCCAGCCGGTCCCGCTGGCTTCTTCATCCCTTCGTCTAGTTCAGAAGGTGCTTCTACCTCTTGAAGTGCTGTTAGGTATCCCACGCTGCCACCCCTACGTGTCACAGCCAATCCCTCAGGGTGCTCGGCAGAGACTGATGATATTTTTTTAATTACCCAGCTGCCTAAAGGGGTGTTTTCCTCCCAACAAATGGCTGCAATTCCTGGAAGGGGCGGGGAAGGGGTAGACCAGAGCCCAGGGCACCCACTCCGGCACAAACCAGAGCCGTGCGTGCGTCTCCGCTGTGTCCCTGGCACCTTCCCCTGCGGTCACGGGGCCAGACGTTGTCCTTTCCTCCCCACGTTGTCCTTTCCTCCCCACGTTGTCCTTTCCTCCCCGTGCCGCCACCGAAGCCGTCGTTAACACGCCTCCCCGGGGACGATTCCGCTGCAGATGTGCGGGCGAGCGCCAGCTGTGCACGCTGCACCCCCCCCACCGACCCTATCCCCCCCCCCCAGCGCTGCCCCAACCACCCGCCCGGGGCCGGAAATTTGTTTCTTTACCAAGATTTACTTTTCTCATCACTTTTTCAACCCCTTTGTCTGCTTTTCCCAGCGGCTGACGGAGCAATTCCCGTCTCTTGACCAAGGGACAGGGAGATGCGAAGGGCACACACGGACGCAGCCCATATTCCCCACGGATCTCCGTGCCACTGGAAAGCTGGGAAAAGACTGGGAAACAGCTGCCGTCACTCATACCAGGACAAGCTCTCCTGGGAGCCCATAGACGACGTCTTCCCTCCCTCTGCTTCCCCAGGACCCTCTCCTTGGATGCTCCGGGCCAGCCCTCCTCAGCCACCTCTGCATCACTCCGTTCCTGGCAGGGGTCCCGGGGCAGAGCACACACACACGCGAGGCTCTGATCGCAGCAGGAGGTTTCTTTAGAAAAGGGCTTGTACCAGGAAAACCTCTCGCTTCCTCGTCCCATCTGTGCTGGGAACAAGCAAGAAAAGCCACCCCAGCCGGGATAAAGGAGCGCAGCAGCACAGATTTATCCC
>JAOQGH010000008.1:6810879-6840352 GCA_025769975.1 Gallinago jamesoni
GGAGGGGTTCAAGGGCAGGTTGGAGGGGGCTTGGAGGGACCTGGTGTGGTGGGAGGTGTCCCTGCCCAGGGCAGGGGAGTGGAACTGGATGGGCTTTAAGTTCTCTTCCAACACAAACCATAGAATCATAGAATCATATGGGGTTGGAAGGGACCTCTAGAGATCATCTAGTCCAACCCCCAAAGGGTGAGGTCCCACTGGGATTCTATGATCTCCCTCCACGGCCAGGGAGGCTCTCCAAAACATGGCATGGGGAGTGAGATGTGCCTCTTCCCTGTTCACAGCAAGCTCTGGGGCAGTCAGACACCTGCATTACTTCTCCTGAGTCCTTTTTTCATCATTTCCCACCCAGAGCCGGGCTGGGAGAAGTTTGGAAAACAAAAGCATCACCGCCACGGGCCCGGCCAGGCTGGAGAAGTTGCGGACCGCAGAAATGTTTTTATTTGAGGAAAGACCACGCTTCCCCACTTCCTTTTCTCCCACCTTAAAAGCCAAAGCTGGCTTTGGCGCAAGCTTTCCTAGGAAAAGAAAAAAAAATGGGAAGGAAAACCACTCTCCTCCTAGAATCGCGCAGCAGGTGTCGCTGCGAGGCAGCAGCAAGCAGGCAGCCCTTGGAAACCTCAACCCGGAGGCTAGAAACCCAAGGAAAAGCCCAATACATCTATTTTTATAGAGCCCCTCGATATAGAGCACACGGTTACTCCGAGGACGGGAGCTCGGTCTGCAGACGAGGTGGGGGGGCCGAGCACGACGCTCGCTGGCGGAGGTGGTCGGCCGAGAAGGTCCCACCTGGCCACCCCCAGAGAAATCCCCGGCTGGGTTTCCTCGCAGGCCAGCCAAGGTGCCTGCACTAACACTCCCCATCCCTGGGGAAAGGCAGATGGAAAAGCATCACAGAAACAGGGAAATTTTTTCCTTTGTGGGGTTTGGATGGAGTCACGGGGAAAGGCGCACATTTATACTTTCTAAAATATTTGTTAGAAGAGTGTTATTTGTTATTTCCTTCTATTTATTTATCCAGACGGAGATCCAAAGCCCACACTGGAAAGATTCCTGTTGATTCCCATGGCTCCCGTGCCCAGCCCTTTAACGCTTCCCGGGAAGGAGAGGAAAAATGCCCTGTTTATCAGACTGCGTGGGAGGCAGCTCGGCGCTGGGGACTCCCAGCCGGGTGTTCCCCCGGTCACTCTGCCCAGCCTTCACCTCTGCTGGAGGACCACCACCATCTAAATGATTGAGATGGGCTACTGAGCACCTCTCACAGCTCCAGCTCAGGTATTTTAAGGTCATTATGGGGCAGGGGGGTTTGCCCTGTTACCCCTCCACCAGGCCCAACTTTCTGGATCTGAATTCAGAGAGATGCTTCCCCACCCTCCATCCCAAGGAAGCCTGAAAAGGGCATCCTCATTCCCCAGCCCCGGGAGCTCTGGAGGAATCAGGAGGGGTCTCTGCTAAATTTTCTTATTTCCTGGTGATAGAGGAACCACGATGGTACAGCACAGCAACGCCTTTATTACCCTGGCTTCCTCATCCTCCCAGCACTGGTTTGTGGGAATCCCACGGGCCCCCAGTGAGAATATCTGCACAAAGCAGGGCTTGCAGGTCTTGGTTTGGCATAAGGAGAGGGTTTTAGCCCCTGAACTTGCACTGTCATTAACGAGAGCGATGTGTTAAAATACATTTGTCCTCAAGACTACCCTCAGGGCTTACTTCTGCTCCCTGAATACTTTTTCCATTTCAGTGGGGGAATTCTGCAATTCCTGCTAAGAAGAACAGGGTAAGCTGCACACACACACACACACACACACACAAACACAGTTTGCTTGGTCTTCTGAGCCGAGATCCCTCATTCCTCAAATGCCAGCGGCTCCGTGCTGAGGAATCCCGCTCCCAAAGGCAAGTCCGAGATCAGAGCTGGGATCTGACCCAAACAGCAATCACAACCCCCCGGGGAACAGCCCAAATTCCTCCGGAGTCAGCACACAAGTTCACTTCCACATGCCCGATTAGGGAGCAATTTCCTTCTTTCCAAAGAAAGGTGGCGGCTGGGTTTTGGGTTTTTTTTTCCAGGTTTCTATCTATCTCTACCCAGTGGCAAAGAGGCAAACATTTCTGTCTGTGCTGACAGCCCTGCTTCCCTGGGACCTTTTTTTTTTTTTTGTTCCTGGAGGGAGTTGTTCAACAGAGAGGTGTTTCTGCAGCACCGGGCAGAGCAGACATGTTGCCAGAGGCATGAAGAAGCATCTCTGAGCATCTGGGCTCCTGTCTCGCTCCGATACCGAGAGGAAGATGAGTGAGGTTGTGCTCTGCTAAAGCAGAGGACCTGGCCTGGATTCAGGAAAGCACTTAAACATATGTTTAAAGCCTCTCCTTTCCCGAGCAGGGATGTGTTTGTAACCAGGGACCACAGCAGCACGACCACGGGTCTGGTTTGTAGAGGACGAGTCGTGAAGGAAGAACTGGTTGTTATCAACCAGTTGATAGAAATGGCAATTTCACCCCATTCTTCAAGACAGCCTGGTGCTGAGCACCGCTATCCTCCAACAGGCCACATCCACGTGGTCTTCTCCTCCTCCCAAGAATGCCCTGGAACCCGCAGGGCCACATTTCTAGTGAGGAAGGAGGTTTATGCCAGTGCCTAGGAAAATATCTGATGCAGCTGAGTTTGGGAGGGAGCTGGGGCTGGAAACAGCCTGTTGGCCACGGCGGCGTGTTCGCTGGCATCGTTCAACCCAGTCATGCGAACCCAGCTGCCACTAAACCCATTCATCTGACAGCAGCCACAGGGTCGGAGACAAAAGCATCGTGTTCCTTCCCCCACCACCACCCCCCCACCCCAACCCCCCAGCCTCCCCAGCTGGGAAGGGAAGGGAAAAAGGAAGACAGGGCACCCGAGCAGGTTTGCAAACTCCCGATTAAATAAAGGCATTGAGCACATTCCTCCGTGACAAGCTAAATTACACGTTGCAGCCCCTAAAGAAACAAGTGTGTGCTCCCCGGCGCTGACCCCGGCCCTGGGCTGCTGGCGGGAGCAACACTTCCCCACACACAGGGGCTTCTTTCTCTTCTCCACACCGGGGGCACATTTTTTTTGTAATTTTTTTTTTTTTTTCTTGCTAGTCAAAGCTTTTCAAGCAGAAAGTTCAGCTCAGTTCCGGCAGAGCCATCAGCCCGTGAGGGTCTCCCCCCTCTCCCCCTGCAGGGAACCGCAGGGCAGCTTTCCTCCGCATTTGAGAAATCAAATGACTCAGCCCTTGAGCCTGGGCACATCCCAGGCTCCGGAGACAAACAACTTCTCACCACCGTGCACAGCTGCAGCCTTGTGGTGAGCAGCCCCGGAGCCCTTTTCCAGCCTGTCCTCAAGACCCAGGAGCTGAAGGGCAAAATGTCCAAGGTTGATGGGTCTCAGCTGGACCAGCTCAGCATCCCCTGGAGGCTCAGGGAGCCCAGCAGGAACCCTTTCCGACAGCCCAGCCTCCCACGAGCGTGGTGGTGGCACGCTCAGATGTTTCGTGTCACCTAGAAGAGGTCTTTCCTCCCATCCCCACAGTCCCGGGGACTCTGAGGAGTCCCACAAGCAGGACAGTCCCCGCCAACGCCTGGAAGCAGCTGGGAAAATCCACAGCGTTACATCGGCTGGAGGACAATCACGGGAATTACCTCGGAGGCCACGTTCCCACCATCCAGCCCACAGCTGTTCCTGGCCATTTGGAAACCAAACACTTCTGGAGGAAAATTAAAAAAAAAAAAAAAGATCTAATCAGTTTTACCCTCTTTTTCCAGTGGGAAGTTTACACCATAATACAAGACAAGCCTGCAGGTGGACACGGGGAACATTTCATGAGTAGTTTATATTTATAGGTATTTTTCTTATCCAGGATCTTGCAGTTTTGCCAAACACATAAAAACACAGACACAGGTATATTGTGCTCACGGCCACACACGCAGCATCCCAGGTTCTGAGAAGAGAAACCCCTGAGCTTTAAAAACATTGCTCAAAGCTTGTGCATACAGCACAGAAACAGCGTTGGCTCCACGCTGTAGCTAAGGAAAACGAGGTAGGAAGCTGGGAATTGGCCTTACCTCAGAGCCTAAATCAGGGATTGGAGTCCTTGTGTGAGATCTCAGAAGGTCTCAAGGTGAAGGTTTCAGCTCCTGGTCTGGATCAGAGCTGGGACCTCCACCATCCTCTCCTGCCTCCCCGGACACACTCCATCCTGCCCAACAGAGCCAGCCTCCCACCCAACCTGGCTCTCATCCTACATCACTACATCACCAAGCTGCCAAAAGCAACCCCAAGTTGGTGATAGCCACAAACCACAGCAGTACTGAGTCCTGCCTTTGCGTTCAACTACTTATTTGTGCCATTTTGTTGAAAAAAAAAAGCTGCTGCACAGAGCTTTTCTCCGCTTCCAGGAGAAGAGGAAGTCCACAAAAGACATGCACTGCCCCGTGCCTCAGTTTCCCTGCCTGTAAGCCCAGAGACAGGGGGGCATCATTCCTCCGAGCGAGCTCATGGGTGCAGCAAGAGTGGGAGAAGCACAGGGAGGTCTCTGGAGTGCCAGAATTCCTTCGAGGGAAGAGGCTGCCCGGGGCAGGAAGGGAGGGGATGGCTGCCAACAGCCCTCGCCCCACACGATGCCGCGCGTTCCTCGATGGGAAGGTGTTTGGGGGAAACGCCGGGCTGTGGGGGGACAGGCTGGGACATCACCGCACAAGGAGTCACGCAAAGACACTGGGCAAGGGGGGAAGAGAAAGGAGTCCAAGGACTCGGGTGGGATCACTCCTGTGGGTGCAGGTGGCCAGGAGCCATCATCCCTCTTGCAGGCAGCGAAACGCTAAAAGGCAATTCATTATTTAGGCACCTAAAAGCAATCAAAGCCACAATAAGTGGCTTAATTTGGCGGCAACTGGGAAGAAACATATGCCAGTCCCAGAAAGATCCAGGGCACGACGCTCCTTAGACACAGGGTTTTGTCTAAACAGTAACTTCTGAACGCTACAGGGAAATGCCTCTTAGGAATCTCAGCTCAAATAATACCTGCTTACACGGGACTAAAAACACTACAGGCCAGCGCCAGTAGGAAGGGTTTAAATCCAAACCGGGAAAACCTGAAAGGTTGCTGTGCAGTTAAAAAAAAAATAAAATCAAAACAAGTTGCTTTATTCAATACTTTCTCCTATACAATACTTCCCTCTCTTTTGAAATTTGCATTTAGCAAAACCTTTGGTAGCTTTCCATTTTTCCATTTGGTTGCCAAAAAAATCCAAAGTGCAACATTCATTAGAGGACTCTGCAGCTGGGCCTGCAGTAGCCCAAATTAATCTGATCAATTAATTAACCAGAGGAGAGGGAAGAGAACTACGTCCAGAGGTAATTCTTCAGGACAGCAAGAGAGATGAGCACTTAACCGAGCACAGAAATCTCTTCTGGATGAGAGCTTCACCCTGCCTTTGCTGGGCTACAAAATCTGGGAAGAAATTACAAAGAAAATAAAAAGGCAGCTCCCGTTTGATATTTAACTTGCACAAGAATCAATCCTAAAAAGTTTCTGATAATGGAGCAAAAGCTGTGTCGTTGCTCGCTGTGGATCCGTCTGTCCCTGCTCCTTTCAAAAGCAGGACATGTTGGAGCTTCCCTTTCCCTAACGTATTAATTTCCACCCAAGCACGGTTGGGCGATTCACAGGAATAAAGCAGGAACAGAGAAAAGCAGGGCAGAATTTTTAAAGCCCTCTCCCCTCCCCACTTCGGCCAGAATTTCAAAAGACTTTGGTTCATTGGGAGTTTAAATCTGGCTTCTCGACCATGCCCTGAGTGCTCCAAGAAACTCAGTTTATGCAGCTGGAAAAAAAAAAAAAAAATCCAAGCTCCTTTACTTGGATTTACTTACAAAAGTCATTGGAAAGCTACCTATGGACTTAGATAGGCTCAGGATGGGATCCTAAAGGAGCTCTGCTGGAAAAGGGACACACTAATGGCCTGTGGAGGAGGCAAGAGTAATATAATCAGTTTCTGGTAATTTATTTCAATTGCTCAATTTCTTCAGCGTTAAGAACAATCACAGCCAGGAAAACGCATCAGCCTGAGGCACAGGAATATATCCTGGTCCCACACCACCCTCCAAGCACCTGCTCAAAACGGGGGGCTTCACAGCCCCTAAGAGGAGCAGGGGAATGGGGTGGGAGCGAGGAGGACCTGCTGTGCTGGGGGACCTGGAAAACAAGCCTGGTACCAACCTCCAGCAGCAGGAGGTTTCGGGGAGCAGTGGAACTGGATTGAACTGGGGCAAGGGAGAGCGTGTGGGGCTCTGTCTGAGCCCCTGCCCAAGGAAGGGCCAGCCCGCAACGTGCTGTGGCTAGAAGGGAACCCGGCGGTAGGTGGTACCCGCCTGCGTTGCAGATAATGTGAAAAATAGGCACTTCCAAACACAGCTGTTCCCGGCGTTTCAGCCAGAGGCCCCGCTCGCGTGTCGGGACCTGAACAGGGCTCCATTCCCCCCGCCTTCCCCCCCCCGGAGCTGGTGTTTCCCACACGCTCCCTGCCGCGGAGCAGCCACCCAGCCCAGAGGGTATCTGCTGGGGCTTTGGCCACGCAGGAGGACCAGAGGTGGCCAAACCTGGACCGTGGATCCAAAACCCCTTTCAAACCCCAACCCTCCAGCTGGGCTGTGTGCCCTTTAAAGCCCCCTCTGACCCCTGCGAGCACCAGTTTCCCACCCAGTGTGGAAAGGGGCTGTTTTTACCTCCTCCCCAGCATCACCAGTGGACACCCCTGACCGCTACGGACATCTCCCCAAAGGACCTGGCTCACCCCAGCGCGCACAGTCACACCGTCTCAGCCTCTCCCCTGCCTTTTTGGGTGAAAACAGCTTCTTCCCGGGGCCGGTGGTAAAACCCTCAGCGCCTCTGGGAAGGGTCCCAAGAGCCATCCGCTGTTCCCCCGTGTTCGACTCGGGGGCAAAGCACCGGGGACCTTCCCCGGGGAGCTCTTCTCCCAGCAGGGCCAGTTCTGCTTTCACTTAAGAGTGAGGTAAACTGGGACCGGCTCCTCCGAATGACTCCACTGGTGCAAATGAGATCAGAATCTGGCACCACTCGCTCTTACTCAAAACAAGCATAACTGGAACCAGATAAAACCAGTTCTGGTACAGAGCGGCCACCGGGATGATGGTGTTTTTTGGATTTTTTTTTTAATTTTTTTTTAATTTAGCACACACGGCGGGTAAGACCATCCTGCAGTCGGAGATGGGAGGTGTCTCAAATGCCAACCGGGCCGGCTTTGGGCTCGCTCAGTCATTCATTACCAAACTTGCATATAAAACCAAGCCGTGTCCTCCGCGGCGGGGCTGCGCTCGCAGGATCAGGTTCCCAGCTGCTGGAGCAAGAAGTGGGAAGGAAGGAAGAGAAAGGAGTTTGCAGCTCAAGCTGTGGATCTTTCGGGATCCTTCCTGCCATCTCCCTTCTCCCTTTGCACCCACTGGGGCCAAATCCAGTCGGCTTGGGTGCTGTTTTGTCCTCATTTTTAATCTCTGTTTCACTGCACCGGCCTGCTGAGTTTTGACAACGTAAAACCCAAGGTCTGTGTTATTCCCTGACTGCAATATCTCCAATACCGAACCACAAAAACATGTGGGCACGGCGGGGCCAGAGGATTTTGGGGGTAATGGAAGAGCTCGGTTGCTATTTTCAATTGCTACCAGACGCGCTGGGGGCTGACCTCACACTTGACATTTAGACGGTCCCTCCTAAAACTGCAGGATTGGACCCAGTAACCACGGAGAAACCAAACTGTGAACCAAATGCCGGTCTTTCCCCCTCTCTGGACAAGCCCTCCGAGCTCTGTTATCAAAGAAGGAGGAGGCTTAAGCCACATCCGAGAGCGTGACCAAAGGGAGGGCCTGATCCTGACACCGTTTCCAAAGCTCAACTCCAAAGGACTGAAATCCTGGCTGGAATCAGGATAGCCCAGCTCCACAACTGGTAGGAAGGAGCGTTGGGTGGCTCCGTTCCCACCACCAGAGCTAATTTACACCCGGGAAAGCCCTGGCCCCCACCGCCCCGTGTCGCTCCCTCCCTAAACAGCGCTCTGCAGGCAACAAAGGTCTGGGAAACGGCAAGCACGGCTCCCACCAGGGCTAACGGGGGATGCAGAGGGACAGGCCACCCCTCATTCCCACTCCGGCCCTCCCCCAAAAGCACAATTTTATCAACCATTCGGCTTTTTAAGAGTTTGATTTGAGCTGCTGAGAATTTTCTCTGCCCTACACCCTGCAGGACCTGCCACGCGTCGGTCCTGGCTTTATCGCAGGGGATCTCCGAGGCTGGGCGAAGAGGAGGTGGGTTGGATTTTTGGGGGTTTTTTTTTAACAGCAGAATTCCAAAAATCAAGGAGTAAAACCCTAGGATGGAGCAAGTCCATCTCTGCAGTCACTGCAGCTCGGAAGAGCCCAGAGCTCGGGCAGGAATAACTGCCCGGGCGGTTACTCCGCTTCTCGGGCAGGTTTCCCACGGCTGCACCAGCCCAACGCCGCCTCGGCAACGCCAACACACGCCGCCAGCAAACTCACTCCAACACGGGCAAGGTCTTCAAGGCTACTTTAAAAGCAGTTTGGCTCAGGGCCCAACCCCACGCGCTTCCTGGGCACCCAAAATCCCCTCCAGCTTGACTGTTTTTTTCCTCACTCCGGAAAGACGACCCGGGCACTCGGGAAGACTTCGCTCGTTCACCCCTTTTTATATTTTTTTTTTTTTGTAAGACCGCAAACTCCCCAAGCTGGAATTCAGCACGGAGAGAGGTCAAGCCAAGAGCCCGGATTCTTCTCAGGGCTGTTTGCAAACACTTGGGATTTTTATACTGAAGGCAAATTCCATTTCCCATCCTGCGGTTTGCAAATTTGAGGCGAGCTGCCTCTTTTGAGATGGGAGACTGCCTTTGAAAAGCAAAAGTGCCCATTGTATACAGCTGATTTTTGGCTGGTTGGACATTGCAAAGAGGACATTAAGTTCTTAGGCTAAAAATACAAGGGAAAAATCTGAGCCTCGCCATATCACTAGGATCTTTCCCACTCCTTTCAACAGGGTGCAGATTTTTCAAAAAAAACCCCCAAAAAACGACTCCACAAACACTTTGCACAGGCTGAATTTTGAATTTATGGGCTTAATCCTATACATAAAAGTTAGATTGTGGAGCAGAGTGTAAGTTTCTCCTAAGTGTGCCCCTAAGTGAAATGTTAGTAGGCAATAAGGGATTGTCCAGATCAACTTTAATGCAGCCTGAAAACGGGCTAAAGCATGTTCTGTCCCATCTCGTTGAGAAAAAAAAAAAAAGAGAAATCCCCACTGTGCATAAAACGCAGAGATAATTGTATATAACAAATAAAAATTGCTGCAAATACTTAGACAAACTGAAATACTATGTTACGACTCGAGAAACAGGTAGAGGTGTATCGGGTACGAGCCTTCGTAATATCCCAGCAAGCACAAAAACTATTTGCAAGGATTCAAGGACGTAAATTCATCCCCAAGCGCAAACTTTCCAAGTAAGAAAAAAAGTTTACCGCCTCGCCATAGGGAAAATGTCCTTCCTTTACCATACCCCAACTGCTACACGTCCTCTGGCCCCGTGGTTAATCGACACACTGAACATTCCCCCTCTTTCCTCGGCACTTTTGTTCGGAACCCGAAGGAGACGGGAAGGGCTCTGTACCACAGATGTGCGACCGATAGAGCGCGGCTCCCCGTATCCCCTTCTTTTATTTTATTCGAGCTAAAGCGGCGGTGGAAATAGTTTATCCCCCCCGAAAGCCCTCCTCATCTGCAACTGATTTCTGCCCGTGGCGATATTCTCATCCTCCCGGCCATCAATCACCCGGGGCGTTGGTGGAGGGGGGAGAATGGAAGGGAGAGGAAAAGAGGCGGAAAATCTGGTGCTGATCAGCGGCGGGGAAAAAAAAGCAGCAGGTCCGTAGGGTGGGGAGTGGGACACACACACACAGAGACACACACAGACACAAAGCCAAGGGTACTCACCACCCAGGCGACGGCGGGCACATCCCATGGGGTCCGGGGAGGCTACAGCCCCGCGGTGCCCGGCGGCTGCCGCATCCTCGGGGCCCGCGGGAGCCGGGAGCCTCCCTCCTCCCGGTGCCGGGAGCCTGCCGCCTCCTTCCCCCCCTCCCTCCTTTCCTCTTTCCTTCCCTCCCCCCGGTGCCGGGAGCCTGCCGCCTCCCTCCCTCCCTCCTCCCGGTGCCGGGCTCCGGGCGGTGCCGCCGGCCCCGCCGCTCGCTATTGCACAATCGGGGCGGAGGGGGGGGGGAAGAAGCGAGAGGAGGGGAAAGGAGGGAGGGAGGGACGGAGGAGGGAGGGAGGGATGGATGGAGCCGGCCCGCCCCACCGGTGTATGGAGCGGGACGGAGAGCCCCGGGAAGAGCAGCCCCCGCCGGCCGCCCCCCTACCCCGGCTCCCGGTGAACGCCGGAGCCCCGACGGGGCGGCCCCGGGGATGGGCACGGAGGTCACACCGCCCGGCCGGGGCGATGTAGCCCCCGGCAAGTGCTAAAAAGGAACGGGGAGAGTCCGCCGGCAAAGCAGCCCCGTGAAAACGAGCTGGTTCTCTCAAAGCAAAGCCCTGAGCGAAGGTAATTTCCCAGCCTCTGCCCCTGCAGGGACAGCAACAAAGTCTGGATTTGGCTCACCGAGCACAAACACTCCCGGTTTAAACATCATACTTGATAGAGGGTGCCTGGAGTAGAGTCCTAGCCACGGAGAAGACTTTGAGAAAGTTCTCCAACAGCAGAGAGGATGGGTTTCTCTTCTTTTTTTTCTTTTTTTTCTTTTCTTTTTCTTTTCTTTTCCATTCCTCCTTTTCTTCCTCTCTTTCCCTTTCCCTTTAAAAACCCGACACAATCCCAGTGAAACCCCATTCATGGCTATCTTTCAGTTAGGATAACCGCTCTCCGAGCGGAAGAGCTCCCTTTCTGTAAAAGGGCAATTAATCTAATAGAGGCCTCCACATTAAACGCTGGCACGGCGCTACCCAAATCAAAAGCTACCTGCCAGGCTGCCATGGGCTGCACTGGCTCCTGTTCGTGTGAAGATTTGCATAGATAGAGATGAAAGAAGGAGGAAGAGGAGAACGTAAGAAAGCACCGGCTGTGCCGAGGGCAGTGTTGGCAGTGCCCCGGCGGCGGCGCTGGGGAGAAGCTGGGAACGCCAGCTTTGGGGCTGGGTGTTCACTGGAGGAGGCTGGAAGCTGCCAGCGAAGGAATGGTTTCCCACTGCTCCTTTCCAGCTCCGGGACAAGAGGATTTTGTAAATAGGATGGCAAAAACCTGCTTCTATCATCACTTTCTTATCCCGCAAGATGCAACCTACGCGGTCCCGACCTGCACCGAGCTGCTCAGCTCCAAAGGGGCAAGGACAGACCAAGGAGCAGCCTTTCACCACGACCACATACACCATCGAGAGCCCCAACTCTGATCTCCCATTTTCTCCCACTACTGAACTGGAGCTTCTGATTACTCTCTACCTGCTCCAGTGTGACCAGCAGTGAGCTCCTGCCCGGGGGGCTGTTTTACTCTGACTAATCTAATGAGTGAAACACCAGAAACTTGGAAGCAAGTTCTCAAGTCTGGGGATAAAGGAGGAAAAATAATTTATAGACTCGACCAGCTACAAAGCAACAGACCACAGGCAGCAAGGTGAAATTCACCCAAGCATATCCAGTCCACAGCTTGGTATTTTGATGGTTTTTGTGGGATCCTCGGCGCTGGGGTGTGATTCCTGTGAGCGGAGCGCCAGGCTGCGTGCGGAGATGTGAGCCAGCCTGCAGTTCATTCACCGCTTCCTACTATTCACTCAAGTCCCAGTTGTGTAAAGAGCCAAACAGCAGAGAAGGGAAAGCAGGGAATCTGTAAATCTGGGGGTGGGGAGGCAGGAGGAGCGGAGTTTGGGTTTTCTGGTGTCGGAAGCAGCAGGCAGAGGTGCTGTGTGACAGAGCAGGCTGGCTGGAGGCTGAAAGAACCTGCCCGAGAGGCTGTCAAAAGCCTGGGCCAACACTTCTCCCCTTCCTCTGGCACTGCGGTATGGCAGCCAGAAGAAGGAGTGAGGACCTGATGCCTGCAGATGTCATTTGGACAGACGCTGGCTCCGGCACGGGCTCGAGGCAGCCGCTCCACAGCCGGGAGGGAGAGCAAGGAGGCAACACCGGGAGGAAAGGAGCCGTTCTCAGGGTCAGGTCCCTCACCCCACACCAGGGTCACTGGCTTCAGTAGCATTTTTAGACTCTTGCTCCACATCACCCCCTCCTTTACCACCTCCTGCTCCCCATGGGCTGCGAGAAGCTTGCTGCCTGCTCCTAAAACACCCGTGCCAAACCACGCCGCTGCTCTCACGCCGAGCGGTACGACACGTAGTACGGCACAACCCTCCCCTCTATCCCCGACGACAGCTCATTTCATCAGCCTGTTGTTTTCCACCCCAGACAGACACCGTATGAAAACACAGGTGCACGCAGCCTTGCCCAAAATGTCCCTGCACCCCACCTATGTCTTCCCCCTCAGCCCTTTTCCCTGCTGCTGGATCACCAAGGCTTTTGTGCAGCGAGACGCAGCGGAAACCTGCTCTCTGGTCTCCAGGAGCTTCCCTTCCCTCTCTCGCCCGCTGTTGCTGTTTTGGGCCTGCTGACAAACGCCCACAGTGCCAGGGGCTCCCCGCTTGTCAGGACAGGACTAGGAACTGTGGGCGTGAGAAACAAAAGGGTGTATTTGTAAGTTAAAAATAAAGCTATTCCTTTTATTTGTGTCTTAACGCAGATTCCAAGGCTCCCTGCCCACAGCTGGATGCTAGAAAACACATGCGGGGAAAGGCAGCTGGGAAAAGAGAGAGCGAGGGAGAATGTGTGTATCCATGAAGGGCTCCAGGGAACAACGAGAGGAAAATTGCCCTTCATACACCCCCACAGCTGGGCCCAGGCTCCCTCTCTCCCCCAGCGACTTGGGTTTTGTTCACCATCCCCAAGACATGCTGCACAAGGTCCAAAGAATCATTAAACCCCCCGGAATGACCCACAAGGGACTTGGGAGCATGAGGTCTGGGTTTGCCATGGACTAGCCTGCCCCATCTCACACCAGTCCGTTCACTGCACCTTTCCACATCTTATTTTGCTAAAGGGACAAAACCGTATTGTGGGTCCCTGGAATAAAGATGGCTCTTTATCAGCTCCCGTTTCTCACCAGGCCATCACCTGCTGGAGTTGAACTCCCACTTCTCGGTTCCTAAATAAGCCCTTAAACATCTCTAAGACACCAGCTTAGGACCCTAGACAGCTGTGTGCAAGGGCACACATGCCCGAGGTGAAGGCAGCAGTGCTCGTGGCAGGAGACAGAGGCAAACATTTAACTAGTAAAAAAGCTGGGGGGTGATTTCCCATCACCATCTCGGGTAGGTGAAGGGAGGGGACAGTGGTGGCAGGTAGGACATGAGAAGCACATCCTCCCATCACTGCTAATGTGCAACTCGCATCTGTGCAGTTCCAGGATGCTCTTACTCCTTACAAATACCATTTTTAAGATTCACCCAAAGCACGGGGGTGGAACAGCACTTCACTTGCTAGTTCTGACCACCAGAGTCAACCCACCCTCAGCTTAACATAACACAGAGGTAAGGAGAGGCCAGAGGGGAGGAATTTGGACCAGCAACTTCCATCAGGCTACAGCTCTAGGATAACAGATTTGAGCTCTGTGCTCAATCCCTTCAAGCAGGCAAAGCAGAACGGCACAAGAGCTAGAGGTAATTTGACTAATGGACTTGAACTGCAAAGTCCAACTTGCCTGGCCTGGCTTGTAGAAAGTGAGATTTAGGGATGGACCTGGCTGGCAAGGACCGTGCTCGGTAGTAAAGGAAAAGGATTTATCATAGAGCTCATTAGAAAACATCTGGGCTCAGCAAATGACCTGGAATGCGACTCGGCAGCGGGGCACTCCTCTCTTCCCCAGTCCTGAGAATGCGAGCTCCCGCAGGGTAAGACTCGAGCCAGCTGTTTCCTCTAATCCCATCAGCCTTCCCTTCCACAGGGGTCCAAGCAAGCAGGAGAGAACGAGAAAGTCCCGTTCCCTCCCCTCGGTGACTGGGATTAGTGGTTTCTCTGTAGTGCCGTGCCAATCTATTTTGGGGCCCTGGGGCAGCGGTAAAAAAAATGTACCGCTCCCATCTCCGAGCAAGTCCAAGTGTGTTTAATCGCTTTATTTTCCACCTTGCCCAATTGCTCCTGCTCCCAGGCACTCCGGGCCCCTTTGTCCCTCCCTCCCTCGCTTCCCCAGCAACTCAGGTCATGCAAAATCCTTCTCCTACTCAGTTCATGTCTGCAGGGGCAGTTTCTATCAGGGAGGGCTGAGAAGCTGTTGAGCTTCATTTGCAGGTGCCCTCTTCCCTACGAGTTCAAACACATTATTATCTTTTTTTTTCTTTCTACTTCAAAAATACCAGTTTCCTCCAACTCCATTACAACCGGCTAAATCCCCTCTGATAACCATCTTATTTTCTGCTGCATGACTTCCCCACCGCCGCAATCGCTCAGAACTTCTTATTATTTTAATTATTTTCCTCACAGGGCTGCCTGACAGCTTCGTCACAATAGGTGCTTGTATGTGTTTTGGGACAGTTCTGGCACCTGAGTGCCTACAAACTGTCAACCAGCAGCACAAACTTAGAACGTACACACACGTGTGTGTGTGTGTGCAGGGAACATTTTGCACATTACCAAAAGGAAACCGGCACCCGCCTGCAACGGGGTGACTCAGCCCGGAGCAATATTGAGCTGCTGTTGCATCGGGAAGAGGCTCTCACATAAACTCTGCAGCCTTGAAGGAGAGGACCCAGAATCAGAAATCTCCAAGCGCCTGTTTCTGAAGTCCTGCCGCGGCAAGAAAGCGTCAGAATTCTTTTAAATGACAGGGGGGGGAAGAATGTATATGTGTATTCGCTAAAAGATTAAACTCCTCTGCTCCCACTCCCCCCACCTTACAGGAGACAAATGCAAGTATAATCCTTAAGGTGATAACGTGATTTTCATATTTTAGAGGGTGTGGTTCATAAAATTGTAGAAAAGTGGGACCCTGTGAAATCTGTTTTCATTGCTTCCCCCTCCTCCTGCCCTGAAGCAGGATGGTGATTTGTGAGTCTGTGCAGCAGATAATGCTGCTGCAGCTGATGAGGAGCTGAAGGAGTCATCGCTTATCGCTGCTCTCTGGAACACGCCACGCGATCCGTGCTAGCGCTGCATCGATTTCTCATCGTTCTGGTTTTAATTTTGGTAACAGGGACTGCCTCAGTGGCTGCTCCAATGCATGATAAGAGTTAACACTGAAGCCTCAGTTAAATAATTAGAGGCTCATCCTGTGCTCGGAGGAGTCACAATGACCTTCTCTCTCGCTGCCAGCCTACCTCTATTTATACCTAATATGGATACAAAATCCACAACTTCGCAGATAGTAAACTAGAGCCTCCCACGAGCATGTCGCCTACTAAGATGCTTCCAAAGATTTAAGGGAGTTATTTCTCAGGCCTGAAAAGCACCCAGTGAATTCACTGTTCTGTCTGTCACGGTGCAGACAGCAGGACTACGTGGGCTCTCCCATCCAGTCCTCCCAGTGCACCTCCAGTCCCAGCCCACAAACTCTCCTGCAGTTCCAGCCCCACACTTCCATCCCTCATTCAAAGATGCGTTTATCGACACATGAAATACCCCAACTCTCGACAGATTATCTGTGAAACCATGGAATCTTCAGGGAGAATTAAACAAAAACCGGGCCCCGTGCCTGGAAAAAGAAGGCGGCGGGGAGAGAACACACCATCAGCCGTTCCCTCAAACAAACCCAAGGAAACCAGTCCAAAAGGGAGGAGGAGCTGGAAGAACAAAGCTGTAATGGTCAGCACAGAAACAGGTTGTCTTGCATCTGAGAACACCGCCAGGGACATCTTCAGGGAGTGTCTAACAAACAGGGTCCTCAAGCTAAAAAATATCTGCATTTAGTTCATACCGGATTAAGCCATGGGACGGAGACCAGGAACAATGCACTCAACCTTTGTGGCCTTGGAAGTTTAAGAAAATTTATGGCCAACAAGAACAGTTAGATCATCTGATACGAATCCATGTGTGTTACAGGTCATTTGATTTCACCCAGGCACTCCCAGGTGGAGAACAGAGACTTGCATTTAAGACATCAAGAGCTGAAAAATCCACCCATTCCTCTACTGGCTTATCCCCATCTCCCTGCTCATAATTCACTCCCTCACTGCTCATCTGCACAGGTCAAGCTTGGGTCTCCAGCCACAGCTTCTCATCATGCCTCTCCCCCTTAGCACCAAATCCTTCAGTTCCTGGAGTTTCCTAACCCCTAAGTCCTTGCCATCTCTAGGTATGATCGCTGTTTGTTAAGCCTTGATGTCGAACTTCACATTTGGCTGCATCACAATCTAAATCCACTTTTTCGTTTACATACCATCCCACCAAACAGCAATTATTAACCTGCCACCATTTTTGTATTTCCTTCCAGATAATCAATGAAATTACAGATAATACAAAGGATTACACTGACTCCTGATGGACACACGGCATCAACAGACCCCAGAGAGCCACTGTTTTGCGAAAGAGACATGAAGCCATTAGGATATTAAACTATTTTCTTCTCCTGTTGCCTCAATCAACCTTTGAACCTTGAAATGGGGTGTTAAAGAGATAGATTCCCCAACCCACAGCAGTTAACTTCAGCCTAAACCTCTTTCCCCCTCACTCCATTGGTAATTACAGCTCTTCCTTCCTTATTGCTCTGGGCTACAGACCATTGTCCTGGAGAGAAGGTGCAGGAATTTGGTGACAGAGAAGCAGGTGACTGGATGAAATGAAAAGGTGGACAAGAAAGTGCAGAAACACTCCCCTTCCACAGCACACCCTTACCTTCTTCTTCCAGCATCTTCAAAAAGCAGAAGCCAAAGTATTTTGTGAACTGTGAAGTGGGATTCAATCCAGCGCAGACGGGTTGAGAACTGTGAGGTCCCACAATATACACTGTATTGACCGCACAGAGATTAATTTTACTTGGAAATGAAACAGGTCTTAAAGTCATGACCAAGTGGAGAGACTATCACCATTTCCATTTTACAGGGGAGAAAACTGAGGTGCTCCTCAACCGGACTCCTAAATCCCCAGGGAATGCCTGGCTCATGGGATTAGTTTGGGTTTGGGTTAATACTAACAGCTTCCAGTGCAGCACAGAGGCGGAGGAAGAATATCCTCTAAAAAGTCTAAAAAGAAACACACTCCTTCATATGATGGGAGATTTATGAACTAGATTTGAACTGATACGGGCGTGACCTTTTCTAGGAAGGGGCATAGACTCTGAACCCAGAGCTGGAGTCTTTACAAGCGCTACCAATAGAGACTATAGATGAAGAGTGATTTATTACTCACCAACAACTTTCTCGGCATCTTTATTAAGCTACGGGAGGTGGGTATCCACCACCACGAGGAACATCCAGCTCAAAAGAGCTGGCAGTGCTGTGCAGCGAAGTGCTGACAGCCAGAAGTCACAGGAGGAAGAGTGATCCGCAGCTGAATTTCCATAAACTGTGTTCCCGCTTAGTTTCAATCTCAGCTAAGCGTTTCACCGTGGGTGGGCTATAGGCTGGACGCTCCGAGCAGTCAGGAGACAGTAGGCGTTGCATACAGCTGCCTACTGGAGCTGGCCTGCCAAAATTCGCACCAGTCCCGTTTACAAAGGCAGGGCTGGGGTGGGAGACGAGGACAAAGTTTATTTCTTATTGTCGGGATGCGCGTGGTAGGGGGGAAAAGCAACAAAAAAGCAACAGAACCCAGCCAGCTCAGAGCAAAAGGAAGGGTGAGCAACACCTCGCTGGTTCAGAACATGGCTGAAAAAAGGGGTTCTTCTAGCAGGTCACAGACACGTGTCCCCCAGCTCTGCCACCAGCCTCTCTCCTAGCTAAAGTATAAGAGCTATACCTCGTGGTAGATCACTACCACCACCACGGTCTCCTTTAGTCTGCTCACACACTCTCTGCTTGCTGTTGCAAACAAGCATCTTTGTGATTTCTTTTGCGCTGCTCCAAAAACTCTGAGGGAGCCCAATAAAAATATCTGGAAAACCAATTCTCCTTTGGAGAATCATCCGTGTGAACCCCCTGGAGGAGTTAAGCCATCACTCCTGTCTTTCCACTACTGGAATGATGTTGTCTCCTTGGTATCTTCCCTCTATCTCAGTCTGTTACCTAAATTCATATTTAAGGTAATTCTATTAAGGCAGTGACTATCTTCTGGTATCTAACACAGTGGTGTCCTATTCCACAAGACGCAAGGTAAGACAATTTAATGTAAGACAATACAATTCCATGTTTTCTCTCCTTATCAGATTCAGATTTACACCAAAATCAATATTGAGGACCTCAGTGTTTTACACCTATTAGTGATTCTATAAACAATCACCTGCTGGACAATAAAACAGAATTCCTAACTCAGCAGAGATTTGCCATTAATTTGGGGCAATGTGATGATAGTAAATGGTTGCAGAACATACCCTTCTGGAGTCTCCCAGGCTATGAAGTGGGCAGCTTCCCCTGAGACTCCATGACCTGCCAAGCGAAAAAACAGTCAGAAAGGGACGGCTGATCGAGTCGATGACTCGAGGCTCAAATTAGAGTCCCAGCTGCGTGCCACATTGCCTCCAAGACTTATCACCGACCTTGGCCGCAGCTTCTCCCATCTTTAAAATGGGAACTATAAACCTTTCTACCTCCCTTAATCCCATCTGTTTAGTTTGTAAATTCTCCAGGGCAGAGACTGGTTTTTATTTGTGTGTACAGCACCACGTACAGCAAGGTCCTGATCTTGGCTGAGGCTCCTAGGCATGATTGAAATACAAAGAAATGACGGTATCTTGATCAAACACAAAGAACTCAGATAAACAATAGAAAAGCAGCTTGATATTTTTTTTCCTGCAGTCTCTGCTTTTCCGTGACTTGTTTATTCATCTCAAAGCCTCAGCAGACATCTAATCAAGCTGTTAAGAGTCAGATTTGTGGCCAGTCAAGCACTTGGGGAGTAGTTAAACGTTCAAAACCAGTTCTATTCAGCAAACGGCTTCATTTTTAATTTTTTTTCCCCTTCTCCTAGATAGTGGTATGGTTTCCTTACTCACTGTACACTCACCATTCTCCTATTAAAACTGCATGAGGGTTATACAGCAACTTCTCCATTAAAAGGTCTTGTTAAGTTTTGGGTAGGGACACCTGACTTTTTTAGTCCTATCTTGTTTGCACTTTTTGGTACCGATCCAAATCACGCTACAGTTAAGACGAAGCAATGATTTCAGCAGGCTTAAGAAAGAAGGAAAAATGTGATAGTTTCCAGATGAGTGTATTACACTAAATTTAACATGCCTTTTGGTACTTAGAATTTCCACTTATCCCCCTTCCATTTATGTAATTAGAAATCAAGCAGCAGGAAACTGTTCCTATTCCAACCTCAGTTGGGAACAGTATGGTCTCATTCCCAGAGAGGGAAACAGGAGAGTTGTCCTCACAAGGAGAAGTTTTGCACAGCTTACACTGACAGGTTCAAAAATAGGTTTTGAATAATACAACTTTAATTAAAGCGGAACAAATACAGGGAAATTATGTGCTAGCTGTATATGCATAATCGTCACACAACAACAAGGCAACTGTGAAAACCAAGAAAATTAAGCTTTTACCCCTTTTAAAGAGCAATTACAAATTTTAAGTTCCAGTTTTTAAATTGTGCCATTTTTCCACACTTACCCTAGTGGATTTCATATTAATGAGCAAGAGAATTTGTTCTGATTATTCTCACTCCAGCAATAAAGGACACATTGTGAATCGATGTCTACAATGGTACCCTGATTTCCAGGGCCAGAAGAACCACTTGATCACGAGTCACAGTAGATCACATTAAGTAAGAATTAACTCTAGGGAGTCATATTTGAACTCAAGCAGAGCACACCAGGACAGGACAACTCATTTAGAGAGACAATAAATAAAAATGGAAGCTACCATCATGGCCCAAATGACACAGCACCAGCTGTGTGCTGACAGTCATCACATTCAGAGCGTTGCTATCGCTTTTGGTTCTGCCGTTTCTTACCCTGGTTGATGCTCTTCTCTCCAGCTGAACCTGACTGCTACCATCGCAGCACACACACACACACAGAGAACTCAATAAAAACACTTTCCAAACCACAGAGAAGCAATGGCTCCAAAGTACATAGTTCAAATTAAAAATTGGGGCCAGATAAAATGATTCAAAATTGGGAAGAAAGAAAGAGATCCTGTTTCCAATAAGCTGTTTTGACCTGACTGATGAATGTAGTCCGGCAAGGGAGGAGATGGAAAAACAAGGACATGCTCAAGCAATGGTCCTGGATGGTATCATGCTTTGACAGTCTTTAATGCTGCTCTGGCATTAAAGCTATTTTATTTCACAAGTCCGTTGCTCTAGGCAAGCTCGTCAGCTTCTGTTGACTCTGGGCACAGCTCAACATGTTGCTTCAGTGTGCAAGATCCACACACAAGTGCCCAGGGGGACGTGGGGGTGCAAGACTGCTGTAGGACCCAGATCCCATCTCATGCCCACTGCTCAGTAAGATAAGGAGTTCCTCCAAGCTCTCTGAACTCACAAGGCTGCCCCTCAACCCATCCCCTTCCTTTTTTGGCATGGTTTAAAAAACAAATATTGCACAACTTGTTTTCCATTGTGTTTTCCTTTCTGGAGAGGAACTTCTTTGTCACTCTTCCATCTGCCAGCACTCACCAGGCAGCAGAACAGGCTTTCGATAAAGGAAAGCTCCCTATCAATCTATACCATTCCCTTTCTGTCTCAGGAGACATGCATTTACACCTTGTGCTACAAGGAGAACATGCAGCAAGCACAGGAGAAAGAAAAGAGGTCCTTGAGAGTCATGTCAATAGCTAGAAAATTGTGCTGAGTAAAAGAATCGGTGAAGATGACCTCTCAAGTCAGCAGAAGAGCAGTAGACAACATGCCAACAAGGAATTACAAGGACTGGGGTAAATGTAAAGTAGAAGGCAGTACTTGGACCAGTCACTTGCCAAGGTAATAAAGAGCTTTAAATATTAGTGACCCATTCCCAGACACCGAAACCTATATGTTCTCCGACAGAAAAGGGGTGAAAAAACAATCAGCTGAAAAGCTAAACTCAGAGCCAGAGGGCCTGCGCATCAGTTTAATTCGCCCACTAAAGTTTCAAACCTGGGTCACTCCAAGACTCAAAGATACAAGAGGCAGCACTGGCTCTCCCCGCATCAGTCACCATTTGCCTTTTTGCATTCTACCTCTTTCGAGAGGACAAAATTCCAGTTTTAAAGGGCAACTGTACAAACAGGACATGGGAGTATTTATATTCCTCTCCAAACACCGGCACAAGCAGCAGGGGTCTAGTGGGTGATTTATGAGGTGGGAACGCTTCTTTGAACTGTATGGTAGATGGGGGGTGCCTTTCAAGAGTGGAGAGGAACATACGACGGCTGTCTTTTCTGAAGAGCTCTCACAGTGGCTTTTACCCAGGTGGTCACAGCTGCAAGGTACTCAAATTGAAGTCCTCTCCTTCCATTCTCTCTCTCTCACCCACATACAAAGTCAACACACCAGAGAAGGCCATTTTTCCTTTTATTTATTTCCCAGAAGAGCTCTTCCTTGCACTTTCCAGACACGATACAAAACAAGCAACAGAATTTTGTTTCATGTACAGAAACAGTTTGTTGGAGTATAAAGAGTTACTGGTGATCGTTACTGAAGAATGTTGGCTTATTCCAGGGGCACTTCAGTATTCCTGAGGAATAATCATTGATTTCTCCTTCCTTCCCACTGGGATAGTCTTAGTCATTAGTCACTGTTCCTGTAAAGCAAGAAGGCTTATATTATTAAAAAGCCATTTGGGTTCCTTACATGGGAGGTGCTGCATGATGTAAAGCAAGCCACTTAGCTCTGTAACATTTCCAGAAGGTAGGCTAACGTTTTCATCCTTTGCTAGACTGAGAAGTGGAGTATGGAGAAGTTAAGCTGCTATTTTCATGCCAGAAGCATGCCATGTTTTCATGCATAAACTCCTCCATTCTGATAAAATGGGTATTTCAAAAAAAACCCAACCCATTATTGTTCAAGTTAACTATTCACAGATTGAACAGAAATCAGAGAGAAATCAAAGCCAAAGGGCAGGAGGAAAGGCTCCGGCTGCCAAACTTCGTGTATTGTTGCACATCAAAGTAACAAGGTTGTATTTTTTGGGGTGATAAATAACACAGGCTAAATAACCTGAAAAATAGGATTCTTTTCATTTTGCAAGGGAACCTTAGGTCACGTAATTCTCAGCTATACTGGGTTAAACCTTGAAATAATTGCTAGATGTTGGTTTTAAATTCATCTGTCACAGTGACATCCACTTCATCAAATTACTTTAAAAACACTCAATCTTGCGACCACAAATTAGAATTTTTCTTCATTTTAAGTAGTCTCTTGACCTAGATGAATAGCTCTTGGTGTTAGTGTTTCATGATCAACTTCCTAACCCAAACGTTGGTCAGTGTGATGGCCCAAGTTACAGCTACAGCAGCTGCAAAGATGCTTTGTAATCTCCTGATTATTTGGTATCATGAAGATCCTCTGTCCTCTCTCACACAGGATTCAGAATTTAGAACTTGATCCTGAAGAATCAAGATTCCGGACTGGATAAAGCCCTGAGTAACCTGGTCTGACCTCACAGCTGACCCTGGTTTGAGGTCAGACTAGATGACCTCCTGTGAAGTCCTCTCCAACTTGAATTATTCTGTGATCCTATGAACTTGACAGGTTTGGAAAACTAGAATCAATTTTGTTCAAGTTAATCCATGTTAGACTTCTCTCTCTCTCTCTCTTAATAAAGCTGATTTTCTTGCAGACTCTCACATTTTGACAAGTTCGCGTTTGAACAGAAACTGCTTTGTAAAGGAAGTCCTACAGGATTTAATATTTTCTAGGAAAAAAACAGATGAGTGATAATTCAACAATATTTTCCATGCTCCTAACCAACAGAAATGGAATAATTTTGTTGTAATAACCCTGGAGCCATTATCCATGACACGACATTTTGGAGAGAATTAATGACATTAACCATTAGATGGCTTCATCCGCATCTTTCCTCTCTCAGCATGTTCAGCCTCTTTGTGCCAGAGAAAGCCAGTGGAGACACTGCACTGGAAACTATTTGTCTAGTCTTGTGCCATGCAGGCAGCTGCGCTTCTTCTTGAAGTGTCCTTTCAATTACCTCATGCTCCGAAGGACCACCCTTGCTCCAGAGCACAGATTAGTCCTTAATCCAAACAAAATCCTTTACTGGGCTGACCTGAAAGTCAGTTTTCTGTTGCCCAACGTCCCTAGTAACGAGCATCCTTGAATGAATAATTCAATTAGAACATGTGAACCATTTACCATTCACATGAAGCCACGGACACGGCATTCCAGTTTCTTTTTGGAGACAGAAATTGGAGGAATACCCTCAGGATGGTGTGGGAAGCTACCATGGTTTGATGTTAACACATCTGGCCAGAAGAGTCAGGCACAGAATTCTGAATGTGGGCCGTAGCTGGCGACGTTGTATCAGCTGCATCTAAGTCACAGCTTCTCTAGGTTGATATCCAAAATATTTTATTCTGAAGAAGTTGTTTAAAAATCTTGTTGTTCCCCTTTCTTTACAGGCAGCTGAAAACAGTATTTGCAAACAGGTAGGGCTGCAGAAGGCTGGCAAAAGCTCATCCGCCAGTAAATCTAAGGAGAACTGGACTCAGCTTTCAGCTCTAGATGCATCAGGAAAAAGCCTAAAAACACCTTTAGGCCTCCTTTGTCAGGCAGATGAACAATACGGGGATAATTTCTGCATTCCGTGTAGTGCTCCTGGCAGAACAATTTCCCTCAGTACTTCCTGTAGTGCTAAAGTAACTATAAATATGTCCTGGTGGATGCTTCTCCACCAGTATCAGTGAAACGCTTTGTGGATCTGAAATAGGCACACACACTCCTTTTTATTCCAGATGCCACAATGGCAAATCCCCCCAAAACAGCCCCAAATTTTACATGTGAAGAAATAAAGAAAATATTAATGGAGTCAGTTTGTGGACTTTGTGCACTGTTGGCAGTTTGTGAGCACACAGATGGTTCCTGCTAATTAATCTATTTTTAAATAGCTTCTCTCAACATGGTCAGTGATAATACTAAACTCATTTAAATCATCCTCTTCAAAGCTATTTAAAGTGTACAATTTCTTCAGACTAATTATTACACTACTGTGCAGCCAAACAAGCCACAAAACTTAGAAATGATTAGTTTTTTCATGTTGCAAAAAAAAACCAAACCCACCAACCCACAGAAGATCAAAGGCAGGTAGATCTTCCACAGGCAGATCTACCTGACATACCTGACATGCTTTTTCCCAGTTCACCTCTTTCAAAGTCTGAAGACAGAACCTTACCTTCAGTTTAGTTTTTCAGCTTTTTCTACCATGGATTTTTCATTATATGTTTTCAGGTTGTGGGAAAAACCTACCTGCAGGATCTGTTAAACTAATTCTGCGTTTTCAGTCTAGTAAATTTACTGCTAAACACACCAGACATTAAAAATTTCTGAAGAAGTCACCCCCGCTTTAGTAACACTTACTAGTGCTCTTTTGGGAAAGGCAGGAGTATCCATTTAAAAGGTGTCTTGATGTACCATTTAATGCTAACTTTTAAACTGTTACCTGTTAATATTAACCAGTACTGATACTTACTTTTACAAATTTACCATGGAGAAGATATGGAGACTGGAAGTCGTGTTGACAATTGGAATAAGCCATTCCTAACCCCATCCCTGACCCAAAAGCGATAGGCCATGTCTTTCCTGCAGGGGAAGGAAAGCCAAGAGGAAAAGGTGAAGTCAAGAAAAGCTGTTCATTTCACATGACTGCGACAGCATTGTTAAATAAGCACCAAGAATAAATTACTGGAAGATGCCTTTTTCAAGTTCTACTGGTCCTAACAATCAGCTAAAACCCAGACCACTTCAGAAGAATTAAAAGTAACAGTAAGAGATCATATTTAGAATTTAATGGAGAATGATCTCTAAATTCAAGATATTACTGAAAATTATTGTGTAACCAAAGCATAACTAGAACAGAATTTGATCAGTTTTAGAACTGATATAAGCTGGCAGAAACTGATGTCTAGACACATGGCTCCAGTCATTTGGCTCAAGGTTTCCTGCAATTCCAAAATTTGAGCTGAGCACAGTAGGAGCTTCGAGACATGCCACGTGTAACAACCGTGTTACACAACAGTTACACAAGTTTTGGTAACTCCATTTCAACTGAAAAGACCTGACCAATAACAAAAGAATTGGTCTAAGGTGTTGATTCAGTTTTACACACCTCAAAGACTTCTTGGTTTCAAACTGCACCTACAATAACCAGAAATTAGGAAACCAGGCAGTCAAGATCATCTATAGAAGTATACTTACTTTTGAAGAAGATGACTGAGAAAACAATTCCTAATCCGAATCCAGCACCTGGAAGAAAAAAAAAAAATGCAGTGAGTGAGGACTTAGATAATGCAAAGTAATGGAAAATGACTTAGTTCTTTACAGTGATTCTCAGGAATATCAGACTACACGCTACTTCCGCACACCAACCAAAAATGCTCTTAAACAGCAATTCTAAAAAACGTAATTCTTGCTTTCTTAAGTAACTGTAAGCAACTAATTCAGATTAAAATCCCAACATACACAACTGCATTCCCAGGAAGATTTGGGAAACAAACCAGGCTCTCATCCCAAGGAAAGTTACTGAATTTCTGTCACCATCTATAATGTGGAATTAAGATTTATTTGGCTCATTGTCAGCAAATGAGAAACACTTAAACGAGAACTTATTGTGTCCTTGAGCTTTAGATTTTGCAGATGGATATCTTATTGTATTTCGTTTATCTCACTACTTTAACTACTTCAATGTGTGTCCTGAGGGCAGCAAAACTTTGATGCTTTGTGTTACCCTATACCTTGCAAAAGAAAGCTCCAGGCTGCTTATCTTTCACATCCACGACATTCATTATGGAGCATATTTAAACACATTAGGAATGAGTGACTTTTCACATCCTTATGCTATATATAGAAATAACTGCAGCAGTTGAAAAAAAAAATATTCAGCCCCATTAAAACACTGGGCTGGCATATTTAAAAATAAGTTTTGCTTTCCTTGGAAGGTGCGCTTATGACTTATTGCAAGAAGTCAGGCAAGTCTGCAAAACTCTTCTCATGACTCAATAAATATAACAGTGAAAACTTGGAGCTCGGGGGGCAAATTCTACCTTTAGTTATATCCACTAGAGACAAGAATTTTAGATAAGACACAGAAGTACAAAAGTTTAAAAAAAATGAAAAAAATCCCTCATGCACATGCTCATTAAAAAAAAAACTAAGAGTTTTGGGTTTATTTTACAGTAAACACACCCTGCTGTGGGTTTCAATTCTCTCCTTTCAATACAAGAAATCTAACTTAAGTGTAATGAATTTTATTAATTAAAATACTTTTTTTTTAAAATCATCCTAAAAAGCATGTGAACCTTATTTAAGCTCCTGTTGAAGGCATTACTAAGTGGGTTGAGTCCAGAACAATGCCAAAAATCCTATACCTTCTTGGCATATAGGAATATGTTCCTTTTCTTTTCTTTAAGTTTCCTTCTACTCTTTAAACCTTTTTCCTTGCAAAAAGTACACTAATGGTAGCTCCCGTTGAGGCAGAGATTATTGAAACAATATTTACTGCACTGCCTAGTAAATGAACTAAGCACCCCATGGTTTTAATTGATTAAAAAACCCTCAAACATTAGAATAGAGATGACCAAAGAGATGATCTGAGCAAAATCCCTCATGTTCACTCTCCTCTTAGGACTTCACTACCCATACTTACTAAGACCTGGAAATCAGAGTTGCTTTTGAAAACTCTTTTCATTTTACTACAGGTTTTCAATTGTGACAGAGGTAACTACTTTACCAGGTCATTACAACTTCAGAGTGGGCTCACAAAACATGCCATTGCTGGGAAGAACTTTGACCGCCTGCCAAGTGGTCCTGACATAACTCCCCCAGACATTTTTGAAAGGCAGCATTTTGCAGAAGGTCAGGTTTTCACTCTAATCACTTGCACAGCGAACAGAAAGTCTCAGCTCCTCAGATGTCTGCTCAGAGCTTCATTTATTCCCCCCCTCCCTGCGTTTCAGACAGTAAGAGATACAGTGCTTGGAGCATCTCTCATAAAGAGCTAACTGCTCACACCGCCTCGCTCACCGGCGTTTATCCACTGACTGGAAGAGACATCATGCATTACTAAGAGCAGCAGTTCATCCGTGCTAATTCCTCCACTCCCCCTCCCCAAGTAGGGCCTTCCTCCCGTACCTCTGCTATAAACCAGCTGGTGTTGGCTCCCGCAGAATGTTTATGCTATTAAGGATAATTACTATCTTCAAGAATTCATCCAACGGACAACCGTTTGGCCCCCTGACCCGACTCCCTCTGCCAGTCTTTTCCTAAAATACGGAGTTACGCTGCCTTTTTGGTTTGGGCTGTTGTACTCTAGGTCTGAAAAAGACTTTCTAGAGGGAATTACTTTCCGTTCAGCCAGTGCTAGGCATTGTTTGAGCTGTCCGGTTCAGAAGGCCCGTCACCCAGTGAGCGATACTGGTCCTACGCTTCCTATCCAAGAGAAGATCCCCTGTGCCAATGCAAACAGTTTAGCTAATCAATGAGAAATGATTTACAGAATGACAAATCCTGCATCATCCCCATGCAGAGCCCAGGCAGTTTCTAATATCACCACATTTTCCACGTTAGCAGTCAAACCCGCATTCTTCTCACCAGCGCAGTGGTAAACTGCTCGCTTTCTTGTCTTAAAAAAAGTCTGCCCTAAGGAAGCACCTATGGTTAATGCAGTTTGTTTCCATCTACATCCAGAAATAATCCTTATCTTGTATTCTCTTCACCTCCTTCAGATGCTTTTTCACATTACACCCCCGCTTGTAAGGGCTCCACGCAGATGCCATCAATGCTGTTTCCTGTTGGCCACAGCGGAAGCTACAGGATACGCTTAATAGGTGAAAAATTTATTATTTCTGCCAACTGCAACTCAGCCTAAACCTAAAACAAAACCTGGATCTTCCCCCACGCTGATACCCAGCACTACTGTTAAGCAGATGTGGTGCAGCATCACAGACTTGTCAAGACATAACGCTCGTTCCTAAGAAAGCTTTTTTCCCCGAAGTAGTGAGAAGTCTGGTCGTAGGGAAGGGATTAATCTTTTTCATGAAAATGGCACAGCGTCATTTTTAGAAGCTATAACTGCAGCCTGTTCCAGCAGGAAGGGCAGCGGAGTGGCCGATTAGTTTTAAAAGTTGATGGTAAGATATCCAGAGCCTTGCTTTATCTAATGAAAATGCTAGAGAGAAGTAAAGGAGGAGATTTAAGAGCTAATGCTTTTTTGAAATACAAAAAGACAACTTGAGAAACAAAGCCAAACAAGGACCTTGGTTTCCCTCGTCCCAAAGGCAGCACGTTCATTCCTTTTCTTACTGAGATTCCTTTTCTTACTTTCTTTCTACAGTCTAAGCTGAAAACTGTTGCTGATCCCAACACCCAATCAACAAGAAATGCTCAGATCTGCCCTCTCACGTCAGCCAGCGCACAGACAGCATTTGCTCTTTTCTACTCAGTTTTAACATTTAAGCATTGGTTTTAACTTAAAACCAGAAGCTTTAGCTACATTTAATTTCTTAGCCTGTCTGGTTAAAAATCTATTTCTGTGGATAGTTTGTCACTCATCTTCATTCCACTAGAAAGTATTTGTGGTTATGTGGTCATTTCCTGTGTCTCCAGGACCAAGGGGGAGCTAAACCATCCTGCCTTGGAAGCAAAGTAATGCATTTCACTTTAATTCTATATAAAGTTACACCAGAGATAAACAATGGCAAAGCTGTTGATGAGTTTTACAGGTTTAAGTTCTCACATGCTCAATTTCCTTTTAAAGAGGCAACATGTTGGTTCAAAGAGCCTCCCACCTGACCAGGGGACACTGGGTCTGCAGCTGTTTCTACTAAAGATCAGCACCTCTAGGCCAGGCTTTAACTTCTTAACAACAAAACATGAAAGGTTTACCTTACAATAAAAACAAACGAACATGGAAAAGCCAAGGGCTTGATCCAAGGCCGGGCACATTTTCCCTCCCTTTCTTGCATGACAGACTCTTTGGAGGAAAAGACCACAGGAAAGAGTACAAAGCATTTTTCACCTCCTCTGACAGTTTAACTAGAAAAACAATCTCTTCCACCCTACATCTATCACTTCAGCTTAAACTCATTTAGAGTCAGTGTCAACAG
>JAOQGH010000008.1:6844751-6855638 GCA_025769975.1 Gallinago jamesoni
TTTTTTTTTTTTTAATGTGGTTGGACTCGATGATCTCAAAGGTCCCTTCCAACCACCAAGATTCTGTGATTCTGTGAAAAAGGAAGACATAGTTGTGAAGCCTGAGGATGACACAGGAGTTTATGAAGTTTTTCAAGCTGGGAAGAAAAAGAAAGCCACTGTAGTTCAATTCTCCTTCCCCACACATGAAACAAGCAACTTTTGTCATGGGTGAGAAAAATCAGTTTGAGGAAGAAAGACGGAACAGAAGTTTAAATGACTGCAGGAGTGAAAAGTCTTGCGAACGTTGCAAAGCAGGAGTCAGTATGATCTGGATCACCCACCAGAGAAACCTCCCAGTCAACCAGGAAAACACAGCCCAGCCTCACTGCACACAAACCACTGTGACTACAGCTAGACTTCAAAAGGGAAGGGGAACAAAAATACCTAGACCCTTCCTCATCATTAGCAGAAAAAGAAGGTGAGCAAATAAACTCTAATTAACAAGGTTTTGATCTTTTGTGCAAGCATAAAGTTTACAGTCCTTAACTCTTTGAAATTAAAAACGGCCTTAACAACGCCTGACAACATACTCTGTTTTGAACTAACAGGAAAAAGGAAAGAATTTTAACATTAAATTACAAGATGCACACAGGTAGTGACCAGGATGTCAAAAATATAATACAGCATTTCAAAAGATGTAACATAAGACAAATATGTATTTTTAGTGGCAGGACATCAAGTTTCTTCCAGGAGCTTGATCTCCAACTAAAACAGTACAGCATAACTACAACCAACACAGTCAACTATAAAAACTGGCTGAAGCAACTGTAGTGGAAAACCTGACAGATTAATCCAAGACAGGACATGCTGCATAGCCCCCAGGTATTACTTAATACTATTAATACTATTGCTAATAAAGATACCCTGATAGCTGCTACCTCCCCTTCTCACTCTCTTGTGTCCCATGTCCCTTCAGCCTTCAAATTAATCCACAAGAATAATCTGTCTCTATAGTTCTCACAGACATTGGAAAACTGTCAAGCCTGCAAGACTTCAGAAATCCAGTGCTCTCCTTTATTTACAGGGTCTGGAATGGGAAAACACATGGCTAATCACAATGGTTTTGCCCAGCAATTGGATGGAAAGATAGAGCAATAGCGCTCAGGAACGATGCAAAGGATGTACAGGAAAGAAACTGTGGCCACTAAAAGGAAGAGTCCAACAAAAAAGTGAGGATTTGGTAAACTTCTATATCGCACATGACAAGCAACAAAATTCATAAGTAAAAAAGTTTATTGTCTTTCTTTCCTTCCAGTTTTCAGCCACCCTTGATAGTTTATTGGAAACTCCAACAAACTTTGCAGTAACGTCACAAAAACGATCAGCACAACCACGCATGTTTTGAAAGTCCCTGCAGAGAAAACAATCATTTCCACTGAGACAGTCTGAGAGTTGGTGTTGTCAGCACTCAGTTAACAGTTTGCATAGCTAGGGCACCGACTCACTTAACATTTAAAGGCCACCATCATCTTCAGTCACAAACTACTGGAGTATGAAGCAACTTCTGGGTTGTTCTGATTTCCAAAGTTCGTACCAAGCCACTTGTGGTTAATATCATGGAGGAGGTTGTCAGCACAGACGGGTCAGTTACTGGATCAGTTGGGAAAGCACAGAAAACAGAAAAATGCTACCACACATGAAGAGAAACACATGTCTGAGGCTACCACGCTGGGCTTAGTGCTATGGATAAAATTATAGAGCTGCAGCTCTATAATGCCCTATAATATGCCCTTTTTGGGCAATCTAATGAAAAACATGGATTTTACTGAGACCTCTACTCAATGCCACAATGAAGCTAACACTGGGAATCCTTGGTCTACAGCACTAGTGCAGAAAGTCTAAGTGGATTTTTTCTTCTTTTGCTACTTTAGGATGGAAGAAAACACTGAATTAAAACAAAAGACCTGCTGAAGAGACATGCTGCATTGAAATCAGCCCCGTATCCACTTCTTTCAGCCTCCTGGAGAGACTTTCCATGTACAGGGTTCCTCCGTGTACATGTACAGCTGGGGCATGGAACAAGTTCTTGTTTATAATTTGGCATACTTAATATTTTATGATAAAGCAACCAATGCTATGGAAACATAAACATATCCAGATATGTTTGTCAGACAAACCTGAATAGAATTTCCTAAGGCAAAACATTGCTTTGGAGCACTTGACACTTTTCAAAGGCCTGTTATAAACAATGGAAGCTTCAGTTTACTTAAAATTATTAAACATCTTCTCTAATGGAAAAGTATTAGGCAACTAAAACCCCGAGTTCCTCATCAGCTTTCAAGAATAAGACCACTACAGCAACAAGAAATAAACATTCACATTTCTCAGATATTACTGATGAGTCTAAAAGAGCCTTCTGCACCAACATGGAACACATACCTTTCGTGTCAGATACTTCATTTCTTGCTCTATACATTGCATTTAAAGATTTGCTTCTGCATACAGATTTCATAAAGCCCCATCCTCTGTCTAGTCCGTTTGCCAGCCTGTCACATGAAGAGCACCGAACTGCGCATATACAGTTACCATCACTCATCAAACTCAGAGTTGTAAGTGAAACGTTACACATGGTTAGTTGTAGATCTGAAACACTGCAGGCCTGTGCATAATCCTAACTTTGAGGACAAATAAGCACCAAAGAAAAACAACAGAACTGCTCCCCTACGTAAAGGAAAGGCACAACTTCTGCAGGGCTGGGACACCGGACGGAAAGCTTCTCAATGTCAAACTGCGCACACTGTACTAAGCAACACATGCCAAAGCTATCAGCGTGTCACGCTGCGTACTGCTTTTAATAAACACAGCCCACCTCGTCCACTGAGCGATGCGAACAGCTCAGCAGAAACAGATTTCGAAAACCAAGCCGCCGTCGTCATAGCGAAACTAAAGGCGGGCAAGGTCGTGGCACTTAAGGACCCGGTTATGCCTACCCGGGGCCCATTCATTCAGGGCAGGAGGCAGCCGGCCGGCTGCGGAGCTCACCACAGAGGGAGATTTCCGAGGGAAACCTCTCATTTTCAACACAGGGAGTAACCAGAGATCAAAACCGACCCTCCACTACCGGATCGCGGGTAAGCCGGGGCTGGGCCGGGGAGAAGAGCCCCGGGGCGACCGTGGCAACGAGCCCAGCGGGGGTCCGTGCCCGCGGCCAAGGTCACCTTGTCGGGCCCGGGGCCACCCGGCTCCCTCCCGCCGCGCCGGTCCCCAGCCCCCGGGGGCAGCGCTGCCCTGAGGGAGGAACCGCAGGACACCCCGCCCGGGCACACAGCGCGGCGAGGCCGCCCCTGAGCAAGGTCAGGCCCGGAGCTGCGGAGGGCACCGGGCCTCACAGGGCCCTTCCTCACCGGGCCCGGCCGCGCCGCCGGGGCGGGCAAGCGGCGGCCCTCCCAGTGCCGGGGCGCCCGCCCGGCCGTCCCCGCTCCTCCCCAGGTCCTCCCCCTCCGCCCTGCCCTCCCCGCCCTTACCCAGCTTGACGGCGGAGTCCGCCATACACCGGTCCCACTTCCTGCCCAGCTCGCCCTCCGACGCCATCTTAGCCATCCCCTCCCACCTCAGGCCGTGCCCTCGCCTCCTCCCCCACGCAACTCTCGCGAGATCTGCCGGCGCGGACAAGCAGCGGAGGGGCACATCTCGCGAGATCTCCCCACGGACACGCTCCCCGTCCCGGCCGCCGTTGTCAAGGTTACCGGCGGGACGGCGCGATGGCGGCCGCGCTCGACCTTGGGCCCGGCCCAAAAGCCCGTTTTTCCCTGCAGGCCCAGGGCCACCACAGCTCTAGCCCTTACTGGGCCCCATCTCTTCAGAAAGGCCCCACTGTGTATTTATGAGGCCTCATATCCCTCACTTCAAGGCAGGATCCCCATCATCTCAGAGGCCCCTGGCTCGGGCCCACCCTTGTCGACGTGCTCCCCTGAGGGCTCTCACTTCATCCTTGGTAAGAGCCGATCTCTATTGTAGGGTCCCATCTCTCTGAAGGGTTGAGTATATCCCACTGGACATGCATTCCCAGGTAGATTTTCCCCCACCAAGGCTTGCAGAGGTGCTGCGTCCTACACAGCTCCTATATCTTTGCTGGTTGTCTTCAACGGCTCTTCAGGGTGTGAAATGAGGAACCGCTGTGTGAAAAAAAACAGCTGTTGTCAATCCCTGTTGATGTCCCAGGGATCGCCTCTCTTAATTAAGCACAATGTAAGCCCTCTAGCTTGCTTAGATGGGGAAAGGAGCTGAATAATGTTAGGAAGAAAAGAATGTCATCGTTAAGAAGGTAATTCATACATTAGAGGAAACAGCTGTGGGAAGGGTTCTCAGCGATTTGGAGGTCTTTGGCACAAGTGTGCTGCAGCTTTGCAGAACCAGAAATGTAAGCGTGAAGCATTTTGAACTTACTGTACTGAACTTTATATTGCAAATGTTGTGTAGGCTTTCTGGAAGTTATTCTCCAGAAGCCTTGTGAAAAAATACAGGGTGTTTTTAAGGTAATAATGTTCCTAGTCACACTTGGTAAAGCAATTTTTAGCTGTGATTACTTGTTTTGATTTCTTCAAGTTCTGACAATTTCATTTATCAAGTTGGAGAGGGGAAAGAGGCTATACTGTCTTATAAAATCAAAGTTCTTTAACAAGTCAAACATTAAAACAACAGAAGTCATAACTCACTGAAGTTGGCAAAAATTTTTGAAGTTGTTATCGTTTGTGGTCTTTCATTTGTCTTAAGTATAGCTAGTTTTAATCTACAGCAATGATGGAAGGTTTTTCTTCTACTTGGTTTAGTTCAACTCCTTCATGTATCACTAAATAATCACAATTGCCTATTATTTTTACTTAACTAAAAAGTTTAAATGGCTTTTTAAATGGCTTTTTAAAAGCTATTTTGGAAGGCACATGGTTAAACTAAGCCCTTGCAGGCTCCAGAGGTTTCCTTGCAGAAGGCAGCTCTTGTTCTTCTCTAAAGGGAATCTCTTTTTCTCCTCTTGCCCCTGTGATTTACTCAAATCAGTTTGTAGTGTTGCATAGTCAGTATCACAAATAGAACCATGCATCAAATTACTTATAAAAATACTAACAGGGTCATGCATTTTTTTCCCTGACTGGATAAAGAAACACTTCCTGAAACCACTGACCCAGTGGTACGTCCCAATGTGCCAGCTCTACCCTCCCATTTCCAAACAGCGCTGGAAAACATCAAGAGGAGAAAGATGAAGCCTCTAGATAATTCTTTAATTTTTTTTTTTTTTCCCCTAGAAATTAAATTCCAGAAATCGGTGTTTAAAAACAACCCAGAAATGTGGTCTTCTCTTTGGCAAAAACAAATACCCAGCGCGGGCCAATGTGTAGTCTCACTTCACACTTACTCATTTTCAGACTGTTCAGTTCTGGAAAGCGACGTTTCTTCGGGGATGAAGGAAGCAGTGGTGGGCTATCGGGCTGTAAGGTGCTTCGTAAAGGCTCGCGTCGTTCTGTAATGAGTCTGAATGTATTTTGACACCCTCGCGCCAGCAACGCGGCGTGTTAAACCCTTTCTAAGGAGGTGGAATAGTTCAGTGTGATTGTTTTGAATGTCCAGCTTCCTTGTGAGAAATCAGTCTGCTTCCTTTAAATCCTGGAGTCAGTGATTGGAGGGGGCTCTGGAAAACCTAATCCATTAAGGATCTAGAGCACATTCTCTGTACCCCCCTTCCCTACCCCAGGGAAAAATTAGGACAGGAGGGAATGAGTCCAAAGACAGCCTTTTTTCTCCATTGCTATAGTTACTTGGCAATTAGATCCTCTTGGTGTAATATTGAGTATTTATTATTGTATGACTCCAAGGTGATGTTTAGAACATGTGGTTTTGAAAAACCTTTTTTTTTTTGCATTTTACAGCCCAGCATGTACTGTGACAGGGTTCTTTCCCTCCCTTCTCCCCTCACATGCTGCTCTCCTTTCTTTCCAGTAAACAAATATCTGAAAAAAACAGAGGGGGCTGAAATGAAGCCAGAAGGCTTCAGAAATCCCTGTCTTTCTCTGATGGAAGTCAACTTTTAGTAGGTTCAGACTTTCTATTGCCAATTTCCTTAATTAAATTAAAACCTATTAAATTAATAAGACTACTCACAGGCTAAAAGTTAGGCATTCTTTTAAATATGCTGCTGGTTAGTTTTTCAACAGATGGCCATCAAAGAAACAAGTAAAATTGGGAATCTAAGAGGAATTAGTATCACTGCTGTTCTTCAAAAATGCTATTTCTGTGTTGCTTAGTGAAAGAAGCCACGTGGAGGGTTTGTGGAGAGTACATCCATGCATGCACCTGCTCTGAGGCTGCACGAGCCAGAATTTTAAGGCCCTTTTCATCATAAAAGACTTTATTTTCTTTTAACTGCTAGCCCAATCTGTTCCATAGTGCAATATAGGACGGTTCACCCTCACCCTAATCGTTTTTGTTTTAAAACTTTCAATCAAGTTTCTTTTAAACCTTGATCCTTCCCCAAGGACGAGTGTACCGCCTCTTACCCTGTTTTTTCAAAGAACCCTCTAACACCCCTCCTGTCAGTTCCCCACTGGATACTAATCTCTCCTCTTTTCCAAAGAATACACATGTAAGTTCTCCCATAGTTTTAAATAACACGAATTGCCTCCCACACACGCACTTATTATTTTTTTTTTTCCTGCCAAGAGTAGCAGTGATCTGCATAGGAAGACAGCAGTGTAGGAGTTTGCTGCTTGAGAAATGGTTGACACAGCCTTGGTCGTGGGCCCCCACTTCGGTGTTTGTGCTTCCAGAAACCTTCTTTTATGTCACAGGGAGAATCACGCCTGGGCTGGAAACTTCAGCTCTTGGTCTCTGCTCCAGTTGGTTGTTGTTTTTTTTTTCCCCTCATAGATACAAGCCACATTCACCAGCAGATACCGATGGTTATTTTTCCTCTTTCAAAGCCTTATTGCTATCCAAGCAACAACAACAAAAAAAGAGTCCAAAGTCTGAGGAGAAAGAAACCCCTCCCCAGCCGGACTTTGCCCTCAAATGGGAAAAGTGCCAGAGACTCCATTAAGTCTACTTTGCTATTCCTATTGATTTTATGTGGAAGGCAGTCGGATACTGTGGGGATGAACAATAGTCTAAAGGCTGAGGTAGACTTGCATTAGGAGAGACAGCTCAGGATGGGGAGTGAAATATCATTCAGGCTTTTCATGGTGATCGCATTCACATTAATAAGCAAGTCCATTTTGTGTCTGGGCTAATGTATTTTCATGGCAGTTTTGCCAAGCTGATGTAATGTTCTATTTGGTAGCGTGGTGCTGCTGGTTTCAGTCCTCAGGTACGTCTGATTGAAGTGGAGCTTTGGAAAAAAATAACAAAAAAACCCACCCCAACCCCAAAACCAAGATGTGTCGCCGTTCGTTGTGCTGATTCTGCTTTAAGCTGCTTTTGTGAATATGAAGTTTGCCCCCAAAAAATCTCTGGGGGAAAGCACTTGGCGTGGAAAGACTGATCTGAGTTTTTGCTAACTCTTCTGTTACAGGCGTAAGCACCGTGATGACATTTCTCGTCTTTATTTGATTTGTACTATTTTGTGATCATTTTTTAGTTTAGCAGTAGAAATAGGAAAAGCACTCATGCCCTGTATTGATAGAGGTTTTCTAATGAATAAGCCTGTGAAAGAGTGCTATTTTTCAGCTCTTTAAGTATGTTTTTCCATTCGTCCATGTCACTGGCTAATTCTATATAGATTCTAACTAGTGAACCGTGACTATTAAGAAAGAATCCAGGCCCTTGCAATTCTTTTGGCTGGTATATTAGCAAGCTTGAAATGAAGTGCAACGTGTCGAGGAAAAAGTAAGGGAATGGAAAGTTTTGTTTCTTTCTGGTGCGTTTAATCAGCTTCTCCTTGATTCTTTTGTAATGACAGGCTGCAGACATTATTACTACAGTTAATGACTGAGTTTGACAAGAATGTTCTCAATACTCTCTTTGCCCAGGCTAAAGACATTTCTGAAGGCTCCTGTATCAAGCTTTCTGTGCTGAAAACAGAAAGTTAAAAGAGCAGTTGCAAGCACAGAAATAAACAGCATCCCGGGACATGCAACTAAGGGGAACATGCTAGAAAACCAGCAATCCCAGTAGTCTTGCTGTCCACTGTTCTGGACTGATATTTAAAAAAATGCCTCATAGTCCTGTTCTGAACAAACATTGCTGGGTTTCTTGAGGTGGGATTTCAGATATATCTCAGTAAGGGCTTGTACATCTTGTATTAAACATCTGGTGGAATACAGTTGGATGGAAATCTGTGGGATGTGTTGTTTGCAGCCACGCTGTTTTCACTCCAAGGCATGTCCAGGCAAAGTATTCTCAGTGGGCAGGTACTTTTGGATGGAAATAAAGCAATTGTTATTTGTGGATGAGGATGTTACTTTATATGTGAAAAAAAAAATCTAAAAATTCTTTTATGTTTGAGATATGGACCCAGATTGCAGAGATGTGACTTTTTAACCCTAAATTCCCCCCTCTGTGCATCTTGGCTTCAGCCGAGTGGCTAAGTCTGCTCTGAGTCTGTGAAAGAGGGATATGGGACATGATTTGGTCGTACCTATTTAGGCAAAACAATTGTAAGAAAATGGTCAAAGCCAGAAAAACCATGTGCCTTTAGCAATATGTGTGCTTGAATGATGTTTAACCTTATATTTCTCTGCCTTTACTGTGACAGTGCTGCCCTGGTAGTAGAATGTCTCATTTTTGGCCAGTACGTGGACATGTTAGGCTGCTAGGTTTATTGTCTTTTACATGCATCAAGTGAGCAGATCTGCTTGGGTGCTGATGGAAGTGGAAAAAAGCCTGGTTTTAGCATTCTTGTGGGGGGTGGGGTGGGGTGATGCCTCAAACCTCACACTAAATAGGCAATATGTTGTTTTTGATTAAACATGGTATTTTGATTTACTCACCAGTTCTTGCAGAGAATGGGGAAACTCTTAAAATATTTATATTCTGAGAGTACTCTCAACAAAGTTGCTTTGGAATGGGAGGGAGGCTTTTTTAATTGTTTGTGTACTATTTTGACAGTGTGTACAAAGATCTCCATAGTGAGAACTATCTGTGGCTTGAATACGGAATTCCAAGACGTTGGGTAGTATTGTAGGTACCTTTTTCCTATATTAGTTTCCAAGAAATGCTTGGTTTTCTGCCTCAAATCAAGAGATGCTGCTGCTTTACTGACTCTGACTAATAAAACCCAGCAAGCTAAACTTTACCATTGCTGGAAGACGCTTGCAGCAGTAAACTCAATTTATGAGAACCCCTAATAAAAGTTTACATATCTTTCAAGTGCCACAAGCTTGACATGAAAGAAATGGGCATTCTGACCTAAAAAAGCTCAATATGTCTTTTTTTTTTTTCTTTAATAGAAAAATGAATATTCAGTGAAGTATGAAAGTTTTTTTTTTTTTTCTAGGTGCTTGTTTCTAATTATGTTCTCACAGTCACCCTTGGTCGTGGCTAAACACTGGAATAAACAAAATAAATAGCATTTTGCCATGCATGTAGGAAGATTAAATAAAAAACACATCGTGTTGGACCACAAACGCTTTACAAAGTTCTGGCTAAATGTGAAAAGTACTTTGTAATGCTAATAAGTATTTATTCTTTTGCTTCCTTGAATGTAATCAAGTGTACAGGGAAAGCACATGTATTTTATAATTGCTGATTGCAAGATCAAAAGCCTTGTTATTAATTGCACATGAATCTGATGTTGTAGGGCTGTTAAGCCATCAACTGACATCATCGTTTGCTTCCTTTGTTTATAGACCCTTATTTTAAAGATGCCTAATCCTGACACGAAGCCTTTTGAGCACACTCTTTTCTGTTTAGGTGGGTGATCCCATGCCAGGAGGTGTGGGAAATGCTCAGGTAACGGCACCTCACAGCACTAAGATTTTTCAGATATCCCTAAATTAGCTTTATTTGGTGTCAACCCCTCCACAAATCGTGGCAGGAGGCAGGATGGCTACAACTGTCGTTAGGTACGGGGAGACTTCTGTGTGCTGAGATTTCTCCTCATAGCAAATCACAGCCTACCAGGGAGAGTCTGATCCTACATCTTAATAAACAAACAACAACAACAAAAAAATTCCCTTAAGCATGTCCTGCTATAAACAAGCAAAACAAGCAGCTGGTCCTCATTTGAAAAGATGTTACATCAATTTCAAAAGGAATCTGCAGATGATCTTAATGCAAATATTTTTGGGAAAACAAAAAGCAGCTGTTTATTCTCCTTTATACCTATTAGCAGGAAAACAAAATCCAGGATGCTTGTATTTCTTCCGCTAAGAAAAACATCCTCTTGGCCTCAACCTTCATTTGGATCCCAGATTGTTTAAAATAAACTGGTCTGCGTAACGCTGCTTTTGGTCTGCTGCTTCAGCCAGCAGCTAGAAACTGTTTCTGTTCATTGCTATAAAAGTAGAGTACTCAAATAGTCTGCATGAGCTTTGTGACAAAAATAATGAAGTTTAGAATATACTCCTCTGCTCTGCCCTGGTGAGGCCCCATCTGGAGCACTGGGGCCAGTTGTGGGCTCCCCAATTCCAGAAGGACAGGGAACTGCTGGAGAGGGTCCAGCAAAGGGACTACAAAGATGCTGAGGGGCCTGGAGCATCTCTTTTAATGAGGAAAGGCTGAGGGACTTGGGTCTGTTCAATCTGGAGAAGAGAAGGCTGGGGGGGATCTGATCAACACCTCTAAATCCTTCAAGGGTGGGTGTCAGGGGGATGGGGCCAGTGTTTTTCCAGTGGTGCCCAGGGACAGGACAAGAGGGAACGGGCACAAACTTGAAGATGGGAAGTTCCACCTAAAGATGAGGGAGGAACTTCTTTGCTG
>JAOQGH010000008.1:6857656-6868447 GCA_025769975.1 Gallinago jamesoni
CAGTTTTCTCTGTAAAGTCCGGTGTTCGGCGCTGATGACGTTGTCCAGAACGTTGTCTTGTCGGGCTGACGTTTTCCTTTAACCCTAAAGGCCTATTTAAGCGTTTAAAGGTGTTTCGCGGAGGAAGGTGCTACTCGGCGGCAGTGTTGGGGCCGACTGCCGCCCAGGGCGCCCTCCCCGCAGGCCCCGCCCCTTTCCCCGCCCATTGGGCGGAGCGAGCGGCTCTCCACGCCCCTCCCCGCCCCCCTTCGCGCGCCGCGCTCCATACTTGGCGATGGCCGGCGAGCCGCCCGCTGATTGGCCGGGCGACGGCGAAGGGGCGGGGCGGCGCGGGGCTGACCCGGATGTTCACTCCTAGGCAACGGCGGAAGTGGAAGGGCCGCGGCCTGCCTCGGAGGGAGACCGGACGGGACCGGGAGGCGCCGCCGTTGCTACCGCCCAGCGCAGCCCCGCCGAGCCGCCATGGTAAGGGCGAAGGGGGCGGACCCTGCCCGCTTCCTCTCCCCGCGACCCTCTTCCTTCCGCCGGTGCTGCCCCCTCCAATTTCTCCCCCCTCCCCCCCCGGTGCCGCGCCCCGGCGGCTCCTTCACACCGTCCCTCCTCTTTCCCGGTCGCTTCGGAGGGGGGCGGCGGAGCGGGTGGGCCTCGCTGGGCCTTCCCGTGGCGGTGGGGAGGGAGGGCCCGAGGCGGTGATGCCAGGGGAGAGGGAGGGGTGGCCTGGCCTGGCCTTGGAGGCGGCGGTGGGGGGCTCTGCCCCGGGGCTCCGGAGAGCTCCGAGAGCGGGCGGTGGGAAGGCCAGGCCCCTCCGGCCGCTCTGCTGTGCGGTTACTTCCCGGTTTCTGGGCCTGGTACCTGGGGTGGTGTTTACAGAGGGAATGCTTCCGCTTTGGACGGCAAATGTTACCGCTTGATGTAGTTGTAAATGAAGCGAGCAAATGCAGCAGCGGCGTTCAGGAGTGATGGGGGCCCGGTCTGCTATTGCCGCTGTTCCTAAACCCCAAATTATCATTCATGGTCTGGCATTTCCTCTGGAAGCTGGATGTGCTCATAATGTGTACTAAGATCTATTGGAATCTACAAAATACAGGCAAAAGCAAGAGCTGTCAGAACAGGTAATGCTGCAGCGGTGGGTGCTGCTCTTCTGCAGGGATGACAACTTTCTGTTTTTAGAGGAGAACCTCTGGTTTCTTCAGTCATGTAAAATCATCTCCATCTTGCTGTATGTTTGCCCAGGTCACAAAACCTTTCAATTTCATTTTGGAACCTTGTGTAAAGGAGACAGTTTTCGTCCTCTTTGAACAAATCCAAGAATAAGGATGGGAACTGGCCCAGGCCCTGGTCTGCTCCCAGCTCTGCCTGGATGGAGAGGAGCTTTTGCAGAGCCTCTCTAAGGCAATGCAGCCCCCGTGGATGTAATTACTTGTATGGAATCACTGAGATATTCTATACTGTTTGGGAATGTGTGGTTCAGGTTTTCCAACATAATTTAAGAATCTTCAAATGTATTTGGATCTAAAAAATAACCCAGTGCCTGGCTCCATAGCTATACAAAGGCTTGTTAAGCAAGCAGTATAATCCCTTACTTCTTACTTTCAACTGTAAGAATTGAATTTCAGAGGCAAGACCTTATGGGTTGGTTTTTTGTTTTTTTTTAAGGCTGAAGATCACTGTGATCCTGCCACCTGTATTATGCAGGATAAAGATCTTTAGTTTGTGGTGAAAGGTGAAGAATGCATAAGATCAAGGTTCTCTATTCCTGTTTGAACAAAGGAGATGCTGTACCTGACTTCTGAGTGTGGGGGCTGACAGGATGGAGCATCTTATTTCAATTGTGTATCTTATTTTAAGATACTGAAATCTGACTTCACAACGTGAAATCAGGATTCCAACAAACTCTACTTACTTCTGCCATGGCAAAAATCCTCTCAGGAAAAGAATTCATGGAGAACAAGTAGGCTTTATATAAAATAACAATGGTGATACCAGCTGTTTCTTTTAAGGGAGTAAGGATGCATGCTGTAAGATGAATCCAGTCAGGGTTTAAATGTAACCATATCAGTTTTTTGGAGGAGGTAGAACACAAATCCTTCAGAGGTTTCCCAAGTGTTGAAAGCTTATGATTGGTGTCTTCGGATTTTTCATGTTTAATCATGGAGACCACTGGGCATAGGAGGAATTGGATCAGGACTTCGAACACTAAGTGCTAGTCTCTGGTGCCGAGTGGACTTCAGGGATGAACCTGCGGCAGCCGCTCTATTACTTGTTCATCTCAGTGGCTGTGTACATGTCTGAAGACTCACTCAAAGAACGTGGTGACTTAGGTGTGGTTTAGCTGAGTGCTGTAGGAGAGTGCAAGAGAAATCACTGTTTGGATTTTTTTGCTGAAGACAAATCACCTGCGGTGATGTTTTAAAGCTTTACTGACTCTTACAGTTAACTTAATGAAGATAGTGCAGTTGCAGTATCCAGTTTGAACTTAGATCCCAATCCAGCATTTAGAGTATTTTGAGAATCTTTCTTTTTAGTGGATATGAAAACATAACTCTAAAACAGAGCACTGAAATGGCCTTTTCGTTGAAGGCAACAGTGAGTTTCACCACAGTATGTGAGAAACTGGGTGTGAGAAACCGACAGAAGCTGGTACGGTACAGGATATTAGGTCAAACACCTTCTTGGTAACATGGGGTTACTGATATCTGTGTAGAGTAGAGAGATGGGAACCATTGTCTGCTTTGCACCACCTCGTGTCTGAGTTGCTCCTGGTGAGTTTAAGTGACAGTTCAAGTTTGTGTCTGCATTTCAGTCAGGTGCTCGGTGAAACAGGGCAGGGCAGCACACGAAGCTTGAAAACTGCCTGGATGGATGCTGTCTTTTGTGCTAAAAATAAACTGAATGCACTGTTCAGGGCAAAGCAGGACTTGGGAGAGTGCATCTGCTGAGATTTCTGGAACTGTGGGTTATGGATGGATGGGATCCAGCTACTTTTTTGTATTAAAAAACAAAAATTAAAAAAAATCTTGCTTTCCAGGTCATGTAAACATGTCCTGATCATGTTAGCAACTACTTCTTCTGCTGTGCAACTCTTCAGGAAAAGGGTGGACAATTTTAGCAAAGTTTATAATTTAATCAACCATAAATTCATACTGACTAGTATAGTGCTGGCTGCATATCATCCGTGTAGAATTTGTGAGGCAGCTAAAAAGCGCTGAAGCCCAGCCAAGGATGCGTGATGTGACACTGACAATACATAAACCTCGCCTGCTTTTCAGAGTAACTAATATTTTTGAGGTAGGGGCAAGCGTGTTGCTGCTTGATAAATAACTTGGGTTTGTGCAACTGCTTCCCAACCCATATTAAGTGATTTGTGAAGCTGAAGAACTCTGTGGACACCTTATAGCAGCCTTCCAGTACCTACAGGGGGCCTACAGGAAAGATGGAGATGGGGATCTTACAGAGAATTTAGCGAGAGGACAAGGGGTAAGGGTTTTAAATTGAAAGAGGGGAGATTTAGATGAGATACTAGAACGAAATTCTTTGCTGTGAGGGTGGTGGGACCCTGGCTCTGAGGCTCTGTGGTTGCCCCATCCCTTGAGGGGTTCAAGGCCAGGTTGGAGGGGGCTTGGAGCAACCTGGTGTGGTGGGAGGTGTCCCTGCCCAGGGCAGGGGATGGCACTGGACGGTCTTTAAGCTCCCTTCCAACCCAAACAATTTTATGATTCTATGAACTAATGGTAGCACTTCTCCAGCTGCTTGAACACTGAGCCCATCCATCTCCTAAACTGATTGTGCTGCTTTTGAAACCCTACTACAGAGCATGAGAGCTTGGGGAGTGTTTTCAGTGTCCACAGCAAGTCCTTTGCACCTTGTGCCTTCTGAGAAATCCTGACTTAAGCTGTTTTATAGAGTCCATGTTTTATTAGCCAAGTATGTGAGCTTAGCTAAATGTTATCTTAAAAGGCAAATTCCCAAAATAATCAAGTTGGAGGATATCATTGGGATAGGGAATACTGCCATTGCAGTGATGCTTAATCTTGTGGTTTATTAGCGAAGGAAAAACATTCTCAAGCTGAAGTTGTTCAAACAGGATTTCCTCATATGGTAAATATATACGGTGATATCTTACCAGTTGACATCTGGAGTAAAACAAAATGAAAGTGCAGTTCAACCCTTTTGAATGACTATTTTTAGTTGTTATTACTGTAGTTGAGTAGAGAAATGACTCTTTGGGAAAGAAACATTGCTGCCCTATTCAGTTTCAGCTTCTACAGTTCTCAGCTATGATTTCTGCCAGTTCACTTTCCTGTGTTGAGGATACCTGATTAACTCTGTGATTAATCACAGAATCACAGAACATATGGGGTTGGAATGGACATCTGGAGATCACCCAGTCCAAACCCCCTGCCAAAGCAGGTCCACCCAGAGCAGGTGCCACAGAAACATGTCCAGGAGGGTTTGAATGTCTCTGGAGAAGGAGACTCCACCACCTCTCTGGGCAGCCTCTTCCAGGGCTCTGACACTCTCAAGGTGAAGAAATTCCTCCTCGTGTTGAGATGGAGCTTCCCATGTTCAAGTTTGTGCCCATTCTCTCTTGTCCTGTCACTGGGCACCACTGGAAAAAGACTGGCCCCATCCCCCTGACACCCACCCTTGAAGGATTTAGAGGTGTTGATCAGATCCCCCCTCAGCCTTCTCTTCTCCAGACTGAACAGACCCAAATCCTTCAGCCTTTCCTCAGCAGAGAGATGCTCCAGGCCCCTCAGCATCTTTGTAGTCCCTTTGCTGTCCCCTCTCCAGCAGTTTCCTGTCCTTCTGGAATCGGGGAGCCCAGAATTAGACACACTACCCCAATGACCGTGCAGTGCTCCCCAGTCCTTCATAGTGGTCCAGTTTGGTTTAGGGTGGTTACTTCTGAAGACTGGGATCAGGAGTGCCCGTGCTGGTGTTTATTCTCCTGTTTGTCCTTGTTTGGCCAAGTCCAAATGTCTCCTTACTCTGAGTAAACTTGTAGAGAGGTGTTTTGTTTGTTGGGTTTTGTCCCCTTGAGCTGATACACATTGTGGTAGTGTCACCTCAAGTTAAAATAAAACTGAGTATGCTTCAGCATCTGCCGAAGAGAGAGAAATTTTACTGGAGAAGCATGAGATTCTGAAAGGAACAGGCAGCTGAAGGTGGAGTTTAGGCCTGGTTTTTACCTCTCTTTAATACAATGTGATGTTTAAGGAATATTTTTCAGACAAAGGACAGGACTGCGGAAGTACAAGATGCTCAAAATGATGTTGATTTTCTGTTTTTATTCATACTCTTATTCAGCCATTGTATGTTATAATTCCCCACTTTCCCATTGATTTATTCTAGGAGTCCTGAAGAGTTTTAAAAGCTTCAACCAAACCTTTGTCTCTCCCCACTTAATGCACAAGATCCAAAGCCTGTGTATGTTTTAGTTCCTCTTAATCCTTTGCTATTTCCAGGAAGGAGCGTGGAAAAAAAACAGTTCCACATGAACATGAATGAGGTGTTCATGTTGACATTAGTGTGAGAGTTGACCAAATAGTGGATGTCAGAGAACTATAACTGAAACCTGCAATGCCTTTGGAGAACATGGCTTTATTTGAGTTGAATAATAGGGGTTTCCTGTCACCTGGGTCTGATCAATTCACTTCTGTGGTCTTATGTCCTAAAGCAGGATGGGGGGGATGCTTCCAAATGGATTGTCTTGGGACGTACGAGCTCTTGCATGTGTGGTAGGTGAGACGTTTGCTTTTGAAATTTCCTTCGTGGGGCACGAGGGTAAATGGTGGTTGAGCCAGTTTTAAAGGCATTTCCCTGTTAGTGGAGCTGACAGGAATTGTTGTGGGAAGAAAATGCAGCATACTTGAGGAAGCTGCTTTGCTTGTTTCCTCATTAAAATGTTGTAATTTTCCAGAATAGGTGCTGTCTGGGTAATGCCAAATGCAGTGACAACCCTGTCCTTCTTCTGGGTTTTCGGATACAATGAAGTTTTGAGTGAGGAATCAAAATCAGGATCTACCTCTTTCTTGTACCCGAAATAGGCTTCTGCTTAGAATGACTTTAGTTGCATTAGATAATATCTTGTGCTGTTTCCTAGAGCGGTGGCCTGAGCCTTGGCACCAGCCAGTAAGATTAATTCTCCTGTGTTATCTGGTGCTGGTTTTCTGTCCTACCTTCCTCTTCTTGGGTTTAGAAGGAAGATGTGCAGCGTTGCTCTGAGCTCCTGCTCTTTGTGCTGCCGCTTCCAAGTTGGGCTGAAGAACTGCAGAATGTATTTGCACACACTTGACTTATCTGCCTGTCCTCATAAATTGCCTACTTTATTCCTGCTATATGCAAATGAAACCTCATTAGTTTATATTTCATCAGCATAGCCTGTGTTCATTTTTCAGCACAGGGTTGGCTTTAGGAGTCCTGTCTCTTGGTTTAAACCCGTGAGACCTTACTCAAAGCCCTTACAGCCGTGCCGCAGAGTGTGTCCTTGCTGGTGCCATCTCCCTGAGAAGGTGTCCTCCATGTCTCTTTTGGTTGGTTTTTTTTTTTTTGTTACAGAAAGCTGAGCCGAGTTCTTTCCCGGTGCATTGACTTGAAATTTCAATCACGTCCTTGTTGCAAAGTGGGAGGGTTACCAGGCTGGGTGAAAGCAGAACCCAGGATCTCACAATTTTAGCAGCATCAGCTAGACGAGACGGAAAACAGCACTTAAGTAAGAGGATTTTGTGCGGAAGCAAAAAGGGTTGAGACTGCATTGAAGACATAAGCTTAGCGGTTGCCTTAAGCCACCAATCAAAGCCATCATAAATAAAATAGTCTTTATTCTCTGAGGGGAATTTTGTTTGCGTTTCTCCAGGTGACACTTTCTAGCTTTTCCATTAGACAAACTGCTGAGTTTGACAGTGATGTCCTGTTACCTGCCTCCCCCAGTTATTTTTGCCGTGGTAAATATCAGGATTTAAAAAAAGCTTGCTGCTAGCAAAGGTGATTGGCGACTGGCTGATAGCCTGTGCCTGCAACCGGAGCCGGGCTCAAGAAACAAGAGATGGGTCTTTTGGTGAGTTAATTCAAAGGAGGAGAGAGTCATGAAATGGAGGAATGAGGTAAAATATCAGCTGCATTACGCTGACGGCAGCAGTTAATAGCTGTATTTATTCACTGAGTCCCGTCGCTGTGCAAATTTAGGGGTCATCACGGAGAGTTTTGGATGTGAGGCTAAGAACAGACGTGATCTTGGCTCGGTATTGACAGTGCCCTGCTGGATGGTCAAACAGAGCTTTTCCGTAGACTTTAGGACGGGCAGAGCTATTTCAGAGCTTGGGAAGGTGAAAACTGGCCAAATGGAAGAAGTATTATCTTCATGTTAAACTGAAGGAGGAATCTGACAAGGATTGAAACTGGCATGTGTGTGTTACGTGCAGCACTCACTGCTCCTGCATGATCTGTCTCTATTTAAATTTAGTAGAAGTTTTGCAGAACTTTTGTGTATTGTTAGCTCAAGCATTGTCTATCTGCAGCTCTGACTTGAGGTAGGTCAGACGTGTTCAAAAACAGCAAGGAAAGCACAAAAAGACTGAAAGAATAGGCAAGTCTGGGAATTACAGCAAGGAAGGAATTCCAGGGAGCATAAATATTGTTAGGTGGAGATGTGATACCCTTATGGCCTATATATATATAAAACCGTTAGCTTCTGAGTTTAAAACTCAAAACCCGTAGTCTTGAATCCCTTGGATGAAAGAGAACTGTCTTGCAAGCTTTGCAGCGTGGTCAGCAAGGTACATGGAGCTAGACACAGCGAAAGGCATATTAACCTACTTTTTTGACCTTTTAGGCAATCGGAGAACGTGTGTGGATGAGGGCTAATTAGATAACCTCTCTGTCTCCCCTCTCTGCCTTGCCAGGCATCCGATTACTTTCCAGAGTTATCTCATGAATTTACAACCCTGGCTACTAGACTTGGGGACGTTGGAAAGTGCTGAGTTTGGGTATTAAAGCAGGGAGCCACGACTGTGGCAGCAGCTTCCCAGGGGCGCCAGGGGCTCTATGGATGGGCTGGTGTAAAACATCGTGCTGAATCAGTGATATGGAATATTTGGGTTAGTTACACTTTCAGTAAGCATATCTCTGTTTGTTGTCACCTTGGTGATAGAGAATATGCCTCCCTGCTGCTATAATAACGTGCACTTATTCCTGCACACGATAATGTGTCTCATTTTTTTTGGATGTAAATAAGTTCTTGTGTGAAAAAAATATACATTTCAGTTGCAGTTGTCTGGAAAGAGAATCTGGATCACAGAATCACAGAATGCTATGAGGTTGGAAGGGACCTCTGGAGATCACCCAGTCCAGCCTCCTGCATAAGCAGGTGCACCCAGAGCAGGTCCCACAGGAACATGTCCAGGTGGGCTTGGAATGTCTCCAGAGAAGGAGACTCCACCACCTCTCTGGGCAGCCTCTGCCGGGGCTCTGCTACCCTCACAGCAATGAAGTTCTTCTTCACGTTTGTGCCCGTTCCCTCTTGTCCTGTCACTGGCCACCACTGAAAAAAGGCCAGCCCTGTCCTCCTGACCAGGACCAAGCTGCTAAACTTTGCTGTTTCTGCAAGAGAAAATTTCTCCATTTGACTCAAGCAGTTCCTCTTCTGATATTTTTGAGCCTGGGCTGATTGGAACACGAAACAAGCAGCACGTAGAATAAAAAAAGCATTTTGAAATACACCCGGCATTTACAGGATTAAAAGAAAGCATCACAAACAGTGTGTTAGTGGATATTTGGGATGATAAATGGCAGCGTTGAATCTCAAGAGCTGTTGCATTTGTAGTAATTACGGTTTCAATTTAAAAAGGAAAAAAAAAAATTGACCCCTGTGAAAATTAGGCAGCTCTTCTCTAGAGACTGATTTGGGTACTGCCTTGGTAATGTTTGAATGGAAGGCAGGAAGATAATGTGACTGTGAAAAACAGGTCATCAGACTTATGAACCAACACAGCCTTACTGTATTGGCTCATTTCAAAGGCTGAACTAACCCAGTTAACCAGTCAGTAGTAGGTTTACAGAGTAAGAATGAAGTGATGAAGCGGGAAGATGAGTATTAATCCATAATTTCGGGTACGTCTGTGGGGTAGAAGTGAAGAGCGGTACAAAAGGACCTTGCAGAGGTAGCAGGGTTTTCTACAAAAGGGCTGTCGAGGGCAGGAAGAAGATCCTTTGAACAATTTCCTGTTCTGTGGGCTGTGAACAATTTGCTGTTACTGGCCGCTGGGCTGCGATCCTGTGTTTGGTGTGAGCCAACAGAGGAAGGAGGGTGGCTGGGATTTTAGCAAGCAAGATTTACCGACCTGCACGGCACCTCGGTATTTGTGAACCTCTGGAAAATGGTTCAAGTGTGGTGTGGAGCTGAATCGCAAGGAAATATTGAGAGGCTTCTGAAGTTACTTGATGGATTCATATCGAATGGTTCCCATCAGTAAAGCTGTCACTGTCTGGATGTCTGGCTTTTAGGGGTACACACTTGTGCTCAACCAACGTCTACTCTGACAGTGAGAACTCTTAGGCAGACGGGGCAACCTTCCTTATCAAGTGTCTGCAGCATCGGGAGAAGTTCTCCGATATCAGTGCTGTGCTCTGACAGGTGTTTTTCATTTTATTGAGCTACGATTTCCTATCTGTACATATATCTAACAAAGAAAATGATATTTCCTGTTAAATACAGATTTAAAATGGGAAGAAAACTCTGTTGTGCAGGAACGTTAAAGTTCATTGGGATGGGTTGTCAGCTCTACAATCAATTTCAGTGACTTTAATCCCTTTTAATAAAAGTTAGCGATGCTGTTTTGCAGTCTGTGCAACTTTTCCACATAGTTGAAAAATAAGTTCTATTTTACTGCCATCTCCGTTTTACTCTTTCATGTGGGGCTAATAGATTGCATGTTCACTCCATACCATGATTTACTGGGAAATGACTTTTTGCAAACTTTCTGCTTCACAGGAATTCTTGGCACCAGATGAAAGCCAGTAAATTACATTGTCATGTTCAATGACAAGCTTAATAAATAAAACATTGTTTCTGTTACCCAGAAGACAAACACTGGTGCAGAAATCATTAGTGATGGTGGCAAAAGGTCAGGATGAACAGCCTGTTCCCAGAAAGCCTTGTCGCTGGTCCATCCTGTTGCCTGGGGTGGCCCTGGACAGGTGATGGAGGCTTGCGTTGGACTTGATACGAAGTAAAACTATAGATGTTAAATTAGTTTTCAAAGTAGATGCAAGTATCAACCATCTCAAAATACACCCTCGATGGGAAGGAGGTGCCAAGTAAGTATTAGGTTTTTTCACTGTGTACTGGACATCTTTGGAGATGTACAGGAACTGAAATGTATCTAGTTGAAAAACAGCTATAAGAAATGCAAACTAGCTGCAGAATGTGTTCCAGTAGATGCTGAATTCTTACTTTGAATAGTGAGTTACAGTCTAATGGCCTTCACCATATTATTGAGGGCTGTTATTGGTCTTGATAGATGTAAACCAGCTTGACAAATAGGTGTTCCATAAGATTGACCTTCTTTATTTAAAGTAACATGAGCAGCTCGGGTGTATTTAGAAACTAATGGATGGAGAGATGGCGAGGGACTCTTGATCAGGGAGGGGAGCCATAGGAGGAAGGGGAAGGGTTTGACACTGAAAGAGGGGAGATTTGAATGAGATCTCAGGCAGAACTTGTTTGGTGTGAGGGTGGTGAGAGCCTGGTCCAGGTTGCCCAGAGAAGCTGTGGCTGCCCCATCCCTGGAG
>JAOQGH010000008.1:6868547-6894873 GCA_025769975.1 Gallinago jamesoni
GGTTGCCCAGAGAAGCTGTGGCTGCCCCATCCCTGGAGGGGTTCAAGGCCAGGTTGGAGGGGGCTTGGAGGGACCTGTTGTGATGGGAGTTGTCCCTGCCCAGGGCAGGGGGTGGCACTGGATGGTCTTTAAGATCCCTTCCAACCCAAACCACTCTATGATTCTATGAAATGCCTTTAGTGTATTATAATTCATGTAATTATTGTTTCTGGAGTTGAGCTGGGGTGTTGGATGATGTCCCATGAACAGTGAATGATGCTTACTGGGTTTGGGGGTAAGAGTGATGAAGCAAAATGTGATTGAAAAGAGGCTTGAAAGGATCAGCCTAAAGGTAAAGCAAGGAACAAGGAACACTCATCTTGAGCTTTGAGGTACTGATGGAACTTGAATGGAGGAGGAGATCTCTTTGGTTGCTGCTCCTAGAAGACCACTGCCACTCCTTCCATCTCTCTAGGACTTGCCATAGCTGTGCTGTCAGCCTGAAATGGTGACAAGTATCCGATGTCACCAGTATGCTGGTGGCATTGAAACTTAAGCTACCTCGTTTGCTCTCCTTCCCGTAGATTATTTTAGATCCCCGCGTGAGTCTTGGAGCAGATATAGAATTTACTCTTTCCTGCAGAACCTCTTTAAGGGGAGATCCCTCATGAGTACTCGTCTGTCTGAAGGTAGTGTATATTAAATTTCTGGACCAGTGCAGAAGAAAAGCTGGTCAGTGCTCCTGAGGTTGAGAGGTTGAGGTTGGCCCTCCTGTTTTTTGACAAGTGTGCAGGTGTGAGTGTCAGTGTGTGCAAAACCTAGACCTGGGTTTAGAAAACAAGCCGTGGGACTGTGTTCAGTCATTAATTAGGGCTAGTGCTGCTTTTCCGTAGCGTGCTCAATTGTTTTAAAAGTTAGAGCAGAGCAGAATAAAGCAAATAATGTTCTGCAGGATAATATCTCTGAGGGGGATTCACTGACTCAAAAGCTGGGATGTGACTTATGCAATTGCTCTGTAAGTAAATACCAGTTACGGGGGAGCTGTGTGCGATCAAGTACAGCAGCTTCTGCTAAAATCTTCAGACCCATCACCTCTTGCTTTTATTTTCATCTTTAACCCTTTTCACTTGTAATTCATGGAATGAGCACTCTCAGCGTTTGGGCTTTCATCTTGGTCTTGACCATAGCACTAATGTGACCTCAGCAAATTGAGCCAACCTCTTACTAAACATACGACGTGGTCCTAAGTGTCTGAGCCACTGAATGACATCCTAACCAGAGAAGACAAAGCTAGAAGTAGTCCAAGAAGAGGAGAATGTAGTCTGCATCCGTGTCATGTCTTAATAATCTTTGACCTATTCCTTTGTAGCTATCCACAGTGTAGTGTGTCTTCAGGTTTTATTACGTTTGATTGTTTCTCCCACTAGTACACCTTGTTGTCAGGAAGCTGTGATTTATAAGTCCATTACAAATGGTTTTAGATAGCTTCTGCCAGAAGAGGGTTAATAGTCAAGGGAAAAATTATGGAGAAAACCAGATTGTAAGGAATATGTGCAGCTGATGGAAACGTCATGAGCACAGAACTTGTCTGGGATTCATAGATCATACAGAGTTATTCCCCTTCCCATCTAATATCCTCAAAAGTGAATGCTGACAGCCGAGAGGGGAATCCTGCGACTTAACATACTACTGTACTTTTTATTGCACAGGGGTTACAATAATTCAACCCTTTTGCTGTAGCTTCTAGCAGTAATACTATCCTATTGTGTGCTTTGAAGGGAGGGTCTTCTGCCTTCTGAGCTCGGGAAGTTGGCAGGGATTGAACTGACAAGCGGGAGGGGAAGCTGTGTATCTGTTTCAATTAAAAAAAAAATAAAAAAATTAGTGTTTAGTACCACAAAGCTGAAACATTAGTCAGACATTCCTGTTGGGAGAACTGACAGGAAATAATATGATTTACAATCTGTGGGATATGTCTGCAACATAAAAGGAAGGGGGGAAAAAAGAGTCATTTGCTGCTTGTGTACTTTTGGCCCTGAATTAATTTTAAAAATATATTTTGCTTGTAAACTGACCAGCAACCAAAGAGACCTGATACGCGATTGCTTCAAATTGCCTTAATTGAGCCGATGTTCTATTTTTGGTCTCCCTTCAGGTTTTTATCTTGTATTTCTGTTCTCTGAAAATTGAGATGCCAGCCTGTACTTCAGGTTTGGATGACTTTTCAGATGCCAGTCTTGAGCCAAACTTGTGTGCAAAGGAGCTCAGAGACTTTTGTTCTCTCTGTTATAACCCAGTTGCAGAGTCCTAACAATCGTGGCATTTGAGGGCCAAATATGGGCAGCATGGGCCAAATAATGCTCTTGTTACATATGTGTGTGGCTTTTTTACCTTCTTCAGAAATACTGAAATAATAACTGGATGACCTAAAAATTCTGACAGATGGGAAGGGGCTAAGTACTGTGGTCATGCCTTGAGTAGAAAGACGGGCAGAGAGGAACCTGATGAAATTCAACAAGGGCAAGGGCAGGGTGCTGCACATGGGGAGAAATAACCTGCTGCACCAGTACAGTTTGGGGCTGACCTGCTGGAGAGCAGCTCTGACAAAAAAGACCTGTGAGTCCTGGTGGACAAAAGGATGACCATGAGCCAGCAATGGGCCCTGGTGGCCAAGAAGGCCAAGGGCATCCTGGGGGGCATCAGGAAGAGTGTGAGCAGCAGGTGGAGGGAGGTCATCCTGCCCCTCTGCTCTGCCCTGGGGAGGCCCCATCTGGAGCACTGGGACCAGTTGTGGGCTCCCCAGTTCTAGAAGGACAGGGAACTGCTGGAGAGAGGACAGCAAAGGGCTACAAAGATGCTGAGGGGCCTGGAGCATCTCTCTTAACGAGGAAAGGCTGAGGGACTTGGGTTTGTTCAGTCTGGAGAAAAGAAGACTGAGGGGGGATCTGATCAATGCCTGTAAATCCTTCAAGGGAGGGTGTCAGGAGGATGGGGCCAGTCTTTTTCCAGTGGTGCCCAGGGACAGGACAGGAGGGAATGGGCACAATCTTGAATATAAGAAGTTCCACCTAAACATGAGGAGGAACTTCTTTTCCTGTGAGGGTGTCAGAGACTTGGCAGAGGCTGCCCAGAGAGGTGGTGGAGTCTCCTTCTGTGGACACATTCAATCCCCCCCTGGACATGTTCCTGTGGGACCTGCTCTGGGTGGACCTGCTTTGGCAGGGGTTTGGACTGGGTGATCTCCAGAGGTCCCTTCCAACCCTATATCATTCTGTGATTCTGTGAGTAGAAGTGTTACATTTGCAGGAAAGATTTGGTAGCCCAAGTGGAAAGGGCTTAAACAGGGAGAAGCCGCCACCGCAGCAGCACTGAACTCCCTGAGCTGGTTTCTTTTGGTTGGGGAGTTGGCTCAGAGTATGTTAATACAGAAATGCAATAGAGAAGTGAAACCTGACTGGTTTTCTTTTTGAAGAAACTGCCCAACTCTGTTTCTGCTCAGCAATAACATAGTCAAATGAGCAGGAGCTATCAGAACAAAGCTGTGAAGGCCAGGGAATTAAATCTGCAGATGTTTGTGATAAATAAGAAGCAAATTCCTGCTGACTATAGGGCTGGGAGCTTGAAATGAAACCTCTCAGCTCCTTTCAAGTGGAATGGCTTAGCCTTTGAAATGGGGAGAGCTGCAGGTTCGTGTAAACCCTCTTAAAACCCGGAGTATAGGTTCAATCTCGGGTAACTTGCAACAGGGAGTTGTCAAAAGTTGTGAATGAAGCTTGTGAGTTTCTGTAAGTGTATAGAGTGAACTGCATGTGTAAAGATACCATTTAAAAAGAAGTACAGGATACTTACAGGTTTAACTCATCAGCTTGGTAGTGTCGATTGAAAAAAAACAGCACAGCTTCTGTGAGGTGTTACCGGTTCTGCTGGTGACACTGATGTTTGAAAGGCTTTGGGTTTGTATCTTGGCTTGTAATAACCTTGTTTATCAGGTGACAGTTCTGTACAAAGTATCATGCAGACATGGTACGGTTTATTACCTTGTCTGGCAGAGCATATTTGGGTGCCATGAACTGTACCAGCTTCTTGAGATAAAATTTCCTTGCTGGTTTGCACAGTCTTGGGTCAGATCTTGTGTGACGTTATCAGTGTACAGTATCCTGGTGTGACCATTAACCAACGCCAGCTATTCCTGAGCCCTGTCCCCTCATCCTAAGGAGCCACGTGCTTCTGGGGACATGAGGAGTGGGAGCCAAAAGGAAGTTGAACGTTATGCCTGTTTTAATTTTTGCAGTTTGCATACCTGTAGTAAAAACTTCCTGGGTTTTTGTTATGTATGTGTTCTGCATTGAAGGACATCTGCCCATTCTCAGCCTTTGAACAGCATTGCTTACAGTGTGAATGGAATTAAAATATACAGCCAGGCATCTGTGCAACTGCACGTTTATACAATTGATTTATTTTTATTTTTTTTTTCAGTGCTATTTGTATTTATTTGAGCCTCAACACATAGTGACCTAGATGACCAGAGGGTTGTGGCAGTTCTGAGAGTTTCTCTTTTGGAAATAAGTACAACAGGGGAGACTGAAGAGCAGACAGAGGCAAAGGGAGCTAAACAAACATAACTACTCCTATAGACACATTCATAACATTTTTCCTCGTGGTAGTATCATGGGAAGACTATAACAGATGCTTAAGTGGAGATTCTAGATAGCCAAACATCTTTAGAGGAAACTTATTAAGGAGCTTTCATCTAAGCTAATATTTTCAGTCTTTGAGATTCCTATGATCTCTAAATCTTTCAGTGACTTGAGCTGTAATAAAACTTCATTTAGAATTTCTGTCTGAACTCCCTACTCCTCCACAGGAGCTCTGTGCTGGATGAAACAGAGGAATGGTGGAGAACGGCCTCATATCAAGTAAACACTAAGCTCATTAAGTCCCGCAACCTCAAAGAGCTTGGCTTCGAGAGCAGCCCAGGCTGGGAGACAGCCTGTCTAATCGCCCTCTCAGTGAGCAGGGCTTTATAAGCCTCTCCATGTCTAAAGGCAAGAATTCCGTAAAAATGTTTTGTCTGGAGGTCTGTTCAGAAACTGTGTCTTCACTATGCAATTTTACAAGAGAATTAACGAAATGGAAATCCAGAACAGGTGAAGGTAAGAGTGTAGAGACATTAAGAGTGGTTTTGGCACCTTCTCTTTTTATGTAAGTACCTACAGCTACTCTTGATACTCCAGCCAGGATGGAGGTGTGACACCAAAGGATGTCTTTGACCACAGACCTGGTTTTTAAAACCTCACTTCACTTACAGTGAAAGAACCAGAAACAAAAGGTACTGGTAGAATTACCCGGTCGATTCTGAACTAGGACATAGCAGATGTATCCGATAGCACAAGGTACCACTTTGCTCTCTAATCTCTGTGCTTTGTGTTGCCTTTTTGACTGTGCCAGCACAGATTTATGCTGGATTAAAGTAACTATAACCACAGATTCAGGGACAGAAATACAGCAGAACCTCTCTTGATTTCAGTGCTTTAAGAGATCTTCTGGCAAGGCATTTAGTTACTTAAATGCTCTGCAAGAAAACTGAAGAGTCCTAATGTTCAGCCTTCCTTTTACCTCTTTCATACCAGAAAAATACACTTTTCATATGTGCTTAGATATCTTTGGTTTTCCATTGCACACAGTCGTGTCTGAACCCCTTTAAGAATCTCTGCCTTAAATAGTCTTATTGAATATATTGTTATAAAAATGGTCAATCCAAGTTCTTTTGGTTAATCCATAAAACTCTGCAAAAGTAGGTACTCCTTCATCCAGAGTAGTTTATTTCAAAATTGTCACACTATAAAACACTTATTTTGGGTTGCAGCTTTAGTGGTGGTTTTTAACATTGTCTTTCCCTGGGCTTTTTTGTCTATTAAACAATTCCAGCTGGCAGAGGAGGACGGAGCACTTCCATAAGTGTTCCCACGATCCCAAAGTGGGGAGCGTGACCCTGTGACCACGTGCCAGCTTTCCTGCCTTGACGTAAGAGATAGCAGGAGGTAAAGACAATACTTGGTGAGAGAGATCCCCTGCCTGAGCTCAGCTGCTGGAGCTGGGCAGGCGTGGGCCATCTAAATAGTCTCTTTCTCTGGGGCCTGAGAGGTTAGTAGCAAAAATGTGAGTAGTTCTTGCTTCCCCTGAACATCTAATGATGATAAGACTTTTTTTCCATGAGTCAGGTCAATGATCGATTTGGGATCAACTTTCCAACACAAATAACTTCATTCCAGATTTGCTTCTCATGTTATCCAAGTGTTTAAAGAGTACGAAGGGGGTGCATTACTTGAATGCCTCTTTCCTCAGTGACAACAGGTGACTGTCCTAAACTTCAGTTTTTGGTGTCAGTGCGTCCTGCTTTGAAGACTCAGATCTTCAGGAGACTCTTGCAGATATTTGGGAGTTGGTGCCTAGCTGTAGAGCTGGAATATTTTGCAAAGATTATGCCCTATAACCTGAACTGGAAGAGAAATAAATAGATAAGCTCCCCAGACCAGGCTGTCTGACTTGCTGGCTGTAAAATATTTATCTTTTGATAGCGAATGGGTAGCACCTTTTAAGAACAGCTTTTATTATGGATGTCTGCTTAAGGGAGGGCTCCCTCCTTTCCTCATTGCCAGGGTATAGCTTAATTGCAGGAAATTTTGCTTCCTGTTTCTCCCTGACCTGGAGGCTCAGGGACCATATAACTCATAATGTGACCATGTAACCTCTTTGGTTTTGAAGCCTTTCTTAAATAAAACTTTTGGAGCTTGGCAGGATGCAGGAGGGAGAAATTAAAGCAAAGCTCATTCTATCTGGGTGGCTGGAAATCTCAAAGGAAAAAAAGAGGGGAAGAAGCACTGAGACCAAACTGGCGATGCTTTGGCTGCCCGGTGACCTGCTGGTCAAAGGAGCTCGTGTGGATTTTGGGTACTGTTAGGCTTGCAGGAACGTGTCTGTTTGTATCTGTTGGTGAGAAAGAGAGCTAAAAGTTATGTCAGGATGGTTCAGGTCATCAAGTCTCCAGGGTAATGGCTGTTGCACATTTTCTGACTCTGAATTGAAGTTTTAAGGGTTTCGTTTTGTGTCAGAATTGGATGGGAAACCAGCTGTACTAAGCTCTTTAGAGTACATTGCTGTGATTTCTTGAAATAAGTAAAATCCTTGATTTCTCAGATATAGGCAGCTTTTGGTCTGTGTTTTGTATCAAGGAGGAAATAATGGATCATACCTTGTGGGCATGTTTCATTTGGGTTTTTTGATAAAGCTGAAGGTGGGAAAGAGAGCACTGCTGGGACAGAATTTGTCTTGGATGCTGGTTATCTCAAGCTGAAGGGCATAATACAAATGAGAAAGTGTTAAAACTGCTTCAGGAAAAGGAACTTTCAGTTCCCTAACCCAGACTATTAACCGAGGTAGGGTGGAAAAACAATGCATTAAACATTTGCACGAGCATTGGAAACAAGTTTTGGTGAGGTAGGGAGACTGGACTCCTTTCCCTCAACAGTGAAATTGGTGGCATGACATCTGTTAAACTGCGCTCTTAACTCCGTAGTCTAGAATATTTGCAATATCAGGTCAATAATCTGTTATCAAATGGTACTTTGTATTAATATAAAACATGCTGCTGCTTAGAACTGGAAACTGTATCTCTGCTGTCAGACTTGGGAAGCACTGCAGTTCGTGTGAATGTGAGGTATTGTTACCTGTACACATGGTGATGAAGGGATGTTCTTGTTTCTGCAGAGTGACCAGCAGCTGGATTGTGCCTTGGATTTGATGAGGCGTCTGCCTCCGCAGCAGATAGAGAAGAATCTCAGCGACCTCATTGACTTGGTGAGTATTGAACCAATTAATAATGGCTAAGTCCTGGGTGTGATGATCTAGCATGTAAGAATATTTTCTGAAGCATCTCAGAAGGGTGGTGATTTGTTTCCTTGTCTTTTGGCAAGGTTGAAGAATACAACAATTGCCCCAACAATGTCAGGAATCTACATGTTTACTTTGGGCAAGCCAATGGGTAGTACTGTGTATGTGGGGACGTGCTTTTGGGTGAAGGCTCATTAGCAGCTTGCTTGATGAAATCATCACTGGCTTGGAGGCTGCTGTTTAGCAAAAGCAATTTGGAACAATTTATACGAGGTCACTGCATGCCCTTGTACGTGTGTATTGTCTCCTGATAAGGTACCTGCCTGTCTGTAGGTTGACACAGGAGGTGTTGGTAGGTGCGGTGGATGCTTTGGCACATGCTTCAAAGACGTTACTGAGACAGAATATATCAGAACACCAGGGTTCTGGGACAATACCCAAATCTATTTATAATTTATGCCATATCAAGTACTCTGCAGTCCAGTGAGTATCCAAAAAATTTCTGGCCAACCATCTTGTGCCCAATACATGTATTCCTGTTGTCCCTGAAAGATTTGGTTTCCTTCTATAAACTGCTAGTGAAGAAAAATGACTTAAAAAGGATGCATATGCTCATTCACAGTCACTTAGGATTTAGTTGTACATCCTGTGATGCACAATTGGGCTGTAACAGGCTCGTGTCAGCTGTCCCTGAATACAGTATGTGGCACAAGTGCCTCTGGAGTAACTTAATGTTGCTGAAATATGGATTTAATCTATAAAGATCCTACTATAAGGGCCACTTGTAGAGCTTGTTTCTGTTGTCCAGTCTAAATATATGGCTTATTTCTGACCTAAGCCTTTAAGTATTTGCAGACAGAGGACAGGAACAGGGCTGTTAGACCATCCAATTAAGCCTTTCCTCTTATCTGTAGTGAGAAGCACATCCCTTTTCTGTGGCAGGTCTGAATTTTATGCATGATGCTGACAAACCTTGTCCGAGAGACTGTAAAGACCTGATGGTACCACACATAGTGGCCATTTGAAGTAGCGCGTCTTAATTAAATAGTTTAAATTGTGTCCGAGCTGTTTGTCACCTTTGTGTCCAGAAGAACCAGGTAAACTTACCAGCTAAAAGTTTGGTTGGGGAGCTCTGTTCCTAAGTGTTATTGAAGCGGGTGTTAGCGAACTTGGGAGGAGTCCCATGGTCAAAAAGCTGTGGCTGACTTAAATTAATCAAGCTCTAATTAAATACTGCTTTTAGTTACATAAGCCAAGGTACAGGTAAGAAAGCTGCGTGGGTCGGGAAAGAAATTATTCCCTGCAGGAAGGGATTATTTCTTTTTCTTGAAACCATTTAGTAATTGGCTACGTCTGCACCACCAGACTCTTGGCAACCTAAAGCAGGGGTTTTGAGGCTGTTGCTGGAGGTAGGACACAGAATAACTAACCCATTGATATGATCTCCTGTGACACGGTTGGTTTTCTGGATGAAATTTGGAGGACCGAAGGGTTTGAGCAGCTCCAAGGATGGCTCAAAACAATGAGTTGTTTGGGGAGCTATGGTAAGCTTGACTGTATAATTGGTAGGAGGGTTTTTTTAATGACTCAGAAAATTGCTGGTTACTTCTAAATGTTGGAATTACTTTTGGATGGTGCTCATTAGTGCTCTACATGCTTTCCGTCAGCAACACGCTCACTGGGCTTCTTTTCATATTGCAAGTCTAACATGAAACAGATCCATTTGAATGACGCTTGTTAGAAGGAGGGTCTGTGTGATTCCCACACCAGTCATTCCAGTCCCTTCTTTGCGGTGGAGATGAAATAATTTGTTAAATCCAGTGTGATTTCTTTATTGCTGAGACATCTGTAGACTTCTTCTTGCAGCCCACCCCCAGCCTGACATCCGCTAGGCTGAAGTCTACGCTAGTGAGACACGAGCAGTGTACACGCTGCCACTGCCACCTGTAATAGTTCCAAAAACTTCATAAACCAGACTCAAGTGAATAGTCTTTTGACCTTTTTTGGCAAGTTTCATCCAAACCTTTACAGGTGATGTTTTTATTCTGTTTCCTGCGCCGTTACCAGCCAATAACCTCCTTGAAGTAAAAGGTCAGACTCCAAGTGCATGACGAGCATGAGCAGGTTCATTACATTTGTGACAGAATTAAAAAAGATGGCACCCTGACTTGTGCTTCCTTTGTGCTTGGTTTCCTTGCTTCATTCCATCTGCTGTGCTGGAGGAGACTTGGAGCAGAGGCCCCCGTCACTTTTCTTTTCCGTTGTGAAGCGTAGGTTATTACTTGAAATCTCCCAGCTCAGCTTTCCAGAGCCTGTCTGTAGGAGTTGATCTCCAGACTGGTGAGTGTAGCTACTGTTTCGATGTGCTTAAGATCCATTGAAAGGAGATGAAGATGACTTAGGAATGTCTTTGCAGAAAAGGGTTCCAAAACTAATATAGTAAGAAACTGTCATCTCCTTCTGAGGTTTGTCCTGCTGGGAAGGATAACTGCAATGAGTTGCCTCCCTGAGGTCTCTCTTAACTCTGCCAAAGCGATGTTCTTGCTGCTGCTTTTTAATAAAAGAGCTTTTTGGTGACAATATAAGGATGTGGAGCATGTTCCAGCCTGTACATTACTGCCCCCAAGTGTTGGGCTGCCAAGGGAGAGGGTCCAAACTTGAAGTAAAAGGGTGCGTGGAAGACCAGAGTTTTTGGGTCACTGGCCCTCATCAGACCAGACACTTTTCATTCATTAGCAAAACAGTTTGTGGTTTGCCCTTTTACCACATCTGTTGTTGCATTTTTTCAGACTGCCGAGCCTTCAATTAGAGTTCATTAGAGACCTCGTCAATCATAGGACTCCAGAAGTCCTGCCTGAAAGAAGCTGTGCGTGGTGCTGGTAATGTGCCTTGGCATGGAATGCTCTGGTTAGAATTCAATTAGTCATTATTTGTAAATAGACTACTCAGAGGCTGTCAGAATGTACAAGAGGACTTCTAAATCTCTACAAAAAGAGTTTGGTGTGGGCACACACCTTTTTAAGGACAATTAGAATAATTTTCCATGTGGCTCCTCTGGAAACTGGGGTAACTGAAGCCTTGGAGCATCTACCTGTCAGCCAAGTCTGAACTGTAATGTAGTTTCCATAGAGGAACCCTAAAGATGATGTCCTTATGACACATCCATTTAAGAGTAGGGCAATGCCAAGTGATAGCGCTTGGAACATTAATTCAGGTTTGAATTGTGTAGCATAAATACTGTCTTGCTTCCTGCTTGTATCCCATTGTCCAGAAGTTGCTGCTGTTGACAAACTGTGCTTCTTATCAAAGTCAGTTGTGACTCACATCTGCTCTCATCACTTGCTGAGAGGAGAATATTAAGGGTATTTCCCAGATGGAAATGTTTCTTGTTTCAGTTAAGAGTGAGATCTTGTTTTGGCTCATGGGAATCAGAGGGGCTCAAAGCAAGGAAGCTGGGAGAGCTCACTTCTGAGGGGCTCCACCAAAGGGAATTGTCCTCCTGCTTCCTTTCTCTTAAGAGAATTTGTACAGTAAGTCAGTCCCCGTGTAGTTTTAGCTGTGGTTTTTCCAAGACAAACCCTGCAGAAGGTGACTCTATGATTCTATAAGGCGTCAGCTTTCAAGTAGTGTTGTCATGGAGGCTCTCTCCCAGGACACTGTGGCAACACCCAACACAGGGTAGGTGAGCAAGAGCTGGGGATTCAGAATCCTTTTGGGGATTTTTTGCAAGACAGCTTCACTGACGTGTCTTAGAGGGATCCATCTCAGGAAGGGTGGAAGATGGGAGTTGGATTGATTGTGCTCATGGGCCACGTGCCACAAATTTGTGGCAGGACTGTCTTGATGGCTTTGACCGGAGTATGGAAGTTGATGTGCTCTCAGACTTGGTAAAAGTTAAGCAGGTTCCTTTGCAAGTAAAAATTTCCTGCTGAGTGTTTCATTTGGATGTTTGCCTCTGTGTATATAATATAAATTAAATGAAAAATCCAGCTGACTCAGAGAAATCAGATGGCTGGCATGAGCTGGGGATGGAGAATCATCCTTGCAAAACTGGATCACAGAATGGACAAGCAGACGCGCCAGGAGAGTGGGATTCGCTCACAGCCACAAATTTCTGCCTCCCTTTTCCCAGTAAGACTGATACTCAAATAATATTCCATTTATTCCCAAAAGTGAAAGCTTTCTTGAAATAAAGAATCAAGTTATTGCTGCCATGGAAGAATTCAAGCTGGAGTTCTTTATAGATATAGCAGTCAGTAACTTCACTGGTTATTTTTCAAGGTTCTGTTTGCAATTAAAGATCTGGGAGGTGATCGTCTTTGCTTTCTCATCACAAGAGAATGCTTAAGTATTTTTGGTAGAATGTATTACTTCTTAGAAAGTCCCAGAGTGATGAATTTAAAAATCTATAAACTTTTGATTTTGAAACATTTGAATAATACTCAAGCCCTTTTTTCATGTAGCTGCTGTTTCCAGGCGAGTCTCAAGTCTGCTCGCATGCCTTTAGTGACTGAAGATATATGAAGCTAGAGAATTTATCCCCAGGAAAACTGCATCGCTTGCTCTGCACACACCATAAAGAACATGAGAATGTGACTGGAGCTTTTTGTATTTTGAGTCCAAGAGCCTAAGCAGTGTGCAGCATCGAGGAGAAAGATAAAATAATTGAACACAGATGGCCAGCTGAACATCTAGTGAGGGTGGAGGATGTTAAAATAAATAAATAAATAAATGATCAGGCCCAGTGAAAACTTAAAAAGACAATAGTGGAAGCAGAAGTGCATTGACAGCCTTGTGCTCTCAGAGCTGAGTTTTTGACCTGCTGTTCTTCCTGGATTTGTTGCCTTGTGTGATGGGACCTAAGCCATCAGCAGCCGGTCAGGTTTGTAATGCAGGGATTATTGGCTGAAGAAAGGGGCTCTGGCTCTGAATTCATTGTGGTCATGGAGAGCCAGTTTTCCATTTGGTGAGTGAGGAGCTTTTCCAGCTAGAAGAGTTTACCTCTGGATATCTTGATGGTAATTGGAGATAGCAATTAATATATGAAAATGGTTAATGTGCTGCTTGGCTTAGAGCTAGCAACCCCAGTTATTTGCATGAGATTGTAAAAATGAAATTAACTTCTGGCTTCATACTTGCTCTTTTTAAGCCTAAACTGTGCCTTGTTTTTCTTCCAAGCTCCTGCCACTGCATTGCTGGTGTAGGAGACGCTTAAAATAACTGTTTAAGGAGAGTGTAGGGGAGGGAGATCATTTGATGAGGTTGAATCCTAATTAGAGACCTATCTAACCTATTTTAAAGATGGGGGTGGGCAAAGCTAGGGTATAGAAACACCACTGGAGAGAGAATGCCTCTGCAGATCCTGTAGTTGTGGCTGGATATCTCCAGCACCAGCTGGACTCTTGACACAAATAGTCGAGGCTTCCCAAGATACTGATATGCTGTGATGGCTCATGGGACTTGTGGCTGGTAATGAGATACAGAAGCCTTCACCTGCAGGTCACTAGTCAAAGTCTGGGGCAGTCTCTGTGCCTGCCAGATGGCCAGCTTTTGTTTCCCAGCGAGCTACAGAACGCTGAATTTAGCAAAAGCCCTATTTTCTCCAGCAAATCGCAGGAAGAACGCCAAGGATCCTGGTTTAGGAACGGTAGCCACCGTTCAGAGGTTTTATTTAAATGTAGTTCCTTGAGCTGAATCAAAAAATTCTGTAATTAATGTAACGTTTCTGTTATGACATCGCTAACTAGATCTTGGATCTGCAATTTCGTTAGCGTTTGCCTTTGTACAGAAGAGCTGATTGGTTTTAATTTTGTTTTTGCTAATTCTTGCCCTGCTGGAATTCCGTGCAAATACTTGAATAAAGCTGAGCTGTTTCCAATATCAATTACATCTGGTCTTGAACACAAAAGTCCATTTAAGCGTCATTTAATAAACAAAGCTTGAAGAATGTGTGGCCCTTGGACATCTGATGGATCAAATTAAGGTTTAGCAATGTGTGGATTTGTGGGAGTGACTTTACTAGTGGTTTTAAACCCAAGATGAGTGGAGCCAGGCTTCCTTCTTGAGTTTCCACAACATCCGTTAGGCCGTGTCTGTGTTCTGCAGGAACAGGAAATTCTGAGGCTGTGGAATGACTCAGAAAAATTATAATAATATTTTATTAGATGCTGGCCCAGAGGGAAAGAATCTGAGCTGAAAGGGGGAGGTCGTGTGCAAAAATTGGTTATTTTGCAAGAGTGCTGGGGAGCTTGCATGGGGCTCTTCTTTGAGTTGGGGCAGTGGTTTTGTCCACTTCTGTAATAATACAGGTTCTCTTAAAGAAGAAGAATCGATTCTTAAGAGTTCACATGCAGTTAAAATAGTCGCTTTCCTGTTTGGATGTGGCTTTTAATTAAAAACTGCTCTGGTCACATGTGCATTCAGATACCTGCATGTTATAGAGACTAATTCAAAAGACAAATGGATCTGAATGCCCTCTTTGCTAATCTTTTGGAGGTCACTTCATCTTCCTTCTGATTCTTGAAGGAAAATTGTGATTCATCTTTAATTATTCTGCATTTAGCATACTTTTCCAATGCGTAAGGTTCCTGTGGAGGTCAGGACACGCTGACCTCTGAATAAACATGGAAAAAGGCTATTTCCAAGCGCAGAACTTTACACTAACAGTAATTCTGTTTTAGTTATAAACATGATTCCTTTTAGGCAAGGCTGTAGAAGAAGACAGTGAACTTAACCATGCAACTTCAGTACCCTCATCAGTCAAATTATTCCCTGTCCTGAGTATGTAAGATGCAGAATTCGATGCAGTTCAGCCGGCGTGATCAAAGAAAGGATGGAGAGATTACGTAGGACATGAAGAGCTGAAGTACTGTACTTGTCTCCTCAAAACCTTTTTAGATGCTTGTTTAATCATATTTTAAAAAATAATTCAGAATAATTGTTTGGTTGATAAGTTCCTTTAACTGAAAAGTCAAGGAGGAATGCTTATTAGATTAGCTAGTCCAAAAAGTGTACGGTTTCAGCTTTGGCACAAGTGATTATTTGTCCTGATAGCAGAGCGGTTGACTTAATTAAAACACTGTCCACATACCTGGCTTGCTCTGGTGGAGAATTCTGTTACACGAGACAAGAGAATCCTTGTTCAACGCGCAGGAGAGTATGCTTTAACTCGCTTTTCATTCAGTTTTTCTTTCCTCTGTACTACACATTCATTGTATATGTCCTTAGGAGGAGAAAAAACCCTCCCACAAACACGGTGCCCTGTTGCATGGTCTGTGCTCCTGAATGATGCTGCTGTTCCCTTCCAGCTGAGTCTGCACCCCCAGAGATTCTCCTTTTTTTTTTTTTTTTTTTTGCTTCTAATTTACATTGAGGGTGGTCTCGCTCCATGACTACACATCCATCACCATCATAGATGATCTTGTGCTTATTTGTCCAATATGGATGTGTTACGGTCCAGAGTATCCTGTGGACCAAATTAACTTAATGATGGCCTTTAGCTGAAGATACAAGGTTAAGATTGTATTCTATGTTTCACCTTCCAGTGCTTAGAGTGGGGAAAAACTTGTGTCAAAATAAAAATGTGAGCCCAGTCTTTGCTTATAAAACAATCCTTGTACCCTCAGTGTTTTTATCACAGTGACACTTATTTACAATGCGGTGATGAATTGAACAAAATCACTGCTTTGGCATTTCAGTATCTGGCCTGGGGACGTGAGTTAATTCTTGCACTTCTTAATTTAAGTCAAAGTTTCCCATGTAATGACTGTTGGAGACATGCACTCAGGTACCTAAGAGTGTTTTGGCTTTTCAGTTACCATAGAACAGGCTGATAAGAAAAGTTAATAATGCAAATCCGCTGTTTCAGACTGAAAACTCAGAAGATTGGTTGGTCTTCTAACTGGGATCAGAAGCTTTGGATGTTTTCTTGCTAAATTTCAACTGAATTCTGCGAGAGACTGGATGTGCACAAAAGCAATTTAAATGCTTTAGGAAGGTTCAGCGCTTGACGCGGGGAAGAATTTAAGGAGAGCTACATGCATAGTCTAAAATAATTGCTTGATGCTTATGTTGCAGGAGCTTAGCCTGGCTGTGCCAAATATCGTTGCATATTCTAAAATGCAAAGGAACTAAATTCAGAAGGAATCAAATAGTCTTGTGAACCCGTAGCTGTTTAAAATGTTTAAAGCTGCAAATTACCTTATTCAGATCACTGCATTTGCCTTGTAAGCAGCTTTAGAACATAGAGGAGGAAGAGCAGTGTGCATAAATCTTGTAAATTCATTCTTAGAAGGGAAATACAGCAGCTGTTGAAAGTTGATGTAACAAATGATACAAAAATGGTTCTCTTGGGGTAATTGTGCCACACTTGGATGTTTTTCCGATAATTAGAATTACATGAGTAGTTCCATCAGCTGGAATACCTCTGGTCTTTTTATAAACACTGTTGAAATTTTCTCGTACTCCTGAAGTAGTTGAGTGGGTTTTCGTCCCTGTTTTAATCTGAAAGAAGGAAAAAAGAATATATTGCCTGAGGTCCTGTAGAGTGTCTGTGCCAAAGACACAATGGCTATAGAGCCTGCTATTACAATGGAGTATTATAATATAGTGGAGTATTATATTCTAGTAAATGTGTGGTGTAATGCAGTCACTGTTACGGCTGTAAGAACAGCCACTGCTCTTAGAAACTGGAAAAGTGACTGTGCTTGTGAATATCTGTGTTACCAAATCATAGAGTGGTTGGAGTTGGAAGGGACCTTAAAGATCGAGTTCCAACCCCCCTGTCATGGGTGGAGACACCTCCCACCAGACCAGGTTGCTCAAAGTCTCCTACTCCAGCCGGGTCTTGAACCCCTCCAGGGATGGAGCATCTAAAGCTTCTCTGGGCAACCTGGGAGAGGGTCTCACCACCCTCACAGCAAATAATTTCTTCCTAGTATCTAGTCTAAATCTCCTCTCTTTCAATTTAAAACCATTCCCCCTTATCCTATTGCTCTACTGCCTCATAAAGAGGGAGTCTGTAGAGATCTTAAAGAGATCTCATCTAAAGATACGTTTAGTTCACCATTACTATGTGGAAATAAAAGAGATTGCATCTTAAAAACAAAGCGTTAAGAGTTCCTTCGAGTCAATAAGAGATTGTGCTCTCCCACTGAGCGGTAAACAAAAACAGCATACTTAACATCTGCTATTTTTAAAAGAAAGTTAAATTTAAAAGTTTTTTGTGGGGGTCTTAAACTCAGGTGGTAATTAGGAGCTTTTCTGCTGGAGAGTTGACTCTGTCTTGAGTTTGGGATTTCTTCTGAAAATGCTTTGTATGTATATTTGCCGTTGAAGGATTGTACGGCAAGACCTCTCGTGCTCTCGTACCACATATATAGCACAGGGCTTTTCCCAAAGAAATAAAATGCAAAACGGAGTCTGGGAAAAATGCCACTTTTCTCCAAATTGGGGTTTCATCATTATTACTCATTCTAAACGCACGTCAGAGCGAGGAGTCTGTTCCTAGACCCTTATCTCTCTGCTGATGGGCAGCTGGCCAAGGAGCAGCCGAGGAGGAGGAGGAGGAATATATTCAGCTGATGGGCTCTTCGGAACAGCACGGAGCGTAGCTCTTTGTGATGAGGTGCTTTGGGTCTTGTTGTGTGTGCATCTGAAATTAAAGCAGTCAGCTCAGGTTGCCCTCCGCCTGAAGAGTCAGCCTGAAATTAATAGCTAACGGAGAAGTGAAGGAAGAGACAAAGTGGAACCAGATGGGCTCCTGAACACAGATACATCATTTCCCTTAACGTGGGCCACGACACTGCTGATTTGTATCAGCTCTGGGGAGTATTAGGGCTGTCTGTTTTTAGAAAAAGTAAAGATTTTCCTAAAAGCTGCTTGCTGCTTGCTTCCCATCCACTTTTATTTGCTCAGTGACTGCAAAATGGTTTTGAGGTTGCTTCTGCCAGGTCTCCAAGTATCACATGACGGACACCGATGAGAGAAGCATCACACTTTATAGAAGTATTTACCTGCCCTGCTCTGCTCCTTACCACTTTACACTGTGTATAGACCAAAATAAAAAACCTCAAACTAACGTTGCAGCTATGTCAGCGCTGTCGGTAACTTTACCAACAGTTTCTTGGTGTTTTCCTCTTACTCCTGTGTATTATCGGGGTGATTGTATGGGTTAGGTATTGCGTCTCTAGCCAGCCACGTCTTGGGTTGGCCTTTGGCCTTTCTGGGTTTTTTGGTCTTTTGTGATTGTGCTGTTTCTTATGTGTCTTTGCCTTACTTAATATTCTCTGTGTGGTACTGCCTTGTATTTGGGATTAGGAACATTTTTGTTTTAGGCAGTTCTGTTCGGTCTCTTGTGTCACATTTAGTGCATTAAAAGAGTTTGCACTTACGCTTTTGGGAGCTGTTGCACCCCTAATTTGTTTTCTCTCCTCTAGGCTTCTTTTTTTTTGAAATCACACCAACCAGTTCCCTGAATCAACAGTTTGAAGAGAAGAAAGAACATTTCCATATTTTCTTTATTCCTTCCTCCCTCTCCTTTTTATTTCTTATGAGTTGTGAATTCATCACCTTGTGATTAATTTTACCCTGGATTGTCTTTTGTCTTCATGTTCTCAATCAGGTTTTCATCTCCACAATGTAGAAGAGATTCTACATCGGTTATTTATTTTCTCTTCTGTATTAGCATGTTGTCACCAATATATTAAAGGATTTAGGAACTGTTCTATGTCCTGTTGCGTTCCCAACCTTCTGTTGGAATATTGATATTGATAACGGGGCCACCTTCACCTCCAGAACGAGGCCAAGGGATGGAATTTGCTTGATTTGCTCATGCTTGCATTCACACTTCTTTCAGGCTGTAAACCTTCAGCTCATCTCTCTGCAGCACATCAAAGCCTCTCTGCCACCTCAAAAGCAGATCTTCAAGTCTTTCCCCACGTGAGGTGTGTGGGGGGACAGCTAGGGCTAGGAATCCATTAAAAGCTACCTGTGGAGGAGATGTATTTGATTTTATATGTTGCGCGCGCAGACACACACGGATTTTTACTAGCCAACATGGTAATGTTTGGCCAGCTGCCTGGAAACTATTCTAAACTCTACCCAGAGTGGGAGCTTGTGAAAAATATGCTCCAGCGTATGGATGGCGTATTCTTTTAGCAGCTCCTTCCTTTCTACTCCATTATAAATATTTACCTTTATTCATCAGTCCTCGGCAATCACTTCACTGGCCATCTTTGGCAAGAAGCTGACATGGAGACTGTATATGTTTAAGTGTGCTGGACCACACTAGTGGTTAGGTAATTAAATATGAAATTATTGGAGGTGGGAGCATAGGATTGTGTTGTAACTTAAGTGCAGCTTGTTGGGGTTTCTTTTAAAGGGTTTCTGGCTTTGGGACAGATGTGGGCTATTAATAACAAAATCTGTTCTTAGGGATGCCAGTCTCTTTTAACCTTAACGTGTTGTTAACTTCTCTTCCCTCCCCGTTGTTTTTCTTCCAACCATCAGGTCCCAAGCCTCTGTGAAGATCTCCTCTCCTCTGTTGACCAGCCGTTGAAGATTGCACGAGATAAGGTGGTAGGAAAAGACTATCTATTGTGTGACTACAACAGAGATGGAGACTCATATAGGTGAGTTCATATCCAAAGCAAGGAATTAACTGGTTTGCTTCATAAATGAGAGCTTTGTATGAGTACTGCTATCCCTTCTCTCTTCTAGTGCTAGCCAAAAAACGAAATTTAATGATATTAAACTCTCCTCAGCAATGAATCTGGGACTATTTAAAATCCTCGTCTCTTGAGTAAATGACTATGGAAGTTGTTCTTGGTATTTCCCTAATGCAAAAGAGCATAAACATCTGTAGAGCACTTCAGTTTCGGATAACATGGTCGTATGGTTGTTAATCTGATGACCTTTGCCAGGCAGGTCCCCACTGCCTGTCTCTGGAACAAGATGCGTTTTATCCCAGAAACCGCTGAAACCACTGTGTTTCTGCACGTTTTCTTTGCTGTGATTTGCAGTCGTTCAGTGAAGCCTAAAGTGTGATGTTTTTACCTTGTTAAAGGGGTGACTAACACATTTCTCTCAGGCTTTCTGTAGTATACTTACTTATACCTTAGAGAATTAAAAGCAGTCGGGTCTCTAAAAGAAACGACTGTGATGGAGTGAAATTAAACTGTTTATTGTTGCAAGGTTGTAAAATCTTTGGAATGGATAACAACAGAAAAGAGATGATGCAAGGAGGTGGTTTAAACAAAATAATCTTCTTGTACAAAGAGGGTGGGCTTTGCCAGCTGGGAAAGGCTCTTTCGCTCGTGTTTTGCGAGGGATTGAGTCTGACTTTGGACGTGCAATGTCATTAGTTCCCTATCAAAATCTTGGCCCAAGTTTTTAGCAAAGAAAAGGACTCCACCTCTACCAAAATAGCTAATTTATTCTGAGGACTGTAGACAAAACCAATGAAAATATTTGAACAATGTGTAAGCTGTGTGTAATTATAATATTATACATTTTGAAGTAGAAGGGGCTATCATACTGCAATGGTACAATGAGTTTTTGGTATTTTGGCTGCCAGTTTGAACGCTCTCTCTCTTTTAATGTTTTTATTCTATACCTTGCCATTAGGATGATTACCACGGAGTGACTCTAATTGCTCAACTATTTGTTGAGCCATTTTTTTCCTCCTTTTTTGCATTGCCTGGCTTTTCTTAATGGCTGCAGTAACAGTGGCATAGCTCCAAATATTTAATTAAGAATCATGTAGCTTATAGGCCAGAAAGCTCTGTGAATATTGCATCACCTGGCTTTTATCCTTTTCCTTTAACAAAGGGTGCCAGGCTGAGAAGTAATTACCACCGTTCATCTTCTGTCCTGAGTTAACAGCTTCTTCTGGTTATGATTATAAGGGTGACATCTCTGTCTCCCTTTGCAGCTTCGGTGTAACAGCTTGCATTTTTAACGCTAACAATCAGAGCTGAACTTACAGTAAGAATTGAGCTTTGCTTTGTGCAGATTTGCAGTAGTGGTTTACGTTAATCTGGCCAGAATGCTTCAAGATTCCTATTTCCACTGTAGAGAGGTTGGTGCTGGTCTCTTCTCGCAGGTAATTAGTGACAGAACGAGAAGGAATGGCTTCAAGCTCCAACAGGGTAGGTTTAAACTGAAGATTAGGAAAGAATTTTTCACAGAAAGAGTGGTCAGGCATTGGAATAGGCTGCCCAGGGAGGGAGTTGAGTCCCCATCCCTGGACGTGTTTAAGAGTCGTTTAGATGTGGTGTTGGGGGATATGGTGTAGGGGAGAACTTTGTAGAGTAGGGTACATGGTTGGACTCGATCATCCCAAGGGTCATTTCCAACCAAAATGATTTTATGATTCTATGAATTCCAGAAAATATTTTAACTTTTTTTTTTCTTTGGCTCAGGCTGTCATTGCAGAAGCAGGTGAGCTTGTTAAGGGCTCTCATTGGTTTCAGTCTCTTTGAGTTGCAGGATAGGTCCTTATCCAAACTGAAAGCACCTCTGTCTGTAGATGATTTACAGAAAGAACATGCTGAGATTCATTTTGTCCTAGAAATAAGTGGAGGAGACTGATAGTGGATGCAAAGTTGGACACTGTATCTGGATTGTGGCTGAGAAAAAAATCTTAATGAGTTTTTTAGAATATAACCTGGTGCAGTGATCCAAGAAGTAAGAAGGTTTCTAAGGTGAAGTGTTCACTCATGTTCTTTAGGGTACCAGTCTAACATTAAAAGTGTATTCAAACTTCTACAAAAGAGCCTGGTGCCTTTTAAAAGCATTTGTGCGCGTATGTCTGAGTTGGTCACATCTTTGCTAGCAGCTACATGCATTTAAGCGGTTCTATGTTAGTAGCTAGAATAATTTTTATAGCTTCTGCCCTCCAGAAGATGTACTCACGCAGCTGCACGCTCTTGGGAAGATGCAAGAGGAGGGATTAGAATCCTGCAGTTCTTGTGGGTCTCTCAAAAGATGGTTTCTCACTGAAGTTGTGATGTGTTTCTTGCAGTCCCCTGGCAAGCCTGTTCAGGCTGTTGACATGAGCATCTATCACCAGAGGCACAGGAAACTTGAAAAGGCACTTGTTAAACAATATTGTGACATGCTGCAATAACTAATAACACTTGCCCCCCCCCTCGCCCCACCTCTCCGTGTTTAATTAGTGCATATGGCAGCCCTTTCATGCTCAGCTCTGAAATTTGCTCAAGCTCTTTCTTTCTGAGAAGATACTTAAATAGTTGCAAGGAAGCAGGAGGAATTACGTTTTTTTAAATCACTTTGACATTTTCAGGACTTATTAAGTAATGGGGTTTCAGGGACGCTATTTCGTTTGTTCATCTAGAATAGGCATCATGTATTAATTGCTGCCATTAAAGAATGCTGTTCTTGTAGGCTTTTGATTCCAGTGTTCTGGATTGAAGTGATCCTTCCTTCTGGAACTGATTGGTCTCAGCTCTGTTTCGTGAAGCAAATTCTTCAGCACAAAGCAAAAAAGCCTTTGAAAACCAAGGAACAGGAACATGTGCATGTGTTAATCCCATTCTGTGCCTGTGTTCAGACACTGTTATTCATACCTCATAAAATCTGAAGTTGTAACTGGGAAGTGGCTCTTACACTAATTTAATCAATTAGCCCAACATCTAGGAGTTGTTTACTGTGCTTTTAAAAACTTTTGATATTTTCACAAAGAGTTTTCACAACCACAAGCTCGATTAGAAGCCCCAAGAAATACCATTCCTTGCCTCCAACGGGCTACATCTCCACTTACCGCACACTTCAAACTAAAAAAATTTTATTCTTATTGGGGAGGTTGCTAATTGCATTTCTTTTAATACTAATCCAAGGATTTCAAAGCATTCTGCAGACAACTGAGCCTCTTGCTACTTTGGCAGGCAAAGTTGAGCTGGGTAGTCAGACTTTCTCACTGAGAATCGAGTTTTATAAGGGGGTTTTTTTGAGTGGTTTTACAATTTGACTGGGAATTAGCTTTGAAACAAAGCTGCTGCGGGGTGTTTGGCCATTGGGGTGATAACTCCACCACCTTCATGGGGGAATTAATATCCTAATGCTTAGCCCATCACAGTTTAATCCTTCCTTGTATTTAGACAGACTTGATTTTCTCCACATCAAACATGGATCAGACCAGGAGGTGGTCTTGGAGTCTCTTGGATCTTCATAAATAAGATAATTTTAATTTTTTGTCATATTATCCTACTGCTGCTTGTGGGAGCAACGTTTCTCACAGGTAGTCTCACAGGCATTTCTGCGAGTGCTCCTTCATAACAAAGGTTTGTGGGTGATATCAAACAGCCGTGGAATCCACATTGTGAAGGCAGAGCTCTTATTAATTATTTTTTAAAATACATATATATAAGACTTCAAGGTCCCTGACTTTGTCCATACATTTCCACTCTAAGTATGTTTGATCACTCTATTAAATGGAATCCTTATGGGGAATTTGGCGCCAACAGCACTGAAACCTGTTAGCTGAAACAAAAACCATTCTCTTTTAGGGAAATTAGAGGTTTGACTTTTGAAATTTAAGTGCTTGTCCATCTGTCTTGCTTCAAATAACCTCCATTTAAGTTTTGAAATGTGTTGTGAGTACTCCTCCACAAAAATGAAAAAATAGGGGTTGTGTTATGGGATTGGGGGTTGGTTTTTTTAGGTGAAGTTGCTGCTGGCTCCAACTATAATGAGCAGAAAATGCCACAATCTGCTCGAGGACTCTGGGTTACTAGAGTTCCCTTAAATCCTGTCCCTGCAGCTTGCAAAAGACATCTAATCATTATAATTAAAGTGTCTTGACAGTGGCTTCTCTAAGGGTTCTCTGCTTACTGATTTCCTTGTGATGGAGAAGCAGAGAGTTCCAAATGTATAGAAAACAGTAGAATTGTTTGGAAATCTGCCTTTTAAAATTAGTAGAGAAAGGTAAGGTAAGAGCATGGTGATGGTGGCTCTGCATTGCCTGGCACACTTGCTTTTGCAGACTGGCCGATGGCAAGGGCAGTGCTCCATCAGCCTCCGCTTCTCCCATCTCCTTTGGGTTTGTGTCCCCTGCCCCACAGGTGCAGGTTTGTCATTTGGGAACCCCACAGATACCACCGCTGGTGATTTTTGTGCAAATCTCTTCCAGATTCTGGCGGGTTGTTAGGCAAAGGAGCACTGCCATCGCTGTCTGCTTTTCTCCAAAGGAACAGAGTTTTAAGCAACTGTTTTAAAATGAAAACACCTGAAAAACACTGCTCCGGCTGGACGTGACATAATGATTTAGCTTTTCCTGGTGTCTCACCTTTAGAGGCAGATGTGGTGGGGAGGAGCGAAGTGTGGGGAAACACTTTGCCAGAGCGAAGCGGAGCCTGTTCTTTTGTGCTTTGCATTAAACACATGTCAAACCGAGATGCCTTTCTGAGAAATGAATAACAAATGGCTACCGAGGAGAAAGCCCTTGCGTATGGACTGCATTAAGAACTAGTGTTTGTAGGCTGGAGTATGTTGAAAAGTGAGTAGGTAAAGGGTAGAGGTAGCGGTCTTTAAACCAGCAGTGATATATGGAGCTTGACTATTCGCAGGGGAAATGAAAAGGAGAATGCAGGTTTACAGAATTGGAATTATAAAAGTCTCAAGCAGATGGGCAAAGGGTTCCATTAATCTTTTAATACCAAATCTTTCATTAAGAGCACAAAATCTCTTCCACACCTGCGGAAATCACAGTAAAACCTGTAGCTTTCCAAACCCCGTTAAACCCTTCAAACTGTTCAATTGTTTTCCTAATGTTATGCTAAAAGTAGGGTTTCTTTCAAAGCAAAATAGAGGAGGAGTTTTTGGACTTGAATTGTAGACTGTGGTGTTTGGCTCGAATGCTGTCAAATCCCAAATAATAATCTATTTGCATGAAAATAATTTTAAATTTCTAATGTGCAACAACTGAGGCCTCACTTTTGAATATTTAAGAAGGAAGAGATTCAAACCCAAGCTGATAGAAACCTGGAGATGGGGAGCATTCCCCAGGTGCACTGTAAACTTTGAGGAGTCAGTGTCCCCTTTTTGTCAGTCTTTGAAACAGCTGTTGGAGGTGAAATTCTTACGGATAGATGGGTTTGGGGAACTTAGGGGGTTTTTTGGATGTTTGGTATCCGTGGATCAGGTCAGACCCACCGATTTCAAACCTTTCAGAGTTTGTCTGGGTGTTCTAACTGCCTCTTTTCTCTTTGGCAGATCACCGTGGAGTAACAAATACGATCCTCCCCTGGAAGACGGTGCCATGCCATCTGCTCGCCTGCGCAAGCTGGAGGTGGAAGCCAACAATGCCTTTGACCAGTACAGAGACTTGTATGTCAGTTCTACCCTCCAGAGCCCTCCGCTTCCCTTGTTTCCTTCAGCAGGGCGTGCGGTACACGCGATCAGGCTAAAATGCGGTCACTGCGGGCGGCATCCCAGTGTATAGCAGAGGAAGAAGGGTAGGCAGCCGCTGATCCGCTGCTGGGAAGCGTGTCCGCTGTGATTTCACGATACGAAAACATGATCAAATTTGTCAGCTGATGCTAAAAGGCAGATGCTGAGGTGTTTTCCCGCCTCCTTCCCCCCCTTTAACAGATTAATGGCTTCTCTGTCCTGAAGTGACCTGTGTTCTCTTTGATCTTGACTAAGTTCAGTCTTAAACCGTCTGCTTTTTCCATTCCCTCAAGACTGTACTCTCTCAAAGCATCTGTGTATATATAGCAGCAATTTTCACACCTTCCAGTAAAATGACAGGCACCAGTATGCCAAAGGGCAGCAAATGTATGGGCACTAACCCACTTGTGCTGCAAGGGCCGTTCTCTGCTCCCTGTTTTAGGTCCTGTCTTGTTAAAGAGGTGTAAAGCAAAGAAATTAGTAGAGTTTGTGTAAGATAAATATAGATTCCACAGTGTCTTTTTTAAAGCAGCAATAAGAAACTGTCTGGGTGACTTGTCAGTTGAATTTTTCTAAAAGGTAGAACTGCCCTGGTCTTGCATTGAGGTCACATCCAGGATCTCGAGATGGGATCAGGTTTAGCTGTCGTCTTTATAGATTTCCTTCCCTTAAGAAGCGATGGGATGGAAATAGTAATGATAGTAATGCTAAAGCTAAAAAGGAGCATGTGTTGCAAAGCAAAATGAACTCACTGCTTGCTTTCTTATTGGAGATGCCTAATGACCATGAAAAAGGGGAGCAAACCTCATTACTGCTTCATGTTGCCCAAAAATGGAGATAAAACACACCCTTAGTTGTGGTTCATCATGTGTCGTTGTACTATTACATAAAAACGTACTTCTCTTGCTAGATTTTCTACTCATTTTAAGATATAGCTTGATGTAAATGTAGCCTGTCCACACTTTTCATAGTCACAGAATGGTTTGGGTTGGAAGGGACCTTAAAGACCATCCAGTCCCACCCCCTGCCCTGGGCAGGGACACCTCCC
>JAOQGH010000008.1:6894973-6932247 GCA_025769975.1 Gallinago jamesoni
CTCTCACCACCCTCACAGCAAAGAAGTTCTTCCCCACATCTCACCTCCATCTCCCCTCTTTCAGTGTCAAACCCTTCCCTCTCATCCTATGGCTCCCCTCCGTCATCAAGAGTCCCTCCCCATCTCTCCTGTAGGCCCCCTTGTTACAAGTATCAAATTTTTACTTATTTTCATGCATTATTTTCGTAGATATCCGACTTCCCTTGTAGGGAATAGTTGTTATGGTATCTGAACTTACTGGAAGAAAAGAATTCTGCACATGCAGCAAAGAGAGCTTTGCAGTGACTCCCCAGCTGCAGAACAGACCAGGACCAATAGGGTTTTTTTACACACTAGGATGAAAACGAGTAGGTTTGTGGAACCAAGGTTGTCTTTTTAAATCCCTTTCTGATCAGACAACCGTGAAGTCCCAGCTGGATACAATAACTCCTTTAAAATGGTTTCCTGCATGGTGCAGGTTACTCTCAGACTTCAGTGGATCTGTTGAACCCTGTTCAACGTGTGGTACAACAGGAGTCTTAAGATATTGTAGGGAAGTAAAAAACAAGGTTGTATCGTATTTCATCTTTCAGTTTGTCCAAGTTTTACGAGCGATACGTTGTTAGAGGGGATGCAGACCCAAGAAGTGCCTCTGTCAGCACAGCGTGCCTGGATGCATGTTCTCATCTCCAAAATGTGTCAGGAAAAGAGGAGAAGGGTGCCTTACGTTTTGCTGAGTCGCGTAAAAAAAATGTGGCATTTTTAGAAAGAACTTGCAAAGTTAAGGAAACTTAAACCTGCCAATTTGAAGGGTTCCTCATGCTCAAAATTGGAAATGATTTGTACTTTACCTACAACTGAGGCTTGGATAGAAACATGCTTTTGTGCCAGTTGTTAGACTCTCTAGTTTCTTTAATAAGACAATTGGATTTTGTGTTTTGACAGCAGAAACTGAATTTTTACTCGGAAATTGAGGCAGGGAAAGGAGGTGGCTAGCAATTGCCAGTTTTTCTCACTGCTCTTTACTGGTCTTGCCAATATATCAGGTTGGGAAGGGCTGTAACATCTGCCGGAACCATGTGGGAGTCTGGAGTGTGGGGAAGGTTGTAGTGGGAAGAGGATGGCAATTGCAGTGATGTAGTTCCCAGGATCTGCTAGAGCTGGAAACTAATCCCGTGTGCCCCTTGGAAAGCCAGGAGCAGGTCTGAGCCCTGCAATGGCCATTAAAGGTGTCCCTGATCTGGTTTGGCAGCTCCCAGTGCTGGGAATGGACCACGTGATGCATCGGGTCCAGGACAAAGCTATCAATGTCCTTTCAATTTCCACAGTCAGCGACAGAGGTTTTCCACCGTCATGAGATATTTCAGGCTCATTTGAAAGCATTGATGTATTAATAAAAAATAAATAAGTAGCGTGCTGGCAGTCTTCAGTACTGTACCTTTTGTGGATATAATGGTTTCTGTTCTATGGGAGGATTTATAATGGGTCCACTTTCTGGTAATGGTGTTTGTTCTGTAGGCAGAGCACAAAAGGAGTTTCTTGAGTGGACCTGCAGAGATTTCCACTGTCTCTGGTCACTCTGATGGGGTTGTCTGTCCAAACAGACAGGTCATAGGTGACTCCAAACTAATTGATAAGAGCTTTCAGTGTAAAAAAAATTACTTAATATCCAATCTGAACCTCTCCTGGTGCAACTTGAGGCCTTTTCCTCTTGTCCCTGTCTCTTGCTTGTTCCTATGGGGAGTGGAAGAGGAAGATGTTTCCTTTCCATAGAAAAATAAGTACTTCTGAGACTGTGCTCTTCCCACTCTGCTCTCAGCACATGGTTTGAGCTGGATTCTCTCCTTTCACCTTTACTCACAGTAATTGATAACAATCTCACCAAGTTCATCTCGGGCGTCTCCCAAGACTTCAGATAGTTTCAGTTTTTCCTCGTTGTCAGTCCCATTTGGCCCACATACTGTTCCTTTGCAGATTTCTGTTCTAATCAGGTGTGGTAAGTATCCACCTACAGTTAGTGAGTCATCGGCATGTATTTGCCATTTCCCAAGGGGCTGGCACCTGCCAGCGTGGGTGTTTGGAGGGAAACAGCCTGTTAGGGGGTTGTTAACAGTTTATGTGAAATAATCTATTCAGATTCGCTCGCTGGTGACTCCTTTTAAACTTGAGTTTCGTCCCCAAAAGCTTTTTGGCCAGCACACTTGGAGTGTGAAAATAAGTTTAGGGAAGTCTTGTAGTGTCGCATGGAGTCATTTCAAAGTGTGAAATCTTGAGGAAAACAATTTCACTGAATCTTCAGTGCTGAGTTGTTCCCTCTGAGTGTCTGTTTTAGCAAAAACCACCTTTACGTATCTCTAGAGCTGCCCACCATTTATTTCTGGAGGCACACTCAGAGAATCATAGAGTGGTTAGAGTTAGAAGGGACCTTAAAGATCATTGGGTTCCAACCCTGGGCAGGGACACCTCCCACCAGATCAGGTCCCTCAAAGCCCCCTCCAACCTGCCCTTGAACCCCTCCAGGGATGGGGCAACTACAGCTTCTCTGGGCAACCTGGACCAGGCTCTCACCACCCTCACACCAAAGAAGTTCTGCCTGAGATCTCATCCATATCTCCTGTTTTTCAGTGTCAAACCCTTCCCCCTCGTCCTATGGCTTCCCTCCCTGATCCAGAGTCCCTCCTCAGCTTTCCTGGAGCCCCTTGAGGGAATGGAAGGGGCTTTAAGGTCTCCCTGGAGCCTTTTCTTCTCCAGTCTGAACAACCCCAGCTCTCTCAGCCTGTCCTCATAGGAGGGGCTCATGTCGCTTTGGGTTAAAGAGGAATTATTCTCGGTTTTCATTCCCTCTCTGTTATATGTGTTAAACGACAAGCATATTTCTTGGTTATCTGTTTTACCAAAATGCATGTCACTTTCCCAAAAAACAACTTGTTTAATTTTGATCTCCTGCTGCCAGGTTTAACTCAGACACTGCCTGAAGCTAATGCCCTGGTATGTTTTTGTTCAGTAGGTTATTATTCCCAGATGGAAGTCTAATATCTTACACCGTTGGGTTAGAGCCTCGGCTCCCCGCTTCCAATATCGTGAAGATAATTTCTTCAAACACATGGTTGTAATTTATTGCCCTTTAGCTTGACATGTGTGTGCGCGATTGATTGAAATCAAAGTGTAATGAGGACCAGGGCATCTGGATAAATCTATCTATTTTAGACTCTGCGTTCTGTTGTTTGGGTTTGGAGATAATCAGTGCTTTAATTAAAGTAATCTAATCGCTCTTTGTTGTCTGGAAGAAATTGTTTCTGAAGTGATTAAATAGACCTCCCTGGGGAAGGATGCTGCTGATCCGAATATTTTTACAAACAAGATGAGTTCTGGCAACTTTGGGCCAGTTTAGGAACCTGACATATGTTTACAAAGCTATTCCTTGCCTCTTTCTTTCTTGCATTAAGTTGGGATTTGTTGGTGCTTTTGATTTTTAATCAAAAAAAACCCCAGAAAAGATAAAACTCTCCTCTTAATCATTCTACTCCTGAAAATGTTTTTATTGTTTAAGAGTTTGAGTTCTCTCCACAGAGGGAAGCCTTTTGAACTCCTGCTTCTCTCTGTGTTTTGATGTTGATCCATTTTCAATTTGTTCTATTTGGGCTCTGGACGGGGAATTTGGTAGGAGCGGAAGGAGGTCTGGGAGAGGATTGACCTCTAGAATTTCTTCATTGTGTGTAATCCTCTTGTTATTGAATTTTGGATTGGAATCCTGTCCAAAATGGAGATAGTCATTCAAATTTTGGATGGTGTTAGCAGTGCTGAGGATGGCAGCGCTGCCCACTGAGTGTTGGCAGGGCTCTGCCTAAACCGAGCATCCATCACCCTTCTCTTTGCGGCTGGAGGAGGGGAAAGGCTGCAGGAATTTGTGCTAAATTTTCTGCAGGAATGTTTGTGCTAAAAATCATGAAGGGGCTGCTGGGCGGGTGCAGCATTGCAGTTCCAGTGACAGACAAGCTTTCCTTTTAATTTTTAGAGCGAAGTGGGTTTTTTTGCTCAGTGTCTTTAATTTCATTAAATAGCTTTGATTTGCTGAACTTCGGGGATGTCTCATTTTGACTTTGTGGCTCTTTGCCATTGAACTTGCCATCTCGACTACCAAGTATCTTCAAGAGTCCTGTAGGCTGCTGGATAGCTTTCCCTTTTTAGCTCTTTTTACCTTTTTTTAGTTTAGTTTGGATTGTATGCTTGAGCCACCTCTGATGCTAGCCTTCATTTGCTTGTCTTAGTTAAAAAAAAATGGCAAACCTCCATTAGTGCTGCCCTTAGACTTTAACCCTCTGGGTGCTGCTGTAGTTTTCATCTCATTCCTCCTTCCCTGCCTTTGTATATGCCTTTACTGGGTCTGAGAAGTCTCTTTACTGGTCTAATAGACCATGAGATCCTCCGAGAGGAGTTGTTGGGGGCTGACTTGCAGGAGAGCAGCTCTGAGGAGAAAGACCTAGGAGTCCTGGTGGACAAAAGGATGACCATGAGCCACAACGTCCCTTGTGGCCAAGAAGGCCAATGGCATCCTGGGGGGCATCAGGAAGAGTGTGAGCAGCAGGTGGAGGGAGGTCATCCTGCCCCTCTGCTCTGCCCTGGGGAGGCCCCATCTGGAGCACTGGGTCCAGCTGTGGGCTCCCCAGTTCCAGAAGGACAGGGAACTGCTGGACAGGGGACAGCAAAGGGACTACAAAGATGCTGAGGGGCCTGGAGCATCTCTCTTAATGAGGAAAGGCTGAGGGACTTGGGTCTGTTTAGTTTGGAGAAGAGAAGACTGAGGGGGGATCTGATCAATGCCTATAAATCCTTCAAGGGTGGGTGTCAGGAAGATGGGGCCAGTCTTTTTCCAGTGGTGCCCAGGGACAGGACAAAAGGGAACAGGCACAAACTTGAAGATGGGAAGTTCCACCTAAAGATGAGGAGGAACTTCCTTGCTGTGAAGGTGTCAGAGCCCTGGCAGAGACTGCCTACGGAGGTGGTGGAGTCTCCTTCTCTGGAGACATTCAAACCCACCTGGACACGTTCCTGTGGGACCTGCTGTGGCCGGGGGTTGGACTGGGTGATCTCCAGAGGTCCCTTCTGACCCAATGTGATTCTGTGAGCTTGCTCCTTTTGAAACTCCTCGCAAGGTTTGTAGCAAATTGCTCTATTTCTCTGTTTGACCAAACGGTTTACGTTTGACCAAGTTTGATTTATTGGGTGCGCCGAACAGCACCGATTCCACCGAGTAAATAAAAAGGCGAGCCCCAGCTGTAAGAGGTGTAATTAGTGTGATTGGTTTTAGCACAGTCTGGCAGCGCTCATGCCCGTAGGTGTGTGCAAGGAGGGGGGAGACCCGGCGCTCGGCTTCGGTTCCTGCAACCTTCAACTCCCAAAGCGATTAGGCAGCTGCCCAGCTCTTTATACGAGCGTTCTGTCTGTGTTTAGATGTAAACCTCGTTTGCCTAAACTAAAAACCCACGGAAAGCTTTGAAGTGACTTTATTGCCATTAGCTCACTGTTCCTCATTAATGGTTACTAGCCCTTTGTAATGGCTTTCTCTTGGGCATGAGAGTTACTGTGGTTTTTCACAGCAAGGGCCCTGCAGATTGAATCCAGATGCATTTGTTATGCATCCCCAGCGCTAAGGAAACCTGACTTTTCCATCTCGCTGCTGGCGAGGGCTTTGCACAATAGGGTGTGACATCAGGATTATGTCATTTAGGAGATTCTTGCCTCCGGGTTAGGCTGATAAGTACAAGATGAAGTCTCCTAAAGACAAACCTCAACTGCCAGGATGCTCGCTGCTTTAGTGTTTGTGTGCTTTTAAAGTTAAAACCGTGATGTTTTTCCCAGGGAAATTGTTTAGTTGTAAGAGTAAACAGAGCAGTGTTGGGATCCCTTCCTTAAACTCGCCCACGGGCAGCTCAAAACTCAATCCAGAATCAATATTGAAGTTGTCGATGTGTATTACACAGATTAGAGCAAATTTAGAAGAAGAGAGTTAATGCTGTTGTGCCGTGAACACTAAATTAGTTGCTTTTCGTTTGATGGTTGTGGTTTTTTTCCCCCCTTTCTTTGGGTGCTTCATTTTGGAGCAGCTCTGTACAGACCACATTCTTATCTTCTGAATCGGAGGTTTTCAGCGGAGGAGGAGTTTTTCCCTTGGGTTCCCACGGTTCTCTGTGATTACATAAAATCTGCACGCTGGAGAGGGAGAGCTTGTATTAGGAGGTCAGCAGTGATGATGCAGCACTATCCTCAAACGCCGATCTCGGAAGCTTTTTAAATCCCTCATAAGAAATTACTTACACATTTTCAAAAACGGAGTGAGGCTAAATTTTTAAAACCTCTATTTGTCATGATGGGGAATTTTAGAACAGCTTATCTCTCATAATACATACTTGTATTTACCTCATGCTCTCACAAATGCACGGAGGTTTAATGGTGGTTAATTGGGGGTAGAGCAATTTTAACAAAGAATAGCCACCTTGTAGCGTATCTGATAGATGTCTGTTTGAAAAAAGAAATACGTCATGTGAAATCTGCAGTCTGTACAGACTTTGGCAAACTTAATCTGTGGCACAGAAGACTTCTGCTGCTGTCTTTTCCCCTCCTACCCGTGTTTGAATTATAGCTGGCAGAGCCTAAAAGGTGTCAGACTGTCGGTGGATGAAGCGGTGGGCTGTCAGTGGACCCAGGGATGGGTATGGGTGAAGGATTTGTAAAGCAGTCGATGCTTCCTGGGAGTTAATGAACCAGTTACAGGCTTGGACATGCTACAAAGTGCCCCATTGTCTTGCTTATTAGGTGGCTAATGGAACTGTTTCCAGGTGACTTCTCAAAGGGGATTTGGTCATTAGTTTCCATCTGCCAAGAGCAATTGGATGGTAAGGAAAATGTGAGCAATACGCTTTTCTTTCTTTTCTTTTCTTTTTTTTTTTTTTAAATAAGGAAAGGTATTAGCAAGCACAAAATGGGAGGTTCTGGGAGATTTTTAGCCTTCTGGATCCCATTGTTTGGATACTGTTTTTCTTCCTTGCGGAGTTCTTGCACTTCACAACTCTGCTTTGCAGTTTGAGTCATCCCACCGTGGTCCAGATGTGTGCTTTTAAGTACAACTGGCATTAAAGTTACACATACCTAACGAGATTGGTATGTTTGCTCCAGGGATTTTTGCACCTGTGTATGCTGGAAAGAATTTCTGTAAAATACCTGTAGAGAGTCCACAGGCATACTTCGGGCTGCGTTCATAAACTGCGGTGAAAAACAGCTGGTCTAAATACATAAACATTTTACCTTCTTCATTTTAAGTATTTAGGTAACGTGCTGAAGGTGTTATACAGTTGCACTCCTGGGACTGGAGGAGGAGGGAGAGGAATTGTAAGTCATCTGTACTCGTGCCAGTGGCAGAAGTGTTACATCCTGGTTAGTTCCCGGTACCAACCTGTCCCTTTTATTCAAGAACAGGCTCGTGAGCCTCGTTACTAGAAAGCTTCGGGGAGGACACAGGCGACGAAATTATGTAGTGACACCTCTGATCTCTTGGTGTTGTCCTGAAGACTTCCTTCAAGCTCCAAGGTTGCAGGTGATTTGAACGACCCCCTCAGCAGCATTGTGGGTTTGACGGAGAGGCGGTTTTGCTGAAATTTGCCGTTTCCTTCATATTTCTGTTGCTATTTGTGCGCTGGTTTGAAATGACAGGGGTGCAGGCGGAGGGGAAGGGCTCAGTGGAAATTGTGCCAGGTCAATTGCCATTACATTCATCTGCTTTAATAACAGTTGAAATGCCTGCTTCCTCACCTCGTCTTTTAGGTCATGTTTTGGGGTTGCTGTTAGACACTGACTCCTCAGATTGTGACTTCAGTCATTGTCACTCTTGTAAAAACATTTGTAGATGAATGCTGAGTATTTTCCTTTGGGGTAGATTTAAATGACAGATTTCTTGGAAGTCTGTTGATTTAAATAAATGGAGACATTTCCCTTTCTATGCTGAACTTGTGTAGCTGGAAGAAATAGCTATGCAACCTTTAGGGGGGGAAAAAAAGAAAATATATTTTTCTGCTTTACATGAGCCAGTTTGAAACACTGTGCGACTCTTTTGAAGCTCTGAGGTTCCAGGTATTGGTGCTTTGGCATCAGGGTTTTGTGGCTTTAGTGCTGCGAGAGCCACGAGCCAGATAGAAAAACCCACCCGGTGTCTCTGGCTCTGGGTTACTCACTGGAAAATACACAAGTGTTTTCATGGATGAGTGATTTGGTTCTGAAATGTAATTGAAAGTCAGAGCTTGTTTTTATTGCTGTGTGGTGGAAACTCATTTTCTCAGTGGAGGCTCCAGCATTCATTTGCAAGGCTTGCGAGAAGCAGAACGCTATCGGGAGAGTTACGATACCTTTTCTGATCTGTCCTTTAGTGGTAAAACAAAAAGTGATTCATCCGTCCTCCTTTCTTGAGGTCTCTGCTGAAAGCTGGGGGATTTCCTCCCCTGTCACATCCCACTTGAAGTTAGGGCTTTGTTCTGGCCACAGTCTCCCTATTTCATGGATACAGCTCGAGTTCCTTAAACAAGTTTCCATCCTGTGTCTCCACCCGCTTAAACTTCAAACACTTCATAAAGCTTTGGATCACTCTTAGCTTAAATATTTTCTTTTATTCTTGCATTCGTAAAGTAGGTCAGTCTTAAGTGTGACATTTTTTGTATAAAACAGCTTTTTCCAGGAGTTCTGTGGTTGATGAGTAACGGGTGTAAAACTTAAGTGTTTGATCATGGCATTAAAACTCGAATTGATTTTGAGTGAAATGCCATTCTGAACCTTCCGGAGAGAATGAACGTTGGGCCTCGTGCCTTTTAGTCACCTTCCTGGGCACCTTTATAAAAAGTGATTTCACCAGAGATGGAAGAACACTGGCTGTCCTGGAGAACAGGGATATCATTTGCAAGTGGTTTGGTTGTTAATAAAGCAACACAACAACCATAAGACTGTATTTTTCATCGTTTTATACCAAACTTTTGTCTGTAGGTGAACGCAGGGTACATCCTGCAGAGATTCCAGTCCTTGGGCAGAAGAGGAGCAATCACTTTGCTTTGAAGTGCTGTCCTTTGGAAATGGTTTATCCCCTGGAGACATTTCTGAGGTACCCCAATATGAATGGGGAGTTTTCCTCCTATGCCAGACCTCTTGTACATCTCAAAAGTGTCTGCCAACTGCTTTGTGCTGGGCCTTGGGTGCTTTGGGAGAGGACTCCAGCTGCTAAAGAAGTCAGGTTGGCTTTTACGACCGCTGTTGTGCGGGAGGATAACATACCATGAGCAGAGGGTTCCACAACGGGCGAGCCAAGAAAATTATGTTCAACGAGTTTAAACTCAAGGAGGGGAGACTGAGATGAGATCTGGGGAAGAACTTCTTTGGTGTGAGGGTAGTGAGAGCCTGGCCCAGGTTGCCCAGAGAAGCTGTGGCTGCCCCATCCCTGGAGGGGTTCAAGGCCAGGTTGGAGGGGGCTTTGAGGGACCTGGTGTGGTGGGAGGTGTCCCTGCCCAGGGCAGGGGCACTGCATGGTCTTTAAGATCCCTTCCAGTCTAAACCATTCGATGATCCCAGGAGCTGTGTAGAGCTTTCTGAGTCTTTTGCTGCAACTACTTCATGTAAGATTGATGGGCCTGTGCTCTGGTTTGCCCATCCATTTCTTTAATGGAGAAGATACCAGTTTATGCCTTCCAGGAACCTTTTCCAAGCTAGTTTCCTCTCCTGCTTGGATTTTAATAAGTGCTTCTTTTTAATCTGTGGTGAAGGGGTTTCTTGGAGATAGTCCAGCCTTCTTGCAGTAAATCCAAGTTCATGAACGTAAATTTAAATTCCTACCAATCCATCTACCATCCAGTTTTCTTGCATGTGGCAGCCAATCAACCTGTAGCACTTCTTTATTTTTCTTGAAGAAAGCCGGTTTCAAGGAAGGTTCCCTTCTCCAAACATCACTTTCCTGGGTTTAGTCTTTAGAAATCCCATTTTAGCTGCTGCGTGAGGAAAGATGAAACCTAATGTAGTGATCAATGAGAGATATTTTCTCCCCTTGAAGAATGAGGGAATTATTGAAGTGATTCTATATTTCTGAAGCCCAGAGGAGGATTTGGCTCATACATATCCCACTGTGTCCTGGATTCATAACGGTTCAGTTACTGGCGTTGCTGTTGGAGTCTCAAGGTATCTGGCTATGGCAAAGCAACTTTATTGAAATAGCATGTTGGTATTTAAAACAATATTAATACTATATTTGATTCATTAAATATACAAAGGCGAGTTAAAGCGTTTCCATGTGTGCGCTGTTAGTTCTGGCGGGAGGTTCTTCAGATGGTTTTATGTGGTTTCAGACAACATTTTAGCACATTCTTAAAATACCCACAAAAGCCTTTATGTAAAATCTCATAAAGGTGAACCACATAAAAATTATTTTTTTCCTGTTTCATGTCATTAGGATCAAAGTACAGTAGGTAAGAATAAATTTCCAAAAACCTTGTTTCAGTCCCTCTCTTAATTAATGTTTCATGCTCGTAGCAAGCTCATAAAGTGGGTAATGGGGAAACTGTCTGTGCACACTCTAATATTCTCAGGGGCTGCCGGTTCATTTTGAGTGAATTCACTTCTTCTCTGTATGAATATTTTTTTGTGAGCAGACTGGCTCTGGAAATGGACAATAGCTTCTACTCTCTGGCCTTTGATTCATGCTGCCCTTTTGGCCGAAGAAGGGTCACTGCGGTTCGCTGGGGGACTGCGATTCCCATTAACTGCATTAAGCAAAATCCATTGGCAAATTCCCCAGGGGATATAAAAAGGGTGTTTGTTGGTTTGTTAGGTTTAATTTGCCTGGTGGAAGTCTGGCTTTAGCACGCCTGCAGAGCAAAGGGCTTTCCTTTTCTAACAGGATATTATCAGGGGCTTGACAAATGCCATAGGACGGTGCTGGGGATGTTGGTTACTGAAGTGCCCACGCTGAGCTTGGTGATGAGTAGCCCATTAAAAATAAATTGATGTGGTGAGTTAATATGAAATCATATACCCCTCCTGGCATCAGCATTGTTTATGATACAGGCTCAGATGCAGTTAAAAAGAATTGGGGCTCTTCTGGTGACTCTGCCTTCTTTAAACATCACGCTGGACTGAGCTGTAAGTGTAGACAATATGTTGAAAGTTCCCTGTGTTATTGACATTAACTTTCCAATCTCTTCTCCTGACTTCTAAAAAGGATGGGTTAGTGTTCTTGAATATTACAAGCTAACACATAAAGTCCAAAAGTGCACAGTAAATCAAATCTGAAGTGCCATTAACAACTGTCAGGGGCGCATTTAGAAATGAGGGGAGTGGGAAGGTGGGAGGGTTCAACAAGTTTTTCGTGCTGGCGATGAGCGATACTTTCCTTTCTTGCAGAAGAGGAGAAACGTGCAGTCGCTTTCAGGTCTGTGCGATCGTCCCGCTCGTGACAGGGAGAGGCAGGAACAGAGAATGGTTCAATCTGCGTGACTCTCGCCCATCTTAGCTGCTGGGAACTGTCAGTCACTGCAGCTCCTCCTGTCTTTGGATGATGAGCTTTTGCTCTCCTCCAGACTATGAAATCTCAGGTGTTTTGTCTGCTTTATGTATATACTTGCAGAATGGCAGTAGGTGCTCAGAACACAGTAGAAATGCCTGACTTCTAAAACGTTGTCTTGTGTATCTTCTGGCTCAGTTGACGTTGTGTTTCCATAGCTCTTTGCAGGAGACAGTGGTTCTGTGCAGCATGAGTTCTCAGCACAGGAGGGACATGGACCTGTTGGAGTGGGGCCAGAGGAGACCATGGAGATGCTGGGAGGGCTGGAGCCCCTCTGCTGGGAGGACAGGCTGAGAGAGTTGGGGGGGTTCAGCCTGGAGAAGAGAAGGCTCTGGAAGGACCTTTGAGCCCCTTCCAGTCCCTAAAGGGACTCCAGGAAAGCTGGGGAGGGACTCTGGATCAGATAGGAGAGCCAAAGATTGGGGAGTAGTGGTTTTACACTGAAAGAGGGGAGATTTGAGATGAGATACAGGGAAGGAATTCTTTGCTGTGAGAGCCTGGCCCAGGTTGCCCAGAGAAGCTGTGGTTGCCCCATCCCTGGAGGGGTTCAAAGCCAGGTTGGATGGGGCTTGGAGCAACCTGGTGTGGTGGGAGGTGTCCCTGCCCAGGGCAGGGGGTGGGACTGGATGGTCTTTAAGGTCCCTTCCAACCCAAACCATTCTGTGATTCATCAGTGACATCTAAGAGTTGTGCCAGGAAAGGGTATTTATTCCCTTTTGCTTGATATTCCTTATGGCTGTTGGTAGCTTGAGAATGGAAAGAGTTGGGAAAACGCTGTGGGTTACAGTTTCAATTTCTGTATTATTACTTGTTCATCTTCCTACGGTCCTGAATTGTTTACCGTTACTTTAAAGTGAGTCTCTCATCTGGCGTGTAAGGAGCCTGGCACTGGTGTTATAAAGGAATTGAGTTCTGAGATGTCATTGCTTGGTTAGTTTTCTGCAAGTGTACTTTTTGCTCTGAGAAACCTGAGTTTTAGGTAGTCTTGTGTACTCTCTATTGCATAACCGTGTCTGAAGCTGGAATAACATGTAAACCTCAACAGCATCCGTTCATTTCTAAGAACCCTGGTTTCAGTTCAGCTCTATTTGCGATAAATCAGCAACTTGGCTTCACACAAACTCTTGAGACAGCAGCTTGCTTGCTCCCTTTTGTCTTAATTAGCAGACTTTGTTGTAAAGAACTTCCAGACTTTCCCAACAGTGAGAGAGAAAGAAAAAAAACCCAACAACCCTAAACTGTAAAATAAAGCCTTACTCTCAGCCTACTTTGTAGCTTGTGCTTTTACCAGCTGTTATAGTTAATTGGAATCAGAGGAATTGTTTGCTCAAGTAGTGTAGAAATCTGTAACTGGCTCTGTTTCTCACTAGACTTTTATTCTCCTTTAGAGAAATGTACAGGTTTTTGGTAATTAAAGTCTCTGTATTATAAAACGATTTAAACTGCTATGTTTCTAGGTATATAACTGGTGAGAGCATGCCGTCTTAAAAGAAAAAAAGCTACTAGGATATAGAGATTCTGCTTATTTAAGATTATTATTGATATCTGGCTCGGATCCTGCTTACTTTTAACATGCCTTTTGGATTGCATCCTGCAGGTATTTTGAAGGTGGAGTCTCCTCTGTCTACCTCTGGGATCTGGATCATGGTTTTGCTGGGGTGATCCTCATTAAGAAAGCTGGAGATGGATCAAAGAAGATTAAGGGATGCTGGGATTCCATCCACGTGGTGGAGGTTCAGGTACAGCCTCTGGGGCAGCTGATATTCCTAAGTGAAAACAAAACCCAGTTAATTCCAGACAATTAACGAGCACAGGTGTTCCACTGAACAATGCAATATTGTGTTAGGGGCTGTAAACTTCTTTCCCCTGTTAATTTTTGAAAATTCCCTGAAGCAATTTGGATAGAGATAAGTCAGGGCTGTAATCAAAAAAGAATCCCAGAAGAATTGAAAGTATGTTACTTTGTGCATGCGATCCTGAGATTATTTTTTTTTTCAACATAAAGGTCTACAGATAAATATCACTAATTAGGTAATAAAAACAAGGTAATAGGAGGTTAAATTGCTCTAACTAGATTTCCTTTGGAAAATTAGGGGAATATACACGCTTAGTATTGATTTTAAGCAACAGACTGTGCCATGTGAGTGGAGTTACACGTATCTGTCCTGTCGCTCGTAGGGTCTTTAGGACCAGCCACTGTTTAGTTTTTGGAGGGATTTTAACCTTTTGTCTGTATTATTATTTTTTTTCTTATCCTTCCACTTCTAGGAAAAATCCAGTGGTCGTACTGCTCATTACAAGCTGACCTCCACAGTGATGCTGTGGCTGCAGACTAATAAAACTGGTTCTGGTACCATGAACCTTGGAGGGAGCCTTACCAGACAGGTACGTCTGTAGACTGGTGTGAGTGCTCGCTGCAGACCCAAGGCAGGTTTTCCTTATTTATATGCCCAGTAGCCCCAGTCAGGAACAAAAAAAAGTTGCTTTTGTGAGGTGTTGTATAAACATCTATTCTCCTGCTGCGTATGCAGTGAAACAGTTAATGCGTGAGTGTGTAATTACCAGGAAACCCCTTGAACTTTGCTTGATGGCAGTAGAGCTTTCAATTAAAAATATGAAACATTCAGTGAGAATTTAGGCTTGCTTTTAAATCTTAGTTTTTCTTTTGGTATACCTAAATTTTTAGACTTCCATATGCGTTAGCCAGAGAGATATTTTTATCTGTAAGATTTGCCCACTTTCATACTGGAAGATTCATAAAGGATTATAAAACTATAAGATGAGCTCCTTTGTTATTTCTCTCTTTTAAAAGCCACCGTGAACGAGCCTGTTTTTTCCATGGGCTATAGAATTCTTCTATTTTTGAGACTTCAGTTACCTTTTAGCGTCCTTCTTTAGTCTTTTCCTCCTGCAGTACCAGGGCATTGATTTTAAAAAAAAATCTGAAAAATAAAATAAAATAACTCTCTTCTAAACATTTGGGGGGTTTTTGGCAGTGTTAATTACTTTGAGTTGCTCTTGAAAGCGCCGTTTGTCGCGAGGAAGGTGCCAGACTGCTGACTGCTCAGGCGCTGCTGCTCTCTTAGTCTCTGCCAGGCAGGATCTGCTGGACTTGACTTCCCTGGGGGAAGGAGCTCCTGCCCCAGCCACCTACCAGAGGTTCCCATCTCCTTCGTGCCCCTGCTGAATTGTGGTTCTTTAAGATCTGGCCTGTGGAAGTCAGTGAGTGGAGCAGAGTAATAAACTCTGGAGGACAGGAGGCATATTGTACGGTCATGAGTGACTGGAGAGATTGGCAGCAGCTAAAACTCCTTTATGAGACTTCCCAGGGCAGACTCTTGCTTTCGATACAAAGGACAATGCAGACTCTGTTAAGCAGTTGGTGTTTTTGTACAGGTTTGAGCCAGGCGAAGGAAAGAAGGATCTATGATTGCAGAGAGGAACTGAAATTGTGTTGGTGTTGCAGGCGCAGAAGCTCGCCCTAGACCTGGGTGATTTTTCTTTCCGCGTTGTTGATTTACAGAAGAAGCTGATGGAAAAGCAAGGGAGCGTACTCTTTTGAAATGTTTGCAGTAATTACACCCGAGTTATGGTGACCCGGACAAATATTTAATCACAGGCCTTCCTAATACTTTAAATCATAGCTGTGAAGTGGAGGCCAAGGGCTTGACTCTGGCCGTGGCCTCGCGGTGCGCGAGAGCCCGTGCCAAGGAAAACAGGAGTCTGCTGAGAACGGGTGTCCTCAGTACACCTTGGCCTGAACGGCCAGGCCTTGTTTAGTTTGACTTTCACTCTCGAAGCTTTAATGAGGGAGATTCATGCTTCTGTCATCGTTTTAACAGCAGATCATTTAATTCATCTGTGATGCATTAAGGCAGGGGGCCTGCTTCCAATGTAAGTAACCATAAAAAAGCCACTGGGGTAATGATGCACTGCTTCTGCACAAACAATGGAAACTTGAGTTTCAGAATTGAGCTTTGGGCCGGAGATTTTTCTGTTTGTGGATGCCATAGAAGGCTTCACGGGATGGGCTTTGTCAGAATCCACGGCAGAAAACGAAAATCTCTACGCTGCCTCGAGGTGTCCTGCGTGAGGAGGAGCTGTTTGTCCTGAGCCATTTATTTATTTAGCTGGAACTGGACTAAACCCCTGAGCACAAGGCTTTTACTCTGCTGTATATCCAGTTTGCCACATCACCTAAGGACAGTAGGTTTTATTTTTACTCCTTGGTAGGCTTTTTGTATAGTCTGCAGCAAACTTTGGCCCCTAAAGTATGTTTTGGTAATCTCTGGAATGGTATGTTACAGTTTTAGCTTGATTATATCGGTAATCTGATGTCCTAACCACTATTTTGAAATAATTTTATCCATAGTAAATTGTACATGGTTTTGGTCAACTCGGTGTTTAAGCTACTTGACCACCTTTGATCCTAAAATGCGAATAGCAGATGGCCTTGTGTTTCAGTAGAAGCTTTTGAAGTGGTCACAAGCTTTGTAACATCCTGGCTTGTAAACTGATGGCCAAGAAGACCTTTCAGTGCTTGAAAAAGGAAAGTCATACACTGAGAAATGAAGTATCTCCTCCAATTCTTGGAACTATTGCTGTTCAGTGGTTTTCCCAACGTGGTTTTTCATGTGCTACAACAAGAGTTGTCTCTGTTTATAAGAGGGAAGTAATTGTACAAGCATTTTATATGTAAGTTGGACAGAATAAAGGAAGAGGAAGAGACGTGCCCCATCCCTGGAGGGGTTCAAGGCCAGGCTGGAGGGGGCTTGGAGGGACCTGGTCTGGTGGGAGGTGTCCCTGCCCAGGGCAGGAGAGTTGGAACTCGATGGTCTTTAAAGGTCCCTTCCAACTCTAATCATTCTATGGTTATAGGGTAGATGGAGGACTCTGCCTGTTTCGGGAAGCTGAAAATTTTCTTTGTGTAGCTTTAATTTACTTTACCTGGTGTTTTTGAAAATGATAACATCAGGCTTTTGCTTTATCAGTTCAATTAGGGATGTTTTTTTCAAAGAGCAGGAGTATAGACTAATTCAAATAAAATGGCACATGGTGTGTTCTGAGTGGAGTTTGGGATTTTGATGCTGTTTAAACTGTAGGATTTCAGATTGTGACCTGATCCAGTAGAGAAATGTTTGTGTGTACACACAGGAATACATCACACACACATACATATAGTGATATATCTTTCTTTAAATAACTTACGTATATGCATAATTGATTTATATAGGTGCAAGCATACACTTTTATCTTGAGAGGATGAGCGAAATTCTTAGCCAGCTCCATGCACGTAGGATCCATAGATCACAATTTCGGTCCGAAAACTTGGGAGATTTAAAGCTGAAGTGACATCGTCACGTTGGACTTTGCATTAAACCTTTGTTGAAGCAGATCCTTTTGTGTGGAGGAACATCTGTCTCTTTGCCTAGTGAGGGTTTTGTTCTAATCTCTAGTGATATATGTTGTTATATATAAATAGTGACACAGTGCATGTAGCCATCTCTGTTTTGACTCCAAAGGACATTATAGAAGAATTTTTTGATGGAACTGGAAGGAGAAAGCTGATTTTGTTTAATCATTTTTTCCCTTGCTCTCATCCTTCCACCAGAGGAATGCAATGTCAGGTAGAGAACTTCTATTTTTACAATTTCCTAAACAAGGGTGCTCTTCCAGACAGTCTGTTCTGGAGACGAGCCCGGATGCAGCTCAGGAGAGCTCGGGGCTGAAGCTCCTCGGGCCAGGATGGAGAAAGTCCCTCCCAGCTCACATCCAACGCTGGCAGGATTCAATCAACACAGGGACTTGAGGCTGGAATTTGGGTAGGGAAGGAGTGACCGGCGTGTTTTATACGGTCTGCCTTGATGAGGGGCCGCAGGTTGAAGTGCTGGTACGTCTGAGAGGAAAGGACAGGAAGTACTACCTTCAATTTACAGCCAAAGGAGCAGCGCTTGCAGGGAAATGAAAAATGCCAGCAGCTTTTCAATTACCTTGCACGTTCTCCAATGACTGCAGGTAACTCCCACCCCCTCCTGATCCAAGCCAGATGCTTGGCAGATGATTTTCTCCCCGACAGACGTTAAGGTCCCGTCCTCTTTGTGTACATTGGAATGACTTGCATCGTTTGCCACGGCATTGTATTGCTTTGGCTGAATTTTGAGGTTTCATTAGGCAGCACTTTTATTTAAGGTAAGAGCAGCTGTGTGATCCTGTTTCATTTTATGCAAAGTGGATGTAGCCTTCCTGTTTTCTGGCAAATAGTCAAAAGTGCACTTTGTAGGACGGATTTCTGGAGCCCCCCCTCCTTAAAAGCAAGACTAACAGGTGCCTTTCTGAGATAGCGTTGAGCACAAAGAACTTGTGTGTGTTTCCAGAGCCAGGATGGCCATTGTGAGGAAGTGCAAGTTTGCTGAGAGAGAACTTGGCTCAAAACCTATAGTTTATTTACAGACGGAGGTGTGGGAAAGGGAGGATATAAAGTTGTAGGGGAAGCGAAGCCTGGGATTTCAGATTAAAGCAGGGCAGATGTGCCTTGGTTTTCATACGAGAAATACTCTCTAGTGAAGGTGGAACGTTTTGCAGAGGTGGGAGAAGGCTGATGTGGTGCAAACTGAGCTCTCCCTGTGTTTGAGAAGATGTGCCCTGTGATATATTGCTGCTCCATAAAACACCACCAGAGACATTCTGCCATTCATCAGAATCGGTAAATCCTCCGAGGCTTGTGCTCTGCAATTAGGAGAGTCATTTATTTCCATCAGGTTGAGCTTTCATGTAAAGGCCTATCCCACCGACTTCCAGATGTTGTAGCATTGAGTGGGGTGTTGGGGAGTGTTTTTCCACCAGAGGGATCTTCAGGTTGTAGCTGTCTCCATCCTTAAGCCCTCCCTTAGCAGTTGTCCAGTTTTCTGGAGGCACTGCCTCTTTAATTGCTAACCAAGAAATATCTTGGGGTGCAGAGGGTAGCAGAGGTGTTCTGAACAGTAATTGTCTGGAAAATTATCTCTACTTCACACAAATGTATGGATTTTACGGCAGCTCAGTTGTGTAACAGCTGGTTGAGAAAAAGAGAGAGTAGAAGAGTTGAACACGTATGGACCAGTGATGTATAGAGCTGATGTAGCATCTGCAGGTTTGCTCATGGTTTTGGATGGACAGTTTGGTCAAGGATATGGGCTATCTTTGGTTATGCTGGTTAGAGTACATATACACAAAGGCCACAAAAGGATGAGGTAAGTTCTCAGCTGATTTCCACAAAGCTACAAGCTCCGTAGAGCTCAGAACCTCCGTTTATCTAGTTGCAGTTTGAAATAACGCCTTGCAGAGAGAGAGGCCAAACTTTGCCTCACTGATATCCAAATAATTCCACATATTTTCCACCTGGAGACTTCAGTCTGCCCACTGCCGGTGGCTTGGGAGCCTCTGGCTCGTGTTGGTCTGTTTGTGTTTCATTAAAGAGATTTTCATGTCGCTCCGTGGCCAGAACAGCTGTGGGTGTTGTTGTCAGTTCTTTGGAGCAAAATGGTAGACGAGGTGGTTGGGGTTTTTTTTCTTATCTTTCTAGTATTTTTAGGCGCTTTCATGATGAACCAAAGTGTTTCTCCCAACTTAAATTTATCTTTCCGTATTAACTCTTCCTCCAAACAACACTGACAGCAAACCCAAACAGCTGCTATATTCCACGCAGGAAACATCCGAGGTGACCAGCCAGCTATGGAGAGCTTAATATCCCCCGAAGAGCGAGCTTCTCCCTGAGTCAGACTCGCGGCAGATGGCTGGGAAATGAGGCTGGGACGCCCCATCTCCAACGGGAGAGGAGCAACCGCGCCGAGGCCACGGGATTTGGCTCATCCTGCAGCCTCGGGGTTTTTTTGGCCGAGCTCAACGGCAGATGGGGAGCGACAGTGGGAAGATGAGCCGCTTGTTAACATCAACTTACAGAATGGAATTTCCCCCTCAAAGCAAATGAACCCTTTTTATTTAAGCAGCTCTAGGCTTTCTGCTTGGGTCCGGGCAGTAACAGCCGCCGGAAGGAACCTTTAAAAAAAAGCCCAACAACTCTGCTGTTTGTGTAACGTGGCTGCTTACTGACTCTGAACTCCATTAAAACAGCCTCTCGTAACATCTGGCCTTCTATAGCATATAAAAATGTTTTCCTTCTGGCAGCAGTTTTTATGGAGATGTAATAATATACGTTTTGCAGAAAAAAAATAATAATTCTATTTTCAGATTCTGCTTCTTACCAACGAGCTGGGCCCGTCCAGGTGTAGGGGAGCCGCGGTGGGGAGCCTGTGGAAGTAAATGACCCGCTGCCAACTCCCCTGCCTGCCCCAGATTTGGGTCAATTTGCTGATAGTTCCCAAATTCACTGTAACGTGTATGTGTGCGTTTGCCTGGGTCAGATTGATATTCTTCCTCCGTTGCAACTGGATCCATTCTCCAGGCAGCGTGTCTCCAGAACATGTAAACAATCTGACTGCAATCTAAAGGGAAAAAAAAAAAAGGTCCTTGTTCTCTTTCTCCCCCTCTTCTAGGTTGTCTTTCGCCTTCAGGGTTCCAACTAAATTACATGCTTCCCCAAGCCTGTTAGAGACTTGGCTTATTAGAAGAAACCTGTAGCTGGCCCAGATTTTTAAACTCTACCCTGAGGGAGGGATCTGAACAGATGGATAAGAGAATTCAGTGGGATTAGTCAAACTCTTTGAAGACCGTTCGTCCCACTACATTTTTTTTTTTTCTCCCGGTTTTGTTTTCATGCCATCTCAGCACATCTTGTATCAGTTGAGGTTCCTGGGACTGATGTTCCTTGTTCAACAGCTTGTCTGCGTTTAGCCAGAATTTTCATCTCAAGGGCTGGGGGAAGATGGTCTTTTCCTCAGCACAGAGCATGGATGCGCAGCCGTGGCCTCTGGGTGGATGTTATGTGGGGCAAAGTCAGGTGAAATAAAGCAAGTATTGCTTTCTGCAGCACCACCTCCCAGTTTTTTATCTTAGCGATGAAAAATCTCACCTAGTTCAGGTACCTGCTCCTCTTCAGATGTTACATTCAGAGCGTGGTATCATTATACACTTGAGTGACCCAACTCTGAATTTCTACTGCAAAATACTTCCCATACTTACTGCTTTGTAGTATCAAGGGGAGATTTACATGAGATATTAAGGAAGAAGTTCTTTGGTGTGAGGGTGGTGAGAGCCTGGCCCAGGTTGCCCAGAGAAGCTCCAATCCCTGGAGGGATTCACGGCCAGGTTGGAGGAGGCTTTGAGGGACCTGATCTGGTGGGAGGTGTCCCTGCCCATGGCAGGGGGTGACACTGGATGGACTTTAAGCTGCCTTCTATGATTCTGTGATTTGTACCTCTTTCCCCCTAATAGTTAGGTAAATGTTGGTTCAGCTTTTTGGTCTAAAGGGGAAAAAAAATATATAAAAATACCTACAAACTGTCAAATTTCTCTTTTGTATTATTGCAATAGTTTAAAACATCCCCAGTCTTGCAGGTAGTTGTGGGTTTTGTATTCTCTGCACCTTCCCTCTCAGCTGGAAGGTAAATAATGCCTGAGGTGTCTTTTGCCAGGAGATGCTGAGAATGGAGGATGTGCCCCATGTGTGGTCGGAAGTAGCATTTGGGGTGGAGATTAAAAGAAAAGGCTGTTTTTTCAAGGGTAGTTCACAGCAGTTGGACTGACAGCACCACCCTTGTGTGCATCTCATCACCAACATCCTTGTTTTCAGATCCACGTGCTGTGCTACTCTGCTTCTTGGGGTGTTACACGTTCACTACCGTAGATCTCCTGTAGATCTACAACCCCGGCGTGGGTAGGAAGTGACAATTTTGTAGGGCCTGTCTACTCCAGGGATCTACAGCAGGGGGTTATTTTCATTCATGGGTTTTATTACAGTAAGTTTCTGTTATCAATGTGTGAGACTTCATCTAGTTCTGGGAATTTCTCAGCAGTCTGCACGTGGAAAGAGGAGTCACTGTAGGGTTTTGAGGCCCACTTCCATCCCTTCTCTGCCGTCAGATTCCCGTGTCACCAACCCACCTGTGTCTTTCCCTTTCTAGATGGAGAAGGATGAGACCGTGAGCGACTCCTCTCCACACATAGCCAACATCGGGCGCTTGGTAGAGGTAAGTACTGCGGAGCCACCCCAGTCTGAGCCTGCTGCAGGTCCCCTCAACCTAAATTTATTCCCACATCTAAGAACTTTGTTATATACTTGGTTTTGCCTTTACACACGTTACTTATTCATACTGTATCAAGTCTAACTGTGCTGATGTTGTTGCTCGGGGTTTGATGGCTCCATACCCCTCCTGGCGTGGCTTCCAAGAGTTTGTAGACACAAAAACCCCTACTCTGCACTTTGTCTCCTGCTCGTTACAGTAAAACCACCTCCCTGTAAAATCAGTGGTCCTTTCCTCAGAACTAGTTAACAATTTCCTACCCTTGTGCTACTAGTAGTCACTTTGGGGCAGAATAATGTTGTGTTACGCAGAACTGTCCCTTTTAATTGAAAGCTTAGAGTGTATCAAGCTTTATAAATCCTCAGGAATTTGGTTTATGGCAGCTGTCAGTCACTTATGCTCAGCATGAGGAGTGAAGGATGTCATTGTGTTGTATTTAAATTCTGACTTCTGCTCTTCAGTTGGTTGCAGAATTAAGTCATGACGTTAATGGTTTGCAGTATTTAGACTTTGCTTTAAATTCTCTCTTCTCTCGACACCACTGGTCAAAATATAGTTCATGTACTCTCCTGTATAAAGATTTCCTTGCTCTTCATAGCCACTTGGGCAAGAGAGGAGGAAATTCTTAACTAAAATAGAGTATAATGCTTTTCTTGAAGGAACTGGGAAATAAAGGCAAGGCAGGTACTTCTTTTTTGATCCCTTTTCTAACTTTTTTGGGTCGAGTGAAAGCAACCAAATGAAAAAATGCTGCTTATGTGCAAGATCTTTCTCAAAACTGTTTGCTGTGTCGTTTTAATGAACGAGTCACCAGATGAAAAATATAAAGAAACCCATAAGCACAAAACTATTGGTTATGTCAAGCAACCGACTTGCCTCTTGTAGTCCCTTCAGTGTCAGGACGTTGCAGAGTGAGGTTGGGGTGAAAAACGCATTTTCCTTTTCTGCAGCCAAGCACAGAAAAATTGAATAGCTGGGCAGAAACTGCCCTCTTGTGGCCCAGAAGAACATAGAATAGCATCAGAGAATCGCATAGAATCATGTTGTCTGGGTTGGAAGGGACCTTTAAGATCATCCAGTCCAGCCATCAATCTAACCCTGATAAAAAACCATCCCTAAACCATGTCTCTAAGCACTGTGTCAACCCGGCTTTTAAATACCTCCAGGGATGGTGCCTCAACCCCTTCCCTGGGCAGCCCATTCCAAGGCTTAAAAACCCTTCCAGTGTAAAAAATTGTTCCTAATATCCAATCTGAACCTCCCCTGGTGCAACTTGAGGCCGTTTCTTCTTGTCCTATCACCTGTTCCTTGGGAGAAGAGACCGATCCCCTGGGTACACCCTCCTTTCATGGAGTTGTAGGGAGTTGGAGAGAGTGAGAAGGTCTCCCCTCAGCTTCCTTTTCTCCAGGCTGAACACCCCCAGCTCCCTCAGCCTCTCCTCACAAGACTTGTGCTCCAGACCCCTCACCAGCTTCGTTGCCCTTCTCTGGACCAGCTCCAGCATCTCAATGTCTTTTTTTATGGTAAGGGACAAAACTGGACACAGCCCTCGAGGTGGGGCCTCACCAGTGCTTAGCCTGGAGTAATTAATTGGGAGGAGAGGACAGGAGTAGAGCTAAGCCTTTATTTGTTTGATAAGAGCAGAGAGATAGTCAGAATTTAAATATTAGGAACAGGCTGGGTTGAACCATTCTGTGGTACGTGTTGGACGTCAGGATGAACACATGTGGTGCACAGAAGAGTGTGAGAGCTCTGTTCCTGAAAACAGCCCACGTGACTAAAGATCTGGTTTCTTTCTTCTTTTTTTTCCCTCTAGGACATGGAAAACAAAATCAGAAGTACACTGAATGAGATTTATTTTGGAAAAACAAAGGACATCGTTAATGGGCTGAGGTAAGAGGCTGTGCACTGGCTGTCGGACCCCCTGCGGTACCTGGGGTGCTCTCCCCGGCCAAGCATTGAGTTTGTTTGCTGGAATTCCCCTTTCCCACACAAAGTCTTTTCATCTCCCTATTTATTCACCTCACTCCGCCTTGGAAACGGGATTTGATTTGTGGAGTTTAGGGAACACTTCTACCTGGTAATTATAGGAATTTGAGGCAATGTTTTAATCCTTTGTTCCCTCACCGGGAAGAAAATAGCCCCATTGGCAACACTTGCATTTCAGAATTACTTTTAATTAGGAGGTTTATTCTTCACAGCCCTGAAAGTTGTATTTAAATTCTGGCTTCTCTTGCTACTATTCTTAAAAACAAGTCCGTTGGTTCCAGAATTAAGTCATGTCATTAATGGTTTTGCGGTATTTAGACTTTGGTTTAAATTCTCTCTTTCTCTCAACACCGCTGGTCTAAATAAAGTGTAGTAGAACGGATTTAAGTGAATAAACCCCCTGTGCCTTTCTGTAGGGAGACTGTTCTGTGCTTTTCTGTACTCCCTGCTCGTTTCTGGTCAGGAATTTCACATAGAAATCCCAAGCTGGGAGTTCCCGTGCTCGTAGAGGAAAGTACAGAACTGTGATGCCAAATCATTTCATTTTGAACTGCAGAGAGAGCTCCTGGCTCAGTGTGATGATGTAGGGTCACCAAAGGGGGCAAATAGCTGTACTGCTGTTCTCTCACGTACTCAAACGGGAAAGAAGATAGAATAATGGTGCTAATTAAATATTTGTGCTGCCTTCTTAACAGCATGGGCAGAGGGAGACGATGGTGTCTGAGAAAGCAGCTGTTCTGTTTTTTATTCCAAACCCCAGCTTTCATAACAGCCCTCTGTTTTCATTTGTGGTGTGCAGGGCTTTAGCTGGGAAGCGTTTATTAAGATGAAAAGGAAATATGTAATACGGTCTTTTTTTTTCCTTGTGAACATTGCCTTAAGCAAAGTAATTGACTCTGCTTCCTGTGTCTCCCCGTTGCTCCGTTTGAGTCCTGGCGCTTTGCGCGTCGGTGAGATGATCCGCTGGGACCTGGTAACACCCAGAGCGTCCACCTTTTGCCTTCTCCTCCAGCCTTTTCCCTGTTTCTTCTAACCCTGTGTATTTACACTTGTTTTATTTTTCTTCCCGGAGCGTGCTCCTGGCGGTTTCCAGAATACCAGCTCTGTGTCACTGAGTTCTTCTGACTGTTCTTTTTCCCTGTTTACTTCCCTGGTTTCTAAACTGCTCTCTGTAGATCTATTGATGCTATCCCCGACAACCAAAAGTATAAGCAGTTGCAGAGGGAGCTTTCTCAAGTGTTGACCCAGCGCCAGATCTACATCCAGCCTGATAACTAAACCGACCCAGGTACCCCCCCGCCGCCTGTGAGGTGTGACAACCAGCACTAAACCAGGGCTCTGCATGATAACCCAGACCAGAACTAACCCCTAACTCCCGCAGACTGAAAAACGACCTTTGATCCGTGTTTCACCCAAGGGTTATTTCTTAATATGCCAACTAAATGCTCTGGTTTCATTTTTTTATTATTATTTTTATGTTACTCCACCCTTCACCCCCCCCTCCCCGATCTGAAATGTCACGCTCTGAGATGTGGCAGGAACTTACCACTTCGCACCGTGGCTTGAGAGCAAGAAAAGAGCACGTGGTCACCTCCCCAAAGTGGTGTCACCTTGGACTGATTCGATCTTGATTCGTAGCCCCAGGACTCTGTCCCTTGTGCACCACCAGTTGTTTTACAGCTGTGGTAGCACTTCAGTGAAGAAAACCCCTTGTCATCTTAGTGCCCTCCCTGCAGGAAGGACTGAAATCTTGGAAGTCTCACAGTTTTGAAAAAATAATAATATATATATATGACTGGTACTTCCCATGACTTCTGAGTAAACATGAGCTCATCCCATCCTCTATTTGCCTGCCCTATCTTGGATTTCCTTGGAGCTTGAAATCCAGCCCTCCTTGAGCTCTGCTGAAATATTTCTGGCCCCCCCTTGCCCCCTCCCACGGGGTCTGTCGGTAGCTCTCGTTTGCTCTGGAGCTCTGAATGTCTCGGGCGCACGGCAGCGACTAACCCTGAGCCCGTTTAACCTTCCACTCCCATTCCTAACGAGTTACAGATGTTGTCTTAAACACGTTAAAAGCTGACGAAGGGGAAAACGCACTGTTTGTTGTTAATGGCCAAGAACCACTTCTTTAGCCTGTGACAAATGCAAATATAAAACGTATATATTTTTATTAAAGCAGCGGAAGTCTCCAGAGACAAGAGAATGGAAATACTGTTATAAAAATATTAGGAAAAATAACTGACACAAAGAGCAGCCTTGTTTACAGGAGACAGCAGAATAAGGCTTTGAGGACTGAAAAGGGTGTGAAATACGGTTTATGTGGGCAGAAATCCTACCGAACTGGACCCTAACCACTTCTCTGGGGTGGCAACTCCTGGAAAGTCTAGTGCTATTATTCTGTCAAGGATCATAGTGAAGAGGGCTTTCTAAAAAGTGGAAATTTCTTAATTGTACCATTGAAAACGGAGGTTCCTCCGCAGCCTTCTTCAGGGCAGGGAGCCGAGGTGGCCCCTAAAAGATGTGGCTTTTCTTCTGTAACCAAAGTTCTAGCGCAAGGGACGCCCTGCAGTCGTGGTTCTTTGGCTGCTTTGATTCCCTGATTATTCTCAGTAAGGTTCAAACTCCAAAAGCAAATTGAAGAACAGAATTTCCAGCTGGTGAATATTCCGGAGGGGGAATTATTGCCGCAGCTGCTGGACCCTGGGTGAACAGTCTGCAGGAAAAACAAAACAAAAAAAAAAAGGTTGAGGAGCTACCCTGGTCCTTTTCACCTGCCTGGGTGGAGGCTGGCTTTTCTCTGCCTTCCCGTCAGGGTGACATGGGGAGCGAGAGCGCTATAACACCCTTCGCTGGTGGCACATGGGGCTTTTTCCAACCTGGAACATTAAAAAAAAATAAAAAAAAATTGGGGAATCTCCCTCCAGCTGGAGCTTCTTGGGGAAGCGTGTCTTTTGGTGCCATCCTTGCTAGAGTGAATTTTGCTTTTGGTTTTACTCACCCCAAGTGTTGACTTTGCCTTTCTGCTTTCCGGATTAAAACAGGCAGCTGAGTTTGGTTTCCTCTAAGCCGGGGTTGAGGTGCTTCTCCTTCCTCCTGACTCCCGTGGCAGAAACCCCCCCACCCCTCCTTCTCCGGCACCGCGTCCCCTCTGACTCCCCTTCTCCTTCTCCCCCGCAGGTCTGTGCAGACTTTTGCAGACAAATCAAAACAAGAAGCTCTTAAAAACGACCTGGTGGAGGCTTTGAAGAGAAAGCAGCAAAGTTAAAATACTCTTCCTGCTAACAAGACATGCCATGCACTCGTTAGATTCCTTTCTTAGAAAACTCATCCCCCTCCTTTACCCCCCTCTTGCCCTTTTCTGTTACGTCACGTCACAATTTGCATCCGATTTGCATCCAATTTGCATTCAGTACTGTCCATGCAACGCCATCCTCTCTCCCCATGAATAAAGCTGTACAAACTTTTTCAGTCTCTGAGGCCTACTTTGCACCACATTTTACTATCGAGACCTTAGGCTATGTTTCTGTAGAAGTCCATGTATTATTTTTTCGCCCCCCTGCCCCCTCTTTTTCCACCCTCTCCCCCGTTTATATGCATAACCACCCATCATTGTTTGTCTTTTTCCTCCCCCCACCCTCTCCCCCCTTCCCTCCTGCCTTTTGTTACATTGGTGTAAAAAATGTAAAACAAAAATTTATTAAATACTGTGGTGTGTGAAAGAGGAAGAACTGGAAAAAAAAAAAAAAAAGAAGAAAAAAAAAAATATTAAAAAAAAACCCAACTCTATTCCACGTATGTTTGGGGGCTGGGGACGGGGGCTTGGCTGGTGGGAGGGAGGGACGAGAGGCTGTTCCTCGGGGTTGTTTTAGACTTGACCCAAACCCCACTTGGAAGGAAAAAGTTGATTTTAGGAGACCTGCTGAAAAGTTCTGCTCTTCTGTAGCCTGGTTCTGAGGCGCTTTTCTGTCAATTTTTATGGAATGCAAAAAAAAAAAAAGAAATAATAAAAAAATAAGGGGGTTTTGTTTTGGTTTTTTTGTTTTGGTTTTTTTTTTGTAAAGCTTAAATTGAATCTACATCTGATACTTGAGCCTCCATACTAAAAAAAAAAAAAAAAAGAAAAAAAAGATTAAAATAAAAAAAAATAAAAAAACCAATCCCAGGAAGCAGTGTGTGTGTGTGCCGTTGGTGTCCTCCTTATTTCTCCTCTTCCTGCAGCGGTGCTGGGCTTTGTGCTGTCAGTGCAACTGGGAGCAGGCGCTGTGACTGGGAGCAGGGAGTCGTGCACTGGGAAAAGGCCAACGCTGGATTACGTGGGCACGGAAAGCGAGAAAGTTGGAATTTTTTGTGTCTTTTTCCTCTCCCATCGAGGTTAGTTGTCTTATTTTTGAGGGTGTGATGTTCGGCTGGAGCGTTACCTGCCTGGGGGTACTCGGTTCCATGAGTGACTTCCCAGGTTCTGGGGCTGGGATGGGAGGATCCCACTGGGAACCGATGCTTTGGGCACCCAGGAGATGTCTTTAGAGGAGAAGGATTGGTCCAGCTTTATTGGGTGTGTAAAAAATTGTCTGGGGGGGTGAAATGTGTGTTGGAACACCCCTGATGGGAACACCCCTGAGCAGGGGTGTTTTGGGTTGGTTTGGTTCTCAGCAGTTTGAGGTAGATGGTTCTGAGCATCGATGCTCACCCAAAAACTCCTCCTCTGCTTGGTCCCCGTGTGATTTGTGACCCTCACCCAGGTTTTCCCCCTCGATGCTCAGAGGGACCACGCGCAGCTTCAGCTCCTCCACATCCTTCAGTTATAACAAATGGGATCCTGGTGGAGCCAAGAAAGCAAATTCCCTGGGGCTCTTCCTGCTCATGGAATTAGCCTTGGGGTGAACCTGCAAAAATTGAGACTCTTGACATGAGTTGTCTCATGGTTCTGTCCGAGTGCCCTGGGTTTGCATAGGATTCATTCCTCTTTCAGTCATTTTACTTTTCAGTAAGGTCTTGCCCTGCTTAGAGTCAATCACACAGGACTGATTTAACTTCTAATGCTGGGGAAATTGGCACTTTTTGAAAACTGGTGCCTGAATTGGTGAAAATCTTTACTTTACAGCCAGCTCTGGGGTGTGGGATTCGAGGGCTTGGTATTTTCGAGCTCCCCAGTTGCAGGGACAAGGAGGAGCAAGATCCAAGCTGCCAAAGGGGTTATTTCACACTATGAATGGCACATTTAATATAAATTAGAAAGTTTGCTGAGGAGTTCTCTCTCCCTTGATGGTGGTGGGACAGAGAACTCCTTCCCCTCAGCCCTTCCCTTCTCCTGAAGCCGCAGGACTTGCAGGGTCCCACACTGTCTGTCCCTGCTGGGGATGGGAATAGTCCTGGTGCGTTTTATATTGGTATTGGGATCAATACTGGTTCTCTAGTATTATTAATTATTTAGTATTATTCCATGAAATGTCATTAACGTTAATTATTTAGTAGTATTCTATTCAATCTGTAGGGATACTAAGGGTCATCGGGCGATAGAGTAATTGTCTAAACGACGATAAAGTGGCTGCTGGCACAAACTTCCACATATATATATATGTATTTTTATACCTTCTTCTATTAGAGGTTGTGTTTCTGGCTTTAAGAACAGCTCTCAGCCAGCAGGTACGTGGCAATTACCTGGTTTCTGGTGTCCTGCCCCTTCGTTTCCACGAGGTGGAGGTGCCACGTCCCGTCCCTTGGCTCAGAAAAATCCAGCTCCCCCAGCGCAAACGGGAGCTGAGGTTGGAATATATTCCTCTAATTAAACCAAGCACCCGGGGTCTTTATCTGGAATAAATAGGTCTAAGGAAGCTGGGCTTTCTGTCTCCCTAGGAATCTGCTGCTGGATGGTATCAGCACTGGGTGAGAATTGTTTTTTCTGCAATTCCTCAGGGAAGACGGCAACGGAAGCCGTCCTGGCTCCAGGACAGGGAAGGGGGGAGCAGCCCCATCACCCACGGGCCTGGAGGGGAAGAACTGGGAATTAATAGTGTGAAAAAACTAGCAGCTTTACTCAAGGGGCTCAGAGAGCCTGAAAAACATTTTTTTTCTTTGCAAACCCAAATGGGTCAGCTCCAAACGCTGGCACAGCCGCTGTTTTAATGGAGCTGCTCGTGCAGCTTGATGGGCGTTGGGTGTCCATCTCCACGGAGGATGGAGGCTGAGCTGGGGCTTGGCTTCCTCACGGCGAGAAGGAAGAGTTCCTCGGGAAGGAAAAATGTCATGGGGATGGCTGAGGAATTGTAAATGAATGATAATGCAGCTAAATCCATGATAATGCAGCTAAAGGCACAGGGGGCAGGGAGCGGGTACGGGGAAAGGAGCTGGAGAGGAAGAAAAGGGGAGTGAAAAGAAGAGCCAAGAGTGAATGCAGGAGAAGGAAAGGTCTTGTCTTTAAAAGGACAAAAAGCCACGTTAGCTTTTTCTGCAGGGTCTGCAAGCTTTGGTTGGTTTTCCTCTTGCTTGTTCCCTGAGACCGAGCGGCTCCTCCCCAGCAGGAATGGCTCAGCCCATGGGATGGAGGCAGCTCCTCTCCTCCGGAGCCACGGCTCTTCCCCAACCACTGCCGCTTCCAGCCCGTCGTGCTGGTGTGCAGGACCTGGGGGGGCTGCCCATTCATCAGTGTTGGGGATAAACTCATCAAATTGGGGCATAAATTCATCAAGGAGAGAGGGCAGGACCAGAAAGCAGAGGAGGGGCAGCCCCTTCTGGCCGGGTCAGAGCCTGGGCAGCTCCCAGAGAGCGATGGGGCCAATTCCCCAAGAAATCCACACAGATCAAAGGCAGGGAAAGAAAAAAAAAAAATGAGAAGGAGGAGAAGTGGGGACTATAAGGCACGTTAAGGAAGAGGCAGGAGCTGCCAGATAAACCAACAAAATAATAACACCCAGGGAGGCAGGAGGGGGAAGGACTTGTTTTATAGAGGTGTGAGCTGTGCTAATTAAAAGAGGGACGTGTGGACCCAAACACTTTGGTTCTGCTGCTCCCTCCTTCCGAGCCGCTTCCAGCCCCTTCCAGCCATGTCTTCCAGAGAGAGCTCAGTGCTGGAGATGGGAGGCCCACCGAGGTAAGTTGGTGGCAGGTCGGTCACCTCTGTCCCCTCCCCGCAGCCCCTCAGGCTCTTCCCATCTTTTCCAGCACCAGGGAAGCTCCAGCTCATCCCAGAGAGAGTGGAGGTGAAGCAGAAGTGACCGAGCTCAGCTTTGGGGCATAAAAGCAGCGAAGAGCGACCTTTTGAGGTATCAAATATTTCCCTGTTTATCCTGATAGCGTCATTGGTATCCAAGAGGCAGGAGGAGGTCCCTCAGCAGCATCCTCTGCCCTAGCAGCACACGTCACCCGCTGGCTCCTCTTCCACCCAAGAGCCACCGGGGTGGAGGGACCGGTTTTCCTGGAATTTAAGGCCACTTTTCTCCTCTTCTCGCCGCGGGGCAGGTCCCTCCGTCAGCTCTCCAGGTTGTCCCCTGGCTGGCCCAGAAGAGCGTCCCTCTCCTCGTGGGTGCCAGCTCTTCCTTTCCGATAAGCGAGGAACTGGAAGGAGATCTGAGGGGAGGTTAAGGCTCTTGAGTCAAGCCAGGGTGGATCGACGCGACGCGTTGGGTCTCACCACCCAAAAAAAAAAAAGGATTTCTTATGCCAGGAGAGGTGGAAACCAGAGGAGGAATGATGCAAATACGGGTCTGAAGCTTTCAGCTGGTGGTTGCAACACTTGAAATTACTCACCCGCACGTGGTTGAGCAACAAGAGCTCAAAACAACCACTGAGGAACATCAACCCACCCGCTCCTGCCTGATCCCGGAGGGAAAGGATACAACCACGTCGAGGGAGAGGACGCCCAGGCTGCCCACCAGCCAGGGCAGGTGGTGCAGGACGTAGTCACCTTCGCCTTGTCCCAGCTCCGGGTTCTTCAGGAGGACGCTGAGGCCGTAGAGCAAGTTCCCCAGCATCACCAGGGCAAAAAGGGAGTAGGAGACCCCGACGGTGGATTTCCTCTTGTACTAGAAGAAGAGGGGCCAGAGAGGGCAGCTGGGGTGCAGCTCTCCGAAATCTCACGGGGAAGTACAATTAATCACCCTCCCACCAAAAAAAAAAAAAAGAAAAAAAGAAAAGAAAAAAGGTGGTGACTCAGCGCCAAGAGCCTTTTAGTTCCCCTTTTGCCTGTAAATAAAGGGAAAATGAAAGCCCCCACCCTCAAAATAGTGGTATGTTAAAAAAAAAAAAAAAATCAGGTTTGGAGGGGAAATACAGAAAAAAGTCCCTTATGAAATGATCTGAGATGGGGACCTCGGAGCAAAGAGGAGAAAGCTGATGCCGCCGCCCCTCTCCCATCTGAAATGTCAGGACCCTGGGGGGTCCCCAGGCCTGGGCTCTGTCCCCCTCTGCCCCCCCACTTACGTTTGTGTAGATCTGGGGGACGCGGGAGCAGAGGTAGAGCACGGAGGAGACGGAGCCGATGGTGAAGCCGACGATCTCGCTCCTGCTGAAAGGCTGCGAGGCAAAGCCCGTGTGTGTCTCTGGGTGGGTGGGGGGGCCACCAGCAGCCCCCCCCACTGTGTTTCCAGAGAGACATTTCCCACCCACACCACGGCTCCCTGCCAGATGACAGCGGGGCCAAACCCCAACCTTTGATTTCCCCATCTTTCCGTTGCCCACCCCCAAGCACCGAGAGGTACAACGCTGACCCCCACCCCACGGGGCAGTTTCTCCCCTCTCCCCCCAATCGGTAGGGACCCCCCCCCCCGCCTCACCTTTGGCCCCAGCTCGTCCCAGCCATCGGAGAGCAGAGACCTCCCTTTGAACCTCGCCGTCTCCTGCCCCACGGCATCACCCCTGCCCAGGAGGAAGACTGTCGACAGCATCCCCAGGGAAAGGAAGAGGAAGGCTGCGTTGATGGGGGTGGCAGCGACTGCAGGGAATCAAGCAGAGGGTGGTTACCCCCCCACCAGCCCCACCTGTGGGTGCCAAGACCACCCCTCTCCCCCCTGGGGGTACAGGAACCTTCCAGCTCTCCCTTATCTCAGGAGGAACTGGCAATAGCTGCTGCCTCTGGGATTTTATCTCACAGAGACGGGGCAATTTGTAAGTTATCAGGGAGGAAGCGGCTCCTATCTCCTCGTATCTCGGCAGATCAAAAGCATTTGTCTCTTTGGGTTTAGGGCTCTGAAAAATCATCCCTCTCACCATCTGAAAGCTTCTCACCCACTTAACTCAACATTCAAACCCCCGCCAGACCAAGCCCTGCTTCCACAGCAGGATCTTCTGTAAACAAGGGGCCAAATATCAATTGATGGAATAAATTCAAACGGCTTCAGTAAAGTTGAGCAGTTTTCCGGATGTGGTTCACAGGAAGCTGCAATGCTGAAAAGTGGATTTTTCTCTTGCTGTTTAAGCCCCGCGAGAACTGTTCGGGTTCCCTTTTCTCTCCCTGTAGGAACAGGGAGGAATTTCTCCATCGCCCCTGACTCGCAAGCGGAGCCCTGACCCCGGAACAGCCGGAAAACTTCACCCCTTCCCTCACAGCGCCGGCCTGAGGGTCACGAGATCTGGCTGTGCCTCCCAGCTCCGAGGTGGAATCACCCAATAACTGCAGGGAAGTAATTTCTTTCTATAACCCACCTCCCAGGAGGTTTATTTTCACCCCCGGCGCTGCCCGTGGCGGTTTGCGGGGTGTCCTGCTTTCAGCTGGGAAAGGGTTAACTTTCCTCTGTGAGAGCAATGTCAGTAACACCTATTGGTTTTAGCTGATGCTCAGTGGTATTTACCCTATTCAAGGTCTTTTTTTTCAGCCTCCCAAAAAAAGCACAGACAGAAGGGTGGAAGGGCCAAGGGAATATTTCATACCATAGCCCTCACAGTATAGAAACAGGGGTTGGCTTGGGGGGGTGGAAAATCAACAATCACTGCTCAGGATGGTGTGATTCACCGGGAAGTGAGAGTGACCTGTGTTGTTATTATTATTATTATTCCTTTTCTGTTATTGTTCCAATTAAACTACCTTTATCTCAACCCAAGGGGTTATTTTCCTCCTTTCTTCCCTTCTTAGGGGGGTGGGAAAGGAAGGGGAGTGAGCAGCCGCGTGGTTCTAGTCAGGGTTAAACCCCGACATGGGGATTTTCAGAAGCCCCAGGCACGGCCAGTGGCTATTTGCTTTCATGGGTGCTTGGGTTATTGGAGAGAAAAAGCCCAGAAGGTGACAGGAGGCACCTAAAAGCTGCACCGATGCGGCCGTGAAGCATCTCTGCCCCCACAGATCTCCCCCCAGGGGTAGTTTCTCCTCCTGGCTCCTCATCCAGGGCTGAGCCAGTGCCCAGGGGAGTGCAACCCCTCGGGAAAAAGAACCCCAACTCACGTGCTCTGCCCCGGTTCTTCACTTTGTAGTAGCCGTAGAGCGACAGCATCACCAGGTCTGCCAGCACGTAATAAACCGCCGTGTAAACCTGGGGGGAGAAGGACGGGTCGGTCCCACCTGCAGAAAGGTTCCAGCTGGTGGCCGGGATGAGCCAGCGTCCCGGGGCACGGCATGGCACAGCACAGCACGGCACGGCATCCCTGGGAGCATCCCAGGGTGGGGAGAAGGAAAAGAACATCCCTGTGTTGGGAAGAAGGGAGGGAGCATCCCCTGGAGGAGGATAAGGAAAGGAGCATCCCCTGGGGGAAAGAAAGGGAAGGAGGATCCCTGTGCTGGGGAGAAGGGAGCATCCCCAGGGGATGAGAAGGGAAGGAGCTTTCCCTGGAAGGGAGGGAGAAGGGAGGGAGCATCCCTGTGTTGGAGAGAAGGGAGCATCCCCAGGGAACAAGAAGGGAGGGAGCATCTCTGGGGGAAAAGGAAGGAAGGGAGCATCCCCAGGGAATGAGAAGGGAGGGAGCATCCCGTGGGGGTGGAAAAAGAAGGGAGCATTCCTGACTTGGGGGGGAAAAGGGAGGGAGCATCCCTGGGAGGGGGGAAGGAAGGAAGGGAGCATCCCCTGGGAGTTTGGGGGAGAAGGGAACATCCCAGAGCCATTTGGGTCCCTGCTTCCCAGTGGTGGGTGAAGCAGCACCCATCTCCATCCCCGTCCCCATCCCACCCCTGGAGCTGGGGGTGCTGCAGAGCTGACCCGGCCCCCGGTGGGTCGGTACCTGCAGCGGCAACTGATCGGCCAGGAAGGACCCGATGAGGTTCAGGAGGTCTCCTCCCAGCCATCCCAGCAGGAAATATATGGAGAGAGCTCGGTCCATGTTGCCCGTTTTACAGGCCTGGTAAAACTGCCTGCAGAGAGAGGGGGGGGGGGTCGGGCAGAGCCACAGCCCAGACCCCCCCTGGCCGGCTCAGCACTACCTGGGACCCCCTGGTTCCCTACCTACCCCCCCCCAGGGTTTCCCTGCTGCTCCCACCGGGACCGTTCCCCAATTCCCACCCACCCACCCACTCACCCAAAGCACCGGTGGGAGGGGAGGAAAAGCAAAGATTTCCTCTGGCAAATCCACATCCCACCCCTGCAAACGGGGCTCCCCAAAAAGTCCTGCAACCCCCCGGGGTGCTCAATCCCTCATGATCCATCCCTCGTGTGGGGGCAGAAAGCAGCAACGGGGGGGGGGGGGGGCGAGGAAGATGCCCCAGTCACCAAAAAAGCCTCTCCGGTTACAAAATAAAATATGATATTATTATAATTATTATCTCGGCCATGATATGCCGAGATCAAATGTCAACCCCCCCATGTCACCCCCTGTGTCCCCCCCCTCCCAGGGTTGTCCCCACCGCTTCCAGGAAGCCCAGGGCTGCTGGAAATCTCTCTCCCACACGTGTGACCCACGTCGCAGTTGCCAGCCGTGGGTCATTACAAGCCACCGAGCACCGAAATAACGACATAATAACAAACAAGGCTTTGGGGCTCCTCCCTCTCCTCCTCTTAAACCCCATTTTTTTCCCCCAAGCTCAGATTTTTTCCGGGCGGATTGAATCATCTGGGAAAGTTGGGGCTCGGAATGTTGATTTTTAAGAGGGAAGGGTTGGGTGGGTTGTTTGGGTTTGGATTTTTTTTTGGGGGGAAACTCACGGGAAAGAGGCGGCGGCGAAGCAGATGATGGAAACCAGTCCCAGGGCGACACTGGTGAGGTCCCAGCCGTCCCGGGCACATTCGTTGAAGACCTCCATCACCCAGCGGAAGCCGTTGGGACAGTCAGAAAGATTCCCAGTTGGGAGACCCCCCCAGCGCCCGGCACCCATGGCCTCTGGCGCTGTCGGAATAACGCTGGGAAAAACCCAAGAACACGGGAAAATAATAACACCAAGGAAAAATGGGTATCTCCATCAGGAACAGCCTCCCACCTCCCCCGGCCGCTAAAAAAAAACCCTCATTATTGGTTAATTCACCTTTTCTGGCCTTAATTTCGCCTCCGGTGGGATGACACCACTAGGAATGCCGTCAGACCGGCGGGATTTGGTCCCAAAAAAAGAAATCGACTCCCCCCCTCCCAGCGCGTCCATGGAGAACAGGGACTTACCTCCTCCCGGCGCCGCTTTGGAAACGGGCTTTATTTTTCTTTGGAAAACGCCGCTTTTTGGGAAACTTGGGGGTTTGGGTTGGTTTTGTTGGGTTGGTTTTCTTTCCCTTGTTGGTTTTTTGTTGTTGTTGTTTTTTTCCCAACTCCACCGCTTCTTCAGAAACTGGCCGGACGGGTTTCCTCCGCGAACCTGCTGCTTCTTCAGAAAGTTGCTAGGTTTTCTTTGTGGTTTTTTTTTTCAGAAACTTGCTGCTTTTCACCCAAATCCGCTGCTTTTTGGGGAAGTTGCTGGGCTTTTTTTTTTTCCCCCGAAATTGCTGTTTGGAGGGCAAATTACTTTGGCTTTGGGGTTTTTTTTTTTGTGTTCCCGATGCTCTTGATTTTTCAGAACCTTGCTGCTTTTCCCCAAACTGGCTTTTTAAATTTTTTTCGGAAACTTGCTCTTTTTAGGGCGCAAACCTCCCGGTTTCGGGGCGAGGTGCGCGGACGGAGCCGGCGCCGCCGCAGTGCGCATGCGCGGAGGATCTTGGCTCCGCCCCGCCCTTCGAGGGGCGGGGCTGGTGCTCTCCCCTCGGTCCGCATCCGGCCGCGCATGCGCAGTGTGAGCGGCGGCCATGGCGGCGGCGGGGGGAGCGCGGCCCGGTGTGGTGCTGGGGGCCATGGAGATGGGACGGCGGGTCGGGCCCGAGGCGAGCGCCGGGCTGCTCCGCGCCTTCCTGCAGCGCGGGTACCGCCTCCTCGACACCGCTTACATGTACGCGGGAGGAGAGTCCGAACGCATCCTGGGCACGCTGCTGGCCGGCGGCGTTGGGCCCGGTACGGCCGGGGCTGGGCGCATTGGGCATGGGGAGGGGGGCGGGCTGAGGGGTCTTCCCTGCCGGGCTGACACCGTCCCTGAGGAGCAGGGCATTCCTCTGCACCCATTCCCTGAGGAGAAGGGTCTTCCCTGCCGGGCTGATACCATCCTTGAGGAGAAAGGTGTTCCTCTGCACCCATTCCCTGAGGAGAAGGGTCTTCCCTGCTGGGCTGACACCATCCCT
>JAOQGH010000008.1:6955126-6967084 GCA_025769975.1 Gallinago jamesoni
GGTTGATGGTTGGACTAGATGATATTAAAGGTCCCTTCCTTCCCTTCCCCTGGGTATTGTGTCTTGTACAGCTTGGCCTATACAGCAGAAGGGTAATTGAGGGACGAGCTGCCAGTTTCTGCTGTACTGCCTTATTCCCAAATTGTTCTCATTTGTTCTCTTAAAATACATCGTATACACCTACAGCTGATGATTTATAGTCGGGCGTGAAGAGGTAGGTGAGCAAAATTAGTGGCTGAATAGAAGAGAACACAAACTTTTTTGCACATTCAGTCTCTGGGCTCGTTACTCATCCGTTCACTTCTGGCAGGAGACAGCAAGGTGAGGCCTGGTGAGCAAGACGTTGAGACTCAGTTGTGTTACACTGCTGAATAGTTTCAAGTAAAGCCTCTCTTTTTGTAACAGCTACAAAGCTGATGAGTGTTTCTCTCTGTTCATTTTTCTCGAGAATTGACGTATTCTTGAGTTTCTCCTGTTTCAGCCACGTCTCCCTTTATGACTGGAAACGATGACTTAGGATAGAAAAAGGGAAGGTGACTGGGCATAAATTGGGCACTGCTCAGATCAGCAGGGAATGGTGTGTCCTCTTCTTCCTCCCACCCTGCCAGAGCTGGCGGCGCTGGGTGCAGGGGTGTGAAGGGGATATGTGGGTTCCTTTTGCCGTACTCTGCAGCAGCGCTAGTCACTGCCAAACTTGAGAAATCATTTTATTTGCGGTATCGAGCAGCGATAGGCTGGCGGCCTCTGCCCTCTGCACCCTCCAGTAATAAACTCTCTTGCCAGAGGTGGAGTTTTGAGAGGTAAAGCTGAAGTGGCCACTGAAATTGAGTCATACAATCTACTCTTTCAGCTTGCTCCTTCATGTCACTGAGTGAAAATGCGAAAGAAATGAATTTAAGTATTTAGCAGGCAGATATCCACATCCTCAGTTTCGTCGCAGGAAAAATGAAGGTCAGAAGTAGCTATGGAGCAGAGATGAGTTCCTGTTCTTGAGGTGGTTGCCTTCAGGTTCCTCTGCAGATGGGATGTGGTGTGACACGTTATTGCAGCAGCCTTTAGTGTGCTTTGTCTGAGCATAAATAAATAGTCTCTGTGGCCGGTGAGCCCCACTGAGAAACCTCAGAGTCTTGACTTCCAGTGTGTTGGTGTGTATTTTGCTTAACAGTTTTTATTTTTGATTTGAGTTGACATTACATTTTAGCTCTCTCTGAGGTTTGCATTGATTTGTGCACAGGGCAGAACGATGCAGATCTCTGCAATGGCAAATCTCTATCCATGGATGTATTTTTCTCCTCCCTCTGTTGCCTGCCAAAACTCTACTTCTCAGCTTGTTTCAGATGCTGCTGTTGTGTATTTGTTGTTATTATGCAATTGCCTGTTCTGATCCTTCTGTTTTGCAGAATTGCACAAACTCCAGTTGACTCCGTGCCTTGTCAGAAAGGGAATGCCAGTGCTCCAGCCCTGGCAAAGCCTGCCTGGCTTTAGCAGAACAAACAGTCCAGACTTTATGGGCAGCTGAGTTTAGAATAATTTACAGACTAATGAATCTCCAACAGGGAGAACAGTTGTTAAAGAAGAGGTTGTCCTTTTGATGCTTTAAAGGAAAAACTTTGGCAGAATTGGAATTATTTCCTTAATTTCCTCTGTGGATAGCAATGCTGATGCCGTGATCTCTCTGCTGCTGGAGGACTCAGTCCTGAGGCCATGGGAGATGGGACACAAGGGAGAGGATTCTGTGTCAAAACTTTGATTTGGGAAGAGCATGTGATTTTAATGATCTTGTCTTATATCTGTTAATAGATTTATCATATTCTGAGTATGATGTGGTGCTGCTATTGTGCTGCGTACAATTGATATATCTCCTGTTCTCCTCTTGCAGTGAATCTGAAATCCTGCACCATGACAAACAATATGAGCCTTTTTACTCTTCCTTCGTTGCACTTTCTACGCACTACATCACTACTGTGTGTGGTCTGAGTAAGTGTTCCACCCTTCTTTTGTTTCTCTTGCTCTGGTGTTACAACTAGGATATAGTAAAAATAAACTGGAACTGTTGTCCTTTTGGTATTTGTCTCCAACCCTCTCTCTGAATCAGACTTTAATGCAGAGGCCAGTGTTGCTGGATTTTGTACTGGCAGAACACCAGTTCAGATGGAAAGGGAAACGTCGATAGGAGTTTTTTGGCCACCCAACTACTGGGCAGCGTAGACTTTTTGGCTGCTTATTCATCAGCCTGACTTTATTTAGGGAAAATAATTCTTGGTTGTGCAAAGTGTTTAAATAAATTTTCAGGATTTTTAGATTCTTCTTTAGTGGTTTTGTCACAAATTTGGAATAATGATCAAAACATTGTGACTCCCAAGTATTTTATATTATTTTTGCTGACAGAATTTGGCAATTTCAACAAAAATGTAGTTTTGGTCAGCTTGTTTATGGTTCTTCAGTGCTTCTGTCAGTATTAAATAATGTTGCTGGGGAAGTCGTTGTATCTATCTAAATTACCTTGTCTGGGTAGAAGGTATTATCCTTACTTTACTGACGTTTCTTGACCTTACATTTTAATGAGTCTGAATTTATATTGCATCTGTGTGTTAGATGTGATAAATTGTGTATACGTGCGTGTTGCATAGTGTTCTGTTTTATTGAAAGCATTAAGAACATCTTACACTGAATTATTTAAATACTGAGTGATGAAAGCATCTGCTTTTTGCAGTACCAAGAAACCAATTGCAATCAGTGGCAGCTGCTTGTAAAGTCCTGATTGAATTCTCACTGCTGCGTCTTGAGAACCCAGACGAAGCGTGTGCTGTTTCACAGGTGAGCGCGGATTTTGGTCGTGTAAGCAAGCCTGGAGTGCAAAAATGGACTTTGGCCTCAAATTCTGAAGTATTTGCTCTTATGTTACCTAAAACAAAATTACTGAAGTTCTTAAAATGCTTAAGATCTAACGCTTTGGTAGAGACAGATATCTGCTGGGTTTTCTGTGTTCTTTTCTCAGAATTCCAGATTGTGAGCAAGCCAAAATAAAGGTGGCCTGAGGCCTTGCTTAAGTGGATCTCAGTTAAATCTGTTGTGGTTTCCTATAGTCTGAATTTTGTGCAACAACCTGGATCAAAACTGTTCTGTTGCCCATTTGTTGAGTTCTTAAAGATAAACTCTTCCCCAGTTATATTTTAGTCTTCTAGGAAGAGCTCAAACCTATTTCAAAGAGGAAGGATATGTGAAAAGTGTTCACGTAGTGTAGCTGTTGATAGAGCTGGCTTTAAGCCTTAGTGTGTCATAGGAGGGAGAGCTTTTCCAGATGCTTTTCCATAAAAAGCGCATGGGACAGCGTTAGCGACCTAAATTATCTGCAGTTAATAAGCCATCAAAATCTTAGGCATGAGATCAGAGTGGATTTGCGACGTCGTGGTAGCCTTACTAGCTGAAGTTGCAGTACTCTTAATGCAGCTGCTTAGAATAAACGATATAGTGAAGAATAATTAGAATCAAGAGACTTTAAATTGTACTTGGTGTCTTTGTCTTTGTAGAAACACCTCATTCTACTGATAAAGGGGCTGTGCACAGGCTGTAGCCGCCTAGATCGAACTGAAATTATTACCTTCACAGCAATGATGAAATCGGCCAAGCTGCCTCAGACTGTCAAAACCCTCTCTGATGGTAGGTGTTTTAATTTATGGTTATGCCACTGCGGCACTGGAGTTAAGCACAGAAAATATACAGAAAATATTTGATATACGAAATGATGTTCTGCGGTTTCCCCTGCAGTAGAGGACCAGAAGGAGCTGGCCTCCCCGGTGAGCCCAGAACTAAGACAGAAAGAAGTGCAGATGAACTTCCTCAATCAGTTGACATCGGTCTTTAACCCTAGAGCCTCGTCATCACCATCTATAACGCCAGAGGTGCAGGTAAACAAACAGCCCTAGAATCGAAGCAGTCTGAATTTTAGCATTAATGAGTTTGGTGCAGGCAAGGGCAGAGGGCAGTAACTGGTAGTTTTTTAATACACGTGTGTAAGAAAAAACATTCTTAAGTATTTAAAACCTACTTGCATGTTGGTGAATGGCATTGTATTGGCAACAGTAGTTTTGCTGCCTTGTGGAAGCTAATGTTCAGTGATATTCATAGCTCTTTTGAGTTCTGTGCTTTGCTCCTGTGTAGAGATTTATTGTGATACCGTGGATTTTTAATGCTTCCATGATCTATTTACTATGTGCTTGCTTTTAGGTGGAAGGAGAGAGCGAGGATCAAGGTTCCACAGATCAAACCTCTGCAGCAAAGACGAAAAGCATATTCATTGCTCAGAACGTGGCCAGCCTACAAGAACTTGGTGAGAATCAGCTTTTTAGCATCAGGGGAAAAAAATACTAGAGCAAATGACTTTCCAGGGTTACACCTTACGGCTCTGAATGGGAAGAAACTTTCTGACCTGAAGCGTTTGTTCTTTAGGACTGACTTGGTTGCTGGTGTTACCAAGGGAGGTTGTGGCTGTAATGTAGTTTTCTTCATTGCAAAGGAGAGGAGCTCATTATATTTGTGTGTAGTAGGTTTGTTTTGGGGGCGGGGGGGGAAGGTGGAATGATGTAAAATAGCCTGTGGGATGGATCACTGGGCAGGTGTGAACTAGACCTGCTGTGCCACGTAATGTGCACACAGAGCTTCGTGACACCCGTTACGAGTACTGGCTGTAAAGTTCACTGGCTGCTTTGTGTGTTGTAAACTAGTCTTTATCCTGTTACCTCATCTGTGATGATATTTTCTCACCACAAAGAACAATTAAACTAATTACTGATGACCGTTAGATCTGTTCTGCTTAGAAGCTGTGCCATGGAACAGTAAAGTTAACGCTGCTGGTTTTGTTTGGTAGGTGGCTCTGAAAAACTGCTGAGAGTGTGCCTGAACCTCCCCTACTTTTTGCGATACATAAATCGATTCCAGGATGCGGTGTCAGCCAACTCGTTTTTTATTATGCCAGCCACAGTGGCAGATGCCACTGCTGTTCGCAATGGGTAAGAGTCCGTTGTCGCTCTTCCTTGGTTGATGCTGGGTAGATGAGAGAAAATAATGGTGCAGTATCAGTTATTGTCCTGTTCCTATGGGCTGTCCTCTTCAATATATTCATCAGTGACCTGGGTGGAGGCATGGAATGTACCCTCAGCACATCTGATGGTGTAACAAAACTGGGAGGGGTGGCTGACACACCGGAACGCTGTGTCACCATCCAGTGAGAGCTGGACAGGCTGGAGAGTTGGACAGAGAGGAACTTGATGAAATTCAACAAGGGCAAGTGCAGGGTGCTGCACCTGGGGAGGAATAACTCCCGCAAACCAGCACAGGCTGGGGGTGACCTGCTGGAATGCAGCTCTGAGGAAAAAGACCTGGGAGTCCTGGTGGACAACAGGATGCCCATGAGCCAGCAATGGGCCCTGGTGGCCAAGAAGGCCAATGGCATCCTGGGGGACATCAAGAAGAGTGTGGCTGCAGGTGGAGGGAGGTCATCCTCCCCCTCTGTTCTGCCCTAGGGAGGCCCCATCTGGAGCATTGACTCCAGTTCTGAGCTCCCCAGTTCCAGAAGGACAGGGAACTGCTGGAGAGGGTCCAGCAGAGGGCTACAAAGATGACGAGGGGCCTAGAACATCTCTCTTATGAACAAAGGCTGAGGGACTTGGCTGTGTCCAGTCTGGATAAGAGAAGGCTGAGGGAGGATCTGATCAACACCTATAAATCTTTCAAGGGAGGGTGTTGGGAGGATGGGGCCAGTCATTTTTCAGTGGTGCCCCGGGACAGGACAAGAGGGAACGGGCACAAACTGGAACATGGGATGTTCCATCTAAACATGAGGATGAACTTGTTTGCTGTAAGGGTGTCAGAGCCCTGGCAGAGGCTGCCCAGAGAGGTGGTGGAGTCTCCTTCTCTGGACACATTCAATCCCCCCCTGGACATGTTCCTGTGGAACCTGCTCTGGGTGGACCTGCTTTGGCAGGGGGTTGGACTGGGCGATCTCCAGAGGTCCCTTTCAACCCCATATCGTTCTGTGATTCTGGGATTCTCTCTGGTGTGTACATTGCATTGCTGAACATGTGTTTTCCTGTAGGTTTCATTCACTGGTGATAGATGTGACCATGGCACTGGACACTTTGTCTCTGCCTGTATTGGAGCCCCTGACACCCACACGTCTCCAAGATGTGACTGTTCTTGCTCTCAGCTGTCTCTATGCAGGTGAATGGATTTCCTCTTATTTCTTTGAGCTTTAAGTCACTCTCACTTTTGCTGGGTCTTGTTACCTGCACATTTGAGCCTCAGCCCACAAGTAGCCTTTATTCCTCATGAATTTGAAAGCCATGCAGTGTACTGTACAGAACGGTGACTGGCTTAATATGAAAATCATTATAGTGACACTGAAATACTGATATATTCTGCAGATGTTCTTGTCAGTATCTGAAAGACTGAGTGACTCAACATCATTTTAATAGCCTGTAATTTCTGCTCTTTATGTTCAGAGCATAATACATTTTTGCAATGCTTTTGGCTTCAGCTTAATTGGTTATACCCCCAAATCAACCTGGTTTCCCAGGAGTGGTTTAAGAACACCAGAATCCTGAGTGTTTAATTGGTATGGGTAAGATTTTAAAGAGATGGCAGTCAGTGTGAAGATTGCCTTAAAAATGATATTGAATTACATGGTAAAACATTTCCTCCTTTAATTGTTCTCACGCGTTTCTGTAGGACAAAACCTGACTCTTTTGAGGGTACTTCAGAAAGGCTTTTTCAATCTGCCAGCTGTAATATTGACTATTCCCAGCTCCATCGAGTTTATGGGCATGTTCAATACCATTTGTTTTAATGTGCTAAGAAGGAACATTGAGTCCCTAGATTGGTTCTTAATAAGAATGTTTCCTCCCCTTGTTTTCCATCAGGTGTGAGTGTGGCAACTTGCATGGCCATCCTCCATGTGGGTAGCACTCAGCAGGTACGAACTGGGTCAACAAGTTCCAAAGAAGAAGATTATGAAAATGATGCTGCTACTATTGTACAGAAATGTGTAAGTAGAGGAGAGGGCTTGTTTGTCGTTTTCATTCTCGGCAAGTGAAGTGCTTAGAATTTGTATTTATTCAGGTTGGTATACATATGTATTATTTATAGGCATTAGACTTCCTGACAAAAGAAGTAATGGAGTGACTAATTGTAGAGGGCAAAACACAGCTGTATTTGGAGTTTTCATTTTTATTATTGCCCAGTGGAGCCCTTAAACATTACCATGGTTTTGGTTTCATTTGCAGCTTGAAATCTATGAAATGATTGGACAAGCCATCAGCAATTCGCGCCGTGCAGGGGGTGAGGTAAGATTTGCATCTCAGGAAGCTTTTTCACTATTTTTGTGCTGGTGTATTTCGGCATTTGGATTGACATTATTTTGTCTTTTTGGTGCCTTTTTCTTTTTTTTTTTCCCCCCACTTTGCTTTTGGGATGATAGCATTATCAGAACTTCCAGCTGCTCGGGGCTTGGTGTTTGCTAAACAGCCTCTTCCTCATCTTGAACCTCAGCCCCACGGCCTTGGCTGATAAGGGAAAGGAGAAAGATCCATTGGCTGCTCTTCGCGTCAGAGACATCATCGCTCGTACTAAGGAGGGCGTTGGGTCTCCCAAACTAGGACCTGGGAAAGGGTATGTAATTACCCCTCTGAAGGAATCACTGTCCGTGTGTCTAACCATGCCCAGCAAGCAACTGCTGCGAGGTCTCGTTTGGTCTCTTGAAATTTTATCTCCATTTGTAATTCAACTCTTGATTCTTGGAAAGAAGACAAGTCGTCTTTTTCAGTTTAGCAAAGCAATCCCTTCATTCAACTGAATACATATATATTATTTCCCCCCTGAAATTACGTTGTATCCTTTATGTTTCTGTAGGCATCAGGGGTTTGGTGTTCTCTCAGTGGTGCTGGCAAATCACGCTATCAAATTGCTGTCATCGCTCTTTCAAGATCTGCAAGTGGAGGCATTGCACAAGGTATACAGGGAGCATGCATGTTGTTGGGAAACACTTTGCCTTCTCCACTGAAACAAACTTTAAATTCTCTTTTCAATGCCACCCTCCAGGGCTGGGAGAGTGACGGTCCGCCAGCGGTGCTGGATATCATGGCTCAGAGCACATCCATCCAGAGGATTCAGCGGCTTATAGATTCTGTACCACTCACTAATTTGCTGCTGACTTTGCTGTCTACTTCTTACAGAAAGGTAGGGACTGCCATACAGCTGGAGAGCTTCTGTAGCTGCCCCACTTCCCTTACTCCACGTAGAAAATTCTCACTTTACAAACTGCGGCTATGCTAAGAAGAATCTAGAATTCTTTCAGAAGCTGTCGACTGGGGCCTCTCTTTCTTCTTTTCAGAGATGTAAATCTGGCAAACTTGTTTCAAGAAAAAATTCTTGTAAGGTCATAATTATTTGTGAGTTTAGTGAGAATATGCAAAGATCATATTCAAACTGAATGCTTTTATGTTAGAGCTGTTCCTTGAAGTGTTGCCTAAATGCTTGACATAGATTATTTATTTTCAATCATCCTGCATAATTTTTAATACAACTTACAGGTGAGAAGCCTTGAAAAACTGTTAATAAATTAATTGAGTCCAGTTCGCTAGTTAAAAATCAGAATGTGTTAGATACTCTAGTTTTCAGATTCTTACCTTTCATAATCCTCAAATTTAACTCGTTCTGCTGTTTTTCTAAGGCTTGTGTCTTGCAGCGTCAGAGAAAGGGCTCCATGAGCAGCGATGCAAGTGCCTCCACCGATTCCAATACTTACTACGAGGATGATTTTAGCAGCACCGAGGAGGACAGCAGCCAAGGTAAGAGAGTTTGAAGGAAGCAGCTTAAATCAGGATTTCATGCTGTCTTTCAGATTTAGTGGAAACCCGGCTACTGGGCTTTTGCCTTTTTGGACTGGAATGTCATATAATGTTGAAAATATGAAACAGTTTGTTAGATCTGTTTGGCAGAAGTTATGCTGACTACTCTTTTATGTAAACTAAAGCCAGAGCGGCTGGGATTTGGCAGTATTTCCTTAAGAGGAGAGTGGAAATAATTTCTTCTTGTGAATTCCTGCTGGACTGCTGTAGAAGTGATGTGATTTGGAAAAGAATAATGAAGATAGCAGACAGCTGTGCTCTCTGAAGCTCTTTTCCAGGCTTTTTCTAAGCCGAATAGTCATCGTGAATTAGTTGCTTGTAACATTATGCTTTTGTTTTTCCTGCCTCCTGTGTTAGACGACGATAGCGAACCAATCCTTGGGCAATGGTTTGAAGAGACAATCTCTCCAAGCAAAGAGAAAGTGGCGCCCCCACCGCCCCCTCCACCCCCACCTTTGGAGAGCTCACCCAGAGTGAAAAGCCCTAACAAACAGACTGCTGGGGAGAACGGGAACATCCTGGCCAGCCGCAAAGATCCAGAATTGGTATGGGATGCCTTAAAATGAAGTAACTGGCAAGCTGTAGCATTGTTTGTGTCAGTGGCTCACTACGTTGACAGATAACATGATAAATGTCAGGAATTTAAGTACACTGCTGATGGAGAATGAGTGATTGTCCTGGCTTTGAATAAAGACGTTGTCTCTACTCTTCCCTCAGGTGAAATATCACTGTATTTGTTACCACCCGGTAACAAAGGCTGAAGATAGTATCTGTTTGGGTTACAGAGGGAGAGGGAAAATGAGGGCAGAGCTATAAGCTCATAGACTGCTTTTAGCTCCAGCCCCATTGGGTAAAGACAAGAATAAATACTACAGTTGAGAAGTTAGAGACTTGTGACCTTTTCAGAGAATTGTCCTGGTACAGAGCCCAGAGTGCAGGGACCTGGGTTGTGATGAATGAGCTTGTGCTCCACTGCTGGGGCTGAAGATAGGGGACTTGATTTATTTTGCTGGTGGTTTAGTTTTTGCTTGATGTTGTCTTACAGTCCCTCTGCTTTTGTTGTTTCTATAGTGCATTTCTCTTTTCTTTTCAGTTTTTGAGCCTAGCTTCAAACATTTTGAACTTTATCACTTCTTCTATGCTGAACTCCAGGAATAACTTCATTCGCAACTACCTGAGCGTGTCTCTCTCGGAGCAGCACATGGCTACACTGGCCAGCATCATCAAAGAGGTGGACAAGGACGGGCTTAAGGGTGAGTGAGCAGAGCTTCTCTGTTGGAGAACACAGACTGTGGGATTTATAGGTGTATGTTTTCTTAGTTTCTTGTGGAAATTTGAAACGTAGGATGGCAGTGGCACTAAATGGCTTGATCCCCGTCTTACAGGCACGTCAGATGAGGAGTTTGCTGCTGCACTGTATCACTTCAACCATTCCTTGGTGACCTCCGATCTTCAGTCCCCTGCCTTGCAGGTAAGTCTGTGGTTGAATGTATAAATAAAGGAAGAAGTGTTGGTGTCTGCTAATGTCTCTACGTGGACTCACCACACCTAGAGTAGTATGTTGATGGTTCCCTGTGGCTGTAGAGTATATTCTTTTGCAAACAGAGCTGGTGATATTTTGGATCCAATGAGCTGGATGATCTTTGCAGTTATCCAGTACAAAAAATCCTGTAGGGTGTAAACTTAATGTCTAGAGTTCAAATTAATGCACTGAACTTTGAAGGTGATGAAAGCTGAGTAGGAAATGAGTTTGTGTATTTTGTTTTGGTGAGTTGCCTCTATCCATGTGTTTATCAAGGGACATTCCTGCAGATTTGCTTTGCTGTCAGGACTGGTGCCAAAAGGCCTTGGAATTCTCTGAGGAGAGAATCAAATAAATCCTTTTGCTTTAATGTGCTGACTTTGTAGCCTCTAGGCTTCTTTGCTAGGTCATGGGCTGACTTGACTTAACACTGTAAGTAGAGGTTATAAATCTGCTTACCAATCAGTGAATTCAGTCCCTTTTGCTTTTCATTAACTGTTTTCTACTATATTTAAAATACTGTGTTGTTTTGGTGTTTTTAAAGCAGTTGGGCTTTTCAGAAATGTGTCTTTTTACTATATTTGAAAAGAAGCAGGCGTTACTGTAATCAAAGGGGTAGTCTCCCAAATTCTTGGATACTGAAGATAGTAGCATAATCTCTTCTTTTGGCATCTTGCAATAAATGAGTAGAGCTCAGTAATGCCTTTTTTTTCTGCATTGGTGTTTAAGTTGAAAGTTTGTTGTATTTTAGGTGGCAGTGGGAGAACAGAAGTATCCCTCAGTAACTGTGTCATTCGTTAGGGATAGGAGAAATACTGCTGTATGAACCCTTACAGGTGCTGAGAGCCCCACTGTTTATTTTCATCTGTATGTTTAAATCACACTATTAATTAAAGCATCAAGATTTGCCTCTTTTCAAAAAGTCTCTGTTTTGTTCCAGAACACACTTCTTCAGCAGCTGGGAGTCGCCCCTTTTTCTGAAGGTCCGTGGCCTCTCTACATCCATCCTCAAAGTTTGTCGGTGCTCTCACGACTTCTCCTGATTTGGCAGCATAAAGCCACTGCCCAGGGAGATCCTGATGTTCCAGAATGCCTTAAAGTTTGGGAAAGGTGAGATAATTTTATCCTAAGCTGAAAGTCAGTCATCTCTTACCTCTCATGTTTTCTATCAAGTGAAAATTCTCTGGGACCAGTGTAACAAGTATGTGGGTGCTCTCTGAGCGGTGACGGTAGGCGATGCTCGGAGGAGCAGAGGGTTAGTTGCTGGATTCCTTCACTACAGCATAGGAAATGAAACCTAGAATCAGGATTTAAGTGGGTGGAGGCTGAATTGCTTGCAGCAGTGCTGGTTTTAAAAGGGAAGGCAAATGTCTTATTTCAGTAGGTTTCTGGTAGGTTCTGTTATGATGGTGCCAAGATTTTTCCTCTGTGTGCCCTTACCTGAATGTGAAAGTCTCTGATAGGGTTTAGATGACTTCAAGCTTTTCCTGGGGGAACAAAAGTTTACATCTCCCTTTCTCCCTTTGAATGATT
>JAOQGH010000008.1:6967184-7001570 GCA_025769975.1 Gallinago jamesoni
CTGATAGGGTTTAGATGACTTCAAGCTTTTCCTGGGGGAACAAAAGTTTACATCTCCCTTTCTCCCTTTGAATGATTTTCCATCATATGTATTTGCCAGTAATTGAATTTCTGTAGATTTTACTGTTTTCATAGTCTCATTCCAGTACATAATATAGTTAATAATTTATGAAATTGCCACTATTAGAAGAATAAGCAGAAAAATATAATTAAGATGTTTCTCTTATCTCTGGTCAAAGAGATTTTGAAGATGACTCTAAGCAAGGAGAAAAGTAACCTTTACAAACTTCCTCTCCTATTGCCAGGTTTGTGGGCACTCTGAAGCAAAATGCCTTGCAGGGGACTCTTCCCAGTGACACAGAAGATCTGAATGTTGAACATCTCCAGCTGCTGCTGCTTATTTTTCACAATTTCTCTGAGAGGGGCCGCAGATCCATCATGATGCTCTGTATCCAGACAATTGTGGAGCTGACAGTGAACATGGATACCCAGCAGTGTTCCGTGCCACTGATCGTGGCACGTCTGCTCTTGGTGTTTGACTACTTGCTCCATCAGTATTCCAAGGCTCCAATGTACCTATTTGAACAGGTAAGATTTGGAGATTGTGTTCTGGATATTTAATTGATCATCTGGCAGAAATCTGTAACAATTATTTGGGGTGTTCTGGTGTCTCCATGACCTTTGCGAGTAAATGGGTTTGGATGTTGGCAGCCTTTGGAGTTACAACGTGTGATTAATTATGGTTGCTGGTTCCAGCAGTGGGTTCAGTTTGAGTGTAAATTCCTTGTGTAACTACTGTCCTAATAAATCCTGAGTGAATTTAGGACAGGGTGAATGCTTCACCTTATCTTTCAAAATCTAAAGTATTTAGGTATTTAGGCACCATTTCACGAATACCTTGTAGGCCCTGTCCTTGCTTTAGCTTGGCACTGTGCAGGTTTTTGTCACTGTTCTCATGAATGGGATGCTTGTTTTTTTGTGTGTGGCTTTTTCGGTTGTTAGAAGCTTGACCATTGATTTAAGCTGCTCACTCCAGAATAGAAATCATCAGGTAGGAGCCAGGGCTTCCCTCATAAACTGGGAATGATTTCATTTTAGCAACTGGCTTGTTTGTATTTTATGGTTCTTTTTCTGTTGGTGGTGGTATTTTTCCCTGCTACTCCTCAATGACAAGGGTGACATGGGTGGTTTTTTTGTTGTTTTTTTTTTTTAAAACTTAGGTACAATATAATTTGCTGACTCCACCCATTGGCTGGGTGAGTGGATCCCAGGACAGTAGCAGACGAACCTCTGTCCCAATTTATCATGGGTTTAAAGAAGTGGAAGAAAACTGGACCAAACACTGTTCATCAGGTACGAAAGAAAACATAAAGATTTTTTCATTCCACGACTTGCTTATACAAATAAATGAGAGCTGTTCCTGTGCTCTGGTGTGGGTAGCTCTTCCTGCTTTTAATGGGCATAATTACAATGGACAGATAAAAATGCATGTAATGCAAGAGGTGTTTTATTAAACAAAATTATTGTAGGAGTATGCTACAAGTAATTCAAAATAAGTGTGTATATATTATGAGTGTATGAGTTGGAAAACCTTGGCTGCATATACCATGGTTGAAAGTGTGTATAATCTGTCTTGGAGCTGGCGTGGTAGAATCTGGTATTAGTCTTAAATATGAAGAGTTGTGGGATGGAGGAGAGAGGATGACTCCATACTGCATCACTGAAACTGTTATTTTGACCATTATTTTCTGTTCTCCTGTTCCAGATGCAGTTCCACAGCCCAGGTTCTACTGCATCCTATCTCTAGAAGCTTCTGAAGATGATCTGAACCGTCTGGATAGCACGGTATGGGGATTTCTGTTGTAAAGACCTTTTTGTAAGCCTTGAGGCCCATGTTGATTTGACGAGTGCCAGGGAAAACAGACAAGAAGAAAAGTGTCAATGAAGCAGCTAGAGCAGAAATATTTCACCAAGTGGAGAAAAGAGTAGTGGTACCCAACAGAACTAATTTCTTGAAGTTTCATTTTGCATATTTTTGGTCTGTGTGTATTCTGAATACTTAAGAGAAGAGCTTGACTGTATATAAATGCGGAGCTGTGCAATTTGCAAAGCAGTGATCGTGACTTGTCATCTCTTGCAGGTTTGCGAGGTTCTTTTCTCTAGGACTATGAAGTATGACGAGCTTTACACAGCCCTGACTTCGTTACTTGCAGCTGGGTCACAGTTTGATACACTTAGGAGGAAAGAGAACAAAAATGTCACTGCACTGGTAAGGCTGTGTTGCTGTAATGTTATCTGTGTTGAGGAATAACAGGTTTTCAAACTTAGTATTTTCAAGCAAAGTATTTAACCGAAATATTCTCAGCAGCTGTTGGAGTAATGGGGAACTTAAAACACCCATAGTGTTTATGGTCATGGTACATCTCACGTGAGTTTTTAATTCTTAACATGTTTTAGACTTGCTGTATGTCCCTGGTAATTCCAGGAGGTCTGGCTAGAATATGATAAGGCAGGAAAAAATTGTATAATCTTTCCTTTATTTTTTTCCCCTCACTCCTCTCTGTTGCATAATTTGTTGTAGAAAGTGACAGAAACTCAGCCCAGTAGGCGTTCATGTGATTTGGCACATCTGCAGGAGTCTAGAGTCTCTGATGAGAAAATTTAATTAGCTGTAATGCCTGAAACTACAGGTTTTCTTTATTAATTTGTCCAACTCTACTCCTGTTTAGGAAGCCTGTGCGCTTCAGTATTACTTCTTGATACTGTGGCGGATACTGGGGATTTTACCTCCATCCAAAAACTACATGAATCAGCTGGCTATGAACACGCCAGAGATGAGTGAATGTGATATTTTACACACATTGCGCTGGTCCTCCCGTCTGCGAATCACATCTTACGTCACCTGGATCAAGGTACAGCCCCATCTTTACAGGATGTTTTGTGATGCTGTTTGATAGTAAGAATATCAGTCTCTTGTTCTTCCATGCTGGCCGTGTGTGGGATTTGTTCTGTGGGCATGGTGGTGAGAAATGGGAACGTGGGTCCGTGTTTTCTAAAGTGTTCTAGTCTGGTAATTAGCCGAGTGGTTAATTATAGAGCACTTCTAAAGTGTGACATGTCTTTTTGTGGTGTCTGTAGGATCACCTTACCAAGCAGGGCATGAAAGCTGACCACGCTGCTTCTCTCATTGAACTGGCCTCCAGCAAGTGCAGCTCAGTGAAGTATGATGTGGAGATAGCAGAGGAATACTTTGCTCGACAGGTAAGGTGGTGTCAGTGCAATTGTGCAAGCGGAACTTCTGTTTCTGTGGGATTATTTGAATTTACTGTTCCATCCTTTTTTTTATTTGAAGATTTCTTCTTTCTGCGGTGTTGATTGCACAACTATTCTCCAACTGCACGAAGTTCCCAGTTTACAGTCCATTTACACCCTTGATGCTGCAATTTCCAAGATTCAGGTTTCTCTAGATGAGCACTTTTCCAAGCTGGCTGCAGAGACTGATCCTCACAAGTCTTCAGAGATAACCAAGAACCTCCTGCCTGCTACGCTCCAGCTTATTGACACTTACGCTACATTTACCAGGTAAAGTCAACAGAATCAGGAGGTGATTGGCCCCTGTACTGGGCACTGGTGAGGCCCCACCTCAAGGGCTGTGTCCAGTTTTGGACCCCTTAACACAAAAAAGACATTGAGGTGCTGGAGCGGGTCCATAGAAGGGCAGCGGAGCTGGTGAGGGGTCTGGAGCACAAGTCTTGTGAGGAGAGGCTGAGGGAGCTGGGGGTGTTCAGCCTAGAGAAAAGGAGGCTGAGGGCAGACCTTTTCATTCTCTCCAATTACCTGAAAGGAGGGTGTAGTCTCTTTTCAGGGGGGTCGGTCTCTTCTCCCAAGGAACAGGTGATGGGACAAGAGGAAACGGCCTCAAGTTGTGCCAGGAGAGGTTCAGATTGGATATATTTAAAAATATTTACTCTTTTAGAGTTTTTTAAGCCTTGGAATGGGCTGCCCAGGGAAGCAGTGGATTCACCATCCCTGGAGGTATTTAAGAGAGGGGTTGACATAGTGCTTAGAGACATGGCTTAGTGATGGTTTTTTATCAGGGTTAGGTTGACTGTTGGACTGGATGATCTTAAGGGTCCCTTCCAACCTGGACAATTCTATGAGTACAATTTTCTTCTGTGCATAGGGCTTTCTCTGCATTTTGTTTGTTGTTTTCTTATAAGTAGGTGCTTTTGTATAATCCAGTATAATTAACTTATGTCCTCTAGAGTGTCCATTCTTTTAAAAGAAGAGTAAAAAGTAGCTTCTCAAGCCATTTGTGGGAAGTTCTTGTTTCTAAGTAGTCTCCTCGTGTGATGTTTCAAGACTTTCTTACAAGCTTGCAAAATCAGCTTTGCCTCCAAAGATGAAACCTCCTCTTGCCGCTCTCTAGGATAGTGCTACTGAAGGTTATTTCACGGAGATAATACTGAGACTGTCAGAGCATCAAGAAACAGAGAGGGTTTAATTCTTACATTAAGAGCCTGAAGTCTTCTAAACTCTCATTAGAACCTATGTAGAAGAAAGCAAACATAAATCAGCTTTCTCTTTTGAGTGGGTGCTTTTCCTGGTAAGTAGCTTAGAGGAGATAAAAGCCCAGAACTCCCTCAGTGGTATAACACAAAGTATGGGGCAGAACTTCAGAAGTTTGCTTTCTTATCTGTCACTATATTGACACACTTTGTTCTGAAATGTGCAGCTGTTGACTGAAATACATCCTTTCCACCCTAAATACAGATCTTACTTGCTACGGAGCCTCTCTGAAGAGGGCTCCACTGAAAACAAACCCTCTGAGGAGAAGCTCCGAGGCTATGCTGCTGTCCTGGCCATCGGATCCAGCCGCTGCAAGTCTAACACTCTAGGTGAGGCTGCTGCAGAGTTCAGATTCCCTTCTTTCCCCAGGTGAAGCTTTCTACAGCGCTGCCCACATCCAGCTTCAAAGCCATACGCTGGCTAATGTCTTCTTTTTCTCCACCACTCTGTTCAAATGAGTGTATTATCCTGACAACAGCCAACTGAGAAGTCTTTGCTTTGTAGAACTGTAACAATTAAGAGGGGAAAGCCTTGAAAGAGGAACTATCTGGTGGGCTTATGTGGCTTACTGAAATGCTTTTATAACCATGTTGGTACCCCAGTGGCATGACATAATGTGGGGAGCTGTGAAATGTTGATACGCTGAAAACTGCTGCAAATTAGTATTTTTGCCATGTTTCTTGCTTTAATAAAGTGGAAGAAGCTGGGAAGCTCTTGCAAACTTTAGGGATAATTTTGACCTGTAGAAAAACATGAAAAATGGCCCTCAGTGAATTACAGTTCAACTTAGCTGTCTCTTAATCAAATGATCTAGTTTTAAACAGTGTTGTAGAAACACATTCTCGTTTTCAGACCCAGGAAATTACTCGGTGACTTACGATTCTGTATCAACTGCAGGTCCAACGCTTGTTCAGAACTTGCCATCAGCTGTGCAGACGTTATGTGAATCATGGAACAACATTCATACAAATGAGTTCCCAAACATTGGCTCGTGGGTGAGTCCAGCCTCCTGGGTTGATCTGCTGTGATCTTAACCCCATAAATTGCTGGGAGCTGCGGGCAGTTAAAGAGAAATGGTTCTGATTTTTGTGTGTGCGTCTCAATCCCCAGCGCAACGCCTTTGCCAATGACACAATCCCTGCAGAAAGCTACATCAGTGCAGTTCAGGCTGCCCACCTGGGTACTCTCTGCAGCCAAAGTCTACCTCTTGCAGCTTCCCTCAAACACACCCTTCTCTCCCTGGTCAGACTCACTGGGGACCTCATTGTGTAAGTGCTGGTTTCTATGTTACGTTCTTGCTGTACAGATCTGTCTGCTCTTCGGAATGTCTTTATCAGACTTGGGGGACACACACACATTTAGGGAACTGGAGCTGTATTTGTAACTAAGTCTTTAATGGAGTTATTTTCAGTTTACAGTTCTAAATGAATGAAAAATGGCCTTTCTGTCTTGATCTGATACCTCTGAAAGTCAGACTCCCCAAGAGAAACCTTTAGTCCTTTTTGTTGAGCAGGGACTTGAAGAAACTGGGATATAAGCTGAGACAATATGGATCTAACTAACTCGTTTGTGTTTTGCTATCACTCACTTGTGTGATGATTTCAAAGCATAAGTGAAAAAGTGAAATGAAAGAATTATCTTTTTTTCCCAGAGCCTTACTCAAAAATACCATAAAGAAAATAGTTGTTGGCGCTGCAGACAACTTCAGAAGCTGTTCTGTGTGACAGCTTGGCTGTCTAGGAAAGTGTTGTAGCTGTATATGTACAAAAGTAGTAAGTGTAGAGTTTTCCAAATGAGGACCATTCTTCTGAGGGGAAAAATGGCTGGATCAGTGTATTTGTCCTGGCTATCTGAGGAGTTTTTATCATAGACTTCCATCCAGACTCGTACCTTACTTGTGTGACTTTGGATTCATCCAGTAAAGGTGTTCTTTTATACATCCTATAGAGACTTAACTTGTTTCCTTTTCTTTTCCAGCTGGTCGGATGATTTGAACCCACCACAGGTGATTCATTCCCTGTTGCCTCTCCTTTTGGAGACCAGCACGGAGAGTGTGGCAGAGATAAGCAGCAACTCCCTGGAACGGATCTTGGGCCCTGCAGAATCAGATGAATTCCTGGCACGTGTTTATGAGAAACTGATCACTGGATGCTACAACATACTGGCCCATCACTCCGATCCAAACAGGTAAGGGGCTCTGTGGCTGGTAGTTCTCCTAAAAACCTATATACAAAGAATTACTACAGTGTGTTTAAATATGTGTCTGTTCTTGAAGAGACAACAGAAAGGTGAAAAGTCAGCTTATTTTTGTCTGTTGAAGGCTCGTATACTTGTAGACTAAAAATACCCAGATATTTTATTCACGTTAAAACAAATTTTCAGCACTGCTGTTCAGGCAGTGCGGATTTTAATCATCTCTTGTAACTCTGGATGGAGCAACCCTATATTTGGATAGGTTTTTTTTATTTAAGCAAATAAAAAATTATGTAAATACAAGCACAAAATCAAAGCTGAAGACGCCGACCTAACTTGCTTTATATTCCTTTGTTTCTGTTCTTGGTGTTTATAAGGATGGCTAATCCCTGCTTTATCGTAGCGAGATTTGTGCTTCCCACCCCTTACTTGCTGTGTGTACAGAGGGAATGAGCTTGATGCGCAGATGTTGATTCTACCCATCCGAAACATAAAACCATTAGGCAGGATGATGTTGCATCTTTTTAACACTGATCCTCTCTGGATGGAAGGTATTCAGAGGGAGATCTACTGCGCCTTCTGGTAGAGAATGTAAACGTAATTGGATTTTACTTGCAGGATGCCTTGTGGAGCGGGGATGAGCACAGGAGAGAATGGGGAGGAGGAACACTGAAAGAGACTTAAAGTGTAAAAAAAGCAGCCATTTAGAGGAATTTGTAGTGTGAGGTGTCTGAAAGGTCTAGATTATTCTCGGTTTCTGTGTAACTTGCCTACAGCATCATGTGCTGCTTTTTTTCCTCATCATTTGGTGGTTTTGTTTGTGTTTGTGTGTGTTTATATGTGTTTATTTATCAATTATTTTTCACCTGTCTCTCGAAAGCTGAGCTGCTTTCAATTAGTGCAAAGTTTATCAGAACCTTATTAGCAAAATTGATCCCTTCTTGACTTTGAACTGTTGAAATTGCTCTTATATGTTCTTATTTAATATGCATCTTTTGATCCTTAGTGGCCTGGATGAGTCCATCTTGGAGGAATGTTTGCAGCATCTGGAGAAACAGCTGGAGAGCAGCCAGGCACGAAAAGCCATGGAGGAATTCTTTTCCGAAAGGTGAAGTCATCTTCAAAATTGTAGGCCAAGGACTTTCTTTCTCTTCCTTTCGCTCTAGCTTGTCACTGTCAACACCTAAGTGATGTTAGTGCCTTTGTGCAGGAAAAACAGAGCCATGTAAGGAGAGGATGCCCTTCAAGCAGCGCAGAAGAGCATGAAAAGACTTGTCATGTGGGAGAGGACTTTTATAATAAGGAGTTCTTTGAGAGATGCTGGTCTATAAGGCAGTTACAAAATCCCAGGTTCACTCAGTGCTTCCTCAGGGCACTGGGTTGGTAATTTTTAAGGTGGGGTGTTGGCCTGATTTAGAATTATGAAGACAAATTGTGGTGGAGACAGCAGAGTACAACAACAGTGTTGTGAAGAGGTACGAAGATGAACTGGAGCAAAGCTTTTCTCTATTCGAAAGCTGACCATTATCTGGTTTTGCTCTCTACTTGTTTATCAGTCTGGTGGCTGGCTGTTGTACTTTAGTAATGTGGAAGACAAAAATAGGCAAGAAAATCTTGAGTTTTGGTTTGGAAACCAGTGCAGGCCCTTTTGTTACTTGATAGGCAGAGAATACTGATCTGCTACTCAGGAGCTTGTAAGATTCACAGGTTTTTGTCTGAGCTAAGGTTTTTCTTCTTGTCTGAAAGCAATTTCTGTGGCTCAGCTGCTGCACTGGGCAGTGTTACACAAAAACCGGTGCCAGTTTTAAATGTGAGGGCAGAGATAATTAAGTGCAAATAAAAAAAAAGGAATGGGTTGTCTTCTACAAAGCTGACTTAATTTTCCCCTTCCATGTAGTGGAGAACTGGTCCAGATCATGATGGCGACTGCCAATGAAAACCTCTCAGCCAAGTTCTGTAACAGGGTGCTGAAATTCTTCACCAAGCTCTTCCAGCTAAGTAAGTGTTGAGTCTCTTCCTTCCTGCCCTTGTCTGCCTTACACTGTTTTTTTTATTAAGCTGCTATATGAAAATGCTTGAAAGAAAAGCTGTGAAAGGAAGTGGAGTGACAGCTTCACGCTTTTAATGGAAATCCATCTTCAGACGCGTTCATTGTAGCACCTGTCACTCACCAGTGATTTTCTCCCCCAGCCGAGAAGAGTCCCAACCCCAGCCTGTTGCGACTTTGTGGCTCCTTGGCTCAGCTGGCGTGTGTGGAGCCTGTCCGGCTCCAGGCCTGGCTGACCAGGATGACCATGTCCCCACCCAAAGATTCCGATCAGCTGGACGTTGTGCAAGAGAACAGGCAACTGCTGCAACTTTTGACAACTTACATTGTTCGGGAAAACAGGTAAAGTACAGCCTTTGTCATTTCTTTTGTGTAGTGTTTCTTTTGTTCTCTAGATGTACAAATGATGTGATTTGCTGATGGCTTCTTGTTGTCATCTTAAAAACCAAGTGATGGGGACTTTTTTGGCTGTTTGCTCCGAAGGTGTTGCTGTGTCAATGCTCGTGGGATGTGGGGCTCAGCTTTATTTCAGTGGGTGATGTACCTTCTCTGAAACTTTCTTCTTTTTGATTAGCCAAGTTGGAGAAGGTGTGTGCACTGTTCTGCTGAGTACTCTCATACCAATGGCAACAGAAATGTTGGCCAATGGGGATGGCACGGGCTTTCCTGAGCTGATGGTCGTGATGGCAACTTTGGCCAGTGCAGGACAAGGTGCAGGACACCTCCAGCTTCATGGTGCTGCTGTTGACTGGCTGGGCAGATGGTAAGAGTGCACTGTATATTTCTGTTTGTTCATTTGCACTTATATATTTTTTATTATTATTATTTTCCTGAGAATGTGGGGACAGCAGTTACTTTTACTGATACATGCTTATTTTTTAGTTTATTTTTTGCTATTTGGAACACAAAATGTCTGGGTGAGGCTGATCTGTCCCCAGTTTAAGAACAAACATGTGTTTTCCTTGTCTTTCCCAATCTTGATGGTTTAGTTTCTGCATTTATAAATTTCCTGTTGCTAATCTAAAACAGTCTGAAGGCTTGAAGCTGTTGGTGAGAACTGAATTCGTACTTCCCAAAGACTGTCAGTTGTAATGGTCTTCTCCACTGTTTTGTGTTACAGCAAGAAATACCTGTCTCAAAAGAATGTGGTAGAAAAAATGAATGCAAACGTCATGCAAGGGAAGGTAAGACATGTCTATTGCTTACCTTGGAGGAATAAATCTCAGGCTGTGTCAGCTGGGACATCAGCTCTCCTGGTTTTGGTTGCACAGTGGAAGTTTTGAAGCAATTTGGTCAGGGACACTGTTAGGTTTTCTTGCCTTATAGCAACTATTCCGGGATGTGAGTATTGCCTCTCATTTTCATTCATCTCTGCTTTATAGCATGTGACTATCCTGGAGTGCACGTGCCATATTGTTTCTTACCTGGCTGATGTCACTAACGCCCTGAGCCAGAGCAGTGGCCAAGGACCAAGTCATCTCTCTGTTGATGGAGAGGAACGGGCCATTGAGGTGGATTCCGACTGGGTGGAAGAGCTGGCAGTGGAGGAGGAAGACTCTCAGGCTGAAGATTCGGTAGGCAGTAGTCACAGTTAATGCTGTAAATGAGATGAAGATTGATTTTAGAGCTTCCAAATCAGAATTACTCAGGTTATGAGTTAAGATTTTGTGGTTGTTAGTGTTTGTTCCTAATGTGAGACTGAGGGAAGAACCTGAGTAGCCCAGTCTGGAAGAGAATATCTGTCATTTGCACATAGATGTGTTGACTTTATCATGTCAACAAAAGTTAAAAGTGAGGGGGGTTTAGAAAAAAAAATAAGGAAAAAATGGAGTAAGGTGGATTTGTTCCTACCAATTGGTTTGTCAGTTACGAACTTTTATATCAACAAGCAACTTACATTAGGCTTTTAAGTGGGGAAAAAACCTGTTATTAATGTATTCTTTAAAATTTGTCATCCCAATATATTATTTTTGTTACTGTTTTCTTGATTCACTCTTTTGAGTTGCTATGAAATGTCACCATCTCCTCTTCCCATGTAGTTGGATACCAGCTGCTGCCTTTTAGCTGGGTGGTGCTGAACTTGCTCTTCTTAAAATGTGCGTTTAGTGTCTGAGGATCATGTTCTGTACCACGTGCCTTTACTGTAGTTGCAGTTATGACACCTTTCTAAACCCAACTTTCTGCTTGACAGGATGAAGATTCTCTTTGTAATAAACTCTGTACCTTCACCATCACACAGAAAGAATTCATGAATCAACATTGGTAAGAATTTCAAATTTACGTTCAGAATTTCAGATTGATATTTCTGGCCATTGAGAAGGAAACACCCTGTGAACTGCAGTTTGTGGAGCCTTCCTGTGGCCTACCTCATCATAAAATGTGGTGGTTTATAACTCATGTGGCTTATTTCGTGCAGGTACCACTGTCACACTTGCAAGATGGTTGATGGGGTTGGTGTTTGCACAGTTTGTGCTAAAGTTTGTCACAAGGATCATGAGATTTCTTATGCCAAATATGGATCATTCTTCTGTGACTGTGGAGCCAAGGAAGATGGCAGTTGCCTGGTAAAGTATCTTCCTGTCAACATCCAAGCTGTGATTTCTTGAGTTTTTAAGGCCTTTTGCAGGTTCTGCAATAAGTTGTGTTGTGATACGAGTGCATAAGAGTCCTAAGACTTCAATGCCTGAGCTTTATGACAAATCCTCTTAATTTACAGCTTACCTGGCTGTTTATTTTTTTGCACCAAATAAGTGCGTTGGCAAATCTCTGTCTTTGTGACTACTGGGATTCCACTTACCTTTCCAGAATTTGCAAGTTGGCTTAAGCTACTCAATAGTCTGAATCCCCATTTCCCCATATTTTCCACTGGAAGCAAACAAAGTAACTTTGTCTTAAATATGAAAGTTTTTCTAATAGTTGGGTGGAGAGTGGCATGCAGGATGCTTTTGTGTTATTGCTTTCAAATTGCAGTCTAAGAAAATTACACTCTATTTCTTTAAAACTACATCAGTCTTGCTGTTGTTATGATCAGTATTTATTTCCTCAGTGCTTAAATTGACTCTGGTTTGGGATTTCATGCTGCTGTGTTGTTCCCAGGCTTTGGTGAAGAGAACTCCCAGCAGTGGTATGAGCTCGACCATGAAAGAATCCGCCTTCCAGAGCGAGCCCAGAGTGCCCGAGAGCGTCATTCGCCACGCGAGCACCTCTCCTGCAGAGAAAGCCAAGGTCACCATCAGCGAGGGGAAGGGCCCTGATGAAGAAAAACCCAAGAAGAGCAGCCTGTGTAGAAACGTCGAGGGCTGTCGAGAGGAATTGCAGTCCCAGGTATAATTAGTAGCTGGCTGTTAAAAGAAGTGGGTTTGTGATGAGGATCTTGGGCAGACTGTGTTGGATATCAACCAAGTTGCTTGATTTTTATGCTTTTCTTTATGATAAGAGGGATCATAAAAGCAGTATCAGGCTTTAAAAACAGATTGACATGTAGCTCTAGTGAAGATTCCCAGCAGATACACCTTGTGCTTCCCTTGCTGTGTCTTATTTCTTGTAGGCAAACTTCTCCTTTGCACCTTTGGTGCTGGACATGCTGAATTTCCTGATGGATGCCATTCAGATAAATTTCCAGCAGGCTTCAGCCATGGGGAGCAGCAGTCGTGCCCAGCAAGCTCTCAACGAGCTACATACTTTGGACAAGTCAGTGGAAATGACAGATCAGTTGATGGTATGATACTAAAGGAGTGATGAGATTAATGTGGGGTTACTTTTAAACAGAAAAAAAATCAGTGAGATATATATATATATATTTTATGCTTTTACTAACGACTCAGGTCCCAACTCTTGGCTCTCAAGAAGGTGCTTTTGAGAACGTCCGCATGAACTACAGCGGTGACCAGGGCCAGACCATCCGGCAGCTGATCAGTGCTCACGTCCTGAGGCGGGTGGCGATGTGCGTGCTCTCGTCCCCACACGGCCGTCGGCAGCACCTGGCTGTGAGTCACGAAAAGGGCAAGGTGAGTTCTAGCTCTCTAGAGACCGTTGGCCTCTAAAAGATGATGAAACAGCCTTAGAGCACTGAACGACAAGCACAATATGACTTGGGCTGCCTGTCCCCCCATCTGGGTCTTCTGTAAAGTACTGCATAGCTTAGGGAAACCTCTCATTCTTCAGAGAAAAGACTTCTTGCAGCAGAAATAGTGAAAACTGTGAGGACGTAGTCGCAGAGCTGAAACTGAAATGCCTTTTCCCCCTTGGTTGTGAAGTTGGGTCACGGAGTTAATTTTGTTCTGCAGATTACAGTCCTCCAGCTCTCGGCACTGCTGAAACAAGCGGACTCCAGCAAAAGAAAACTGACCCTAACTCGCCTTGCGTCTGCACCCGTGCCGTTTACTGTGCTGAGCCTGACCGGCAATCCCTGCAAGGAGGACTACCTGGCCGTGTGCGGACTGAAAGTAAGAGCCTGGCGATCCCTTTTCCAGGCAGTTGGAAACATCAGCTCTATTTCTTTCCTCTGAGGAGCTGGTGCAGAGCTGGCTCCAAAAGTCTGTCACTAATTTTAGCTCATGAATCACTTGCCTACTAGATATATGAAGTAAAAGAAGCAGGACCTATATGAATAATATAATAAATGAGACAGTACCTCAAAATAGTACTTCTTATTGTATTTAGGCCAATTTTACTTTAAGACAGGACTCGGGGTTTAGTCATGTCAAACTCAATGTGTTAGAACAACTAGTGTTTTGTAGCAAGGGCTCCTTTTTTTTTTTATTCTCCCAAATTTAGATTTGGCTTTCACACCGCAGCATCCACAAACCTATTATTTAGCTAAGAAACAGCTGGAGTCTGTGTGGTTTTGGTTTGGAATTTGTTTGGGTTATCTTTACAAACTTTCATGTCATTCATCTTAAATGCAGGAATTTTAGATTCTTACTCTATGAATTGTTACTGGCACCAATAGGAATGCTGGCTTTTAGCTCCATTCTTGGCTTGAAATGTTTCTAAACATTTTGTTCTAATATTTGGCCAATTTTTGTCATTACTTTAGGACTGCCACGTGTTAACGTTCAGCAGCTCTGGATCAGTCTCTGATCATTTGGTACTTCATCCCCAACTAGCCACTGGAAATTTCATCATTAAAGCTGTGTGGCTGCCAGGATCTCAGACAGAGCTTGCTATTGTGACTGCAGACTTTGTCAAGGTATGTTTGGTCATGAGCTATTGATGGTGTGTCTTCTTTCGGGCATTAGAGTCTGGATCTTTGTGGAGTTGCATGTGGAAGAATGTGGTAATATTCTTAGAAATAAATTGGAAATGTAAATTTGTGGTCTTTGGCTACTGTTGTCATAAGAAAAGCAAAACCAAGGAACTCAGAGCAAAAAAACCTGAACTATAACATGTAATAGGCATTCCCTTGTCTCAGCTTTTGTCTATTTGCACTGGTTTATACCATCATAGTTAACTCTTTTCTTGATTGTTCCCACAGATTTACGATCTCTCTGTAGATGCCTTGAGTCCAACATTTTACTTCCTTCTACCGAGTTCCAAAATCAGGGATGTCACGTTCCTTTTCAACGAGGAGGGGAAGAACATCATAGTGATCATGTCCTCTGCTGGCTACATCTATACACAGCTCATGGAAGAGGCGAGCAGTGCCCAGCACGGACCCTTCTATGTCACCAATGTCCTTGAAGTCAATCACGAGGACCTAAAGGTACCGGTGACTTCCCTTTCTTGTAGTGTGGGCTGTGGTGGCTTTTTCTGTCTGTTTGTGTCTTACATTTGAAGGCAGAAATGGTGGTTTTTTTCTTTTTTTTTTTCCCTCCTCTTAAGCCCCCCCTGATCTAGATCAAGGAGCTTGCCATTCCTCTAAAGAGAGAGAAATATCCTTGCGGTGAAAGGGGGTGGGGGTGAAAATTAAACCCCTTGATCCTTTCATCTAGAAAATGGAGCATGTTTTCCATGGCTGGCTGGGAAGTCATGCCCAGCAGGATTTCTCAGCAGGGAGATGGCTTCAGAGGAGCGCTGTTCTCCCAGCAAGGCGCTCCAAAGGTCCAGTAACCACAATGGATAAAGTTACTGGCCATTACTGGGGCTGCAGAGGTGGAGCGAGCCTTTGTTTCTGCTCAGTGGCAGCTCTGTAGTCTTGGGGGTGACTCTTAAAATCTGTCCCCATTTCACTCAGTGTTTCCCCCCCCAGCCTGCTCCAAACCAGGGGAATAGATGAGAAGAAGGCCCTCGGGAAAGCTCTTTTATGAGCTGGGAACATGGGGGGTGCTCCATGTGAGATTGTCATACAACGTTCAAGCACACAGATGCGGTAGCTGAGGGCGATAGCTACCGCCTACGGGAACGCAATCTCAGTATCCCCTCCAAAAGCCTTTGAAGTATCTGATGGATGAGTTCACCAGGGAGTTGGGCTTAGAAAACTGTCATTTAAGGCTGCATTCTCTCCCTGCTGGGGAGGGGGCACGGGAGAGGCTTTTGGAATAATTTCATCGTGAGGAATTTTAAAAGCCTGATGGTATTTTGGAGGATGTGTCTTTATCTGCGATGTTGTTGTTTGTCTCTGATCCTACAGGACAGCAATGGCCAGGTAGCAGGAGGTGGGGTCTCTGTGTATTACTCCCATGTGCTACAGATGTTGTTCTTCAGCTACTGTCAAGGCAAATCCTTTGCAGCCACCATCAGTCGGGCCAATCTGGAAGTGCAGCGGCTATTCCCAATTAACATAAAGAGGTGAGGCTTGTGTGGAAGGCTCTGCTGAAGTTTTAATTGCTGTTTATCGTAGTCTTTTTATTATAAATATTACTAATTATTCTTAACATCCCAGCTTTGACTAGCCAAAGCTTGTGATGAAGATCTCCTTTTTGAGTGAACGTTTCTTGCTGCTTTTCCTGTTGCTTCTGCCCTGATTGCGGGGTGATTTGAAACCAAAGCTGGCTGTTTCAGCAGAGGGGCGTGTATATGCATTTTTTTTTCTTCCCACTAGGATTTCATAGCAGAAAGGTGTCTTCGGAGAGGCCTTGCTGCATGGTGTGGAGCTGCTACTGGTGCAGCAGCTGGAACCGATGGGATTACCCACCCTTGTGGAGACGGCAGAGCAGGAAGCCTTTGTTTCCTTTCGGCACCAGTACTGCCGTGGACCTTGTGTGTTGTGCATATTAAGGCTTATTTTCAGGCTCCCTTGAGAGAAACCAATCTCTTACGCTATGAACATGGCAAGAAAAAAAAGCTGTTCTGTCATCTGTTCTGACAAGTGGAGCTTGGCATTGAGGCCACAGTCCCTTCACTGGCCTGACACAAAGCCACTGTCCTGGGTAGGCTCTGTCAAAGGGTCAGGTTCCAAGAGGTCCCTCACCTGAGTTGAATTTGGCTTAGTCTTTTTGCAGGTTTGTTGGTTTATTTTTAAGCAAGCAGAGGCACACAGGTTCTCCAGCACTGGCCTTTGCTTAGTGCTGCTGGGTGTGTTGAAACATGGAATTGTTCAGATAAAAAGGTGCCTGAAAGCCATTTTAAAAGGACTCCCTGGTTTTGGGCATAAAATATTACTAAGTGTCTTTCCTCAGGTTTTCAGGGTAGAGATCAGGGCTGTGAATCGGGATGCTTGTGCCTTCTGCCCACTCAGGTGACTCTCTCTGCTTTCTTGCTTATGAACTGGGCACCGATATTCCTGGAGTTCTCTGAATTCCTACTGAGGACGAAGCTTTAGCTGATTTGAACGGTGATGAATTTTGTGAGTTTTCACTTGTTTTGCTCCTTAAATTAATGTCAGTCTGCCTTTCATGTCTTGCAGTTCAAATGGTGGGAGTAAGACTTCACCGGCGCTGTGTCAATGGTCTGAAGTGATGAACCACCCTGGCTTGGTGTGTTGTGTTCAACAAACCACAGGTGTCCCACTGGTGGTGATGGTGAAGCCAGACACCTTTCTCATCCAGGAGATTAAAACCTTACCAGCCAAAGCAAAGGTTAGTCATAGTTCCCTGTAATTTTGGCCCTTAAAACATGGTTTCTTGATCCATCGACAAGATCTTGAGTCTGCAGCTTTTCTGATGCAAAGAGTTTGTTTCTGCAAGCAGCAGTTGTCAGCTCCTTTCCTTGACCTGCATTACTTGCCTTTGCAGATTCAGGACATGGTGGCCATCCGTCACACAGCCTGCAACGAGCAGCAGAGGACCACCATGATCCTCCTGTGCGAAGACGGCAGCTTGAGGATCTACATGGCCAACGTAGAGAACACGTCCTACTGGCTCCAGCCCTCTCTCCAGCCCAGCAGTGTCATCAGCATCATGAAACCAGTTCGCAAACGCAAGGCGGCTGCTATTAGTAAGGGATTTCTCATTGTATGTGGCAAATGTAGATGCAAAGGTTGATCAGTCTCATATAGATCCTTGAGATGTTAATTTCTGACAATTACCAGTTAACCTCAATGCTAAGTCTGGATAAAATGTTTCCATAGATAGATATAAATATATAGAGCTATCTGTCTCGCATGGGCATTTCCAAAGGAGACCACTTTATCCTGCAACTTCTTTACCATACCTTTGCCTGTTTAGAATGTGTTTTAACCATCTCTCTTCCCTTTCAGCAACTCGCACCTCCAGCCAAGTGAACTTCCCCATCGATTTCTTTGAACACAACCAGCAGCTCACAGACGTGGAGTTTGGAGGCAACGACCTGCTGCAGGTTTACAACGCTCAGCAGATAAAGCACCGACTCAATTCCACTGGCATGTATGTGGCCAACACAAAGGTAAATGCGGCAATTTGGGGGTTCTCTTGGTTTTCTAGGTGACATTATAGTCCAGATTCATAGCATATCTTTTCTTAGAAGTCTGCATTGTTCAAATGACCCTTCCAAACCCCGTGATGCTGTTAGATAAACAGTGGAGACATACGTGCAGACATCAGATTCTTAGCTCGGCAGTGAATTCCTGATTTCACCTTTCTGAGCTGCGATGTGTTTTCTGCAGCCCGGGGGTTTCACCATTGAAGTGACGAACAACAACAGCACCATGGTGATGACGGGCATGCGCATCCAGATTGGCACCCAGGCCATAGAGCGGGCGCCCTCCTACTTGGAGATCTTTGGCCGCACCATGCAGCTGAACATGACCAGAGCTCGTTGGTTTGACTTCCCTTTCACTCGCGAGGAAGCCTTACAGGCTGACAAGAAACTAACCATCTTCAGTAAGTCTTTGTTAATTATTTGCTTTGATTACCTGTTGGTTTTGCTTGGGAGGGTTGAAGCTACTGTGCTTCACCTCATAGTGGGGAGGGCTTCCATAAGCTGTTCATTTGAAGTCACCACAGAAGCGATTCAAGGGGCAGATCCTGCACATTTAATAACTTTTTTTTTATGGCTTAATTTCTTGCTTCAGTGGATGAATGTGCAGTAGCTCAGCTCAAGAATTTTGTGCTGAGGCACTAGAGAAGTGGCCTTGAAAAGGAGATGTAGCTGTCAGAGTGGGCGTGTATTAACGACACAGTATAATTGCTGTCCTGACCTTATGAGGCTGTGCTTGGTTATATTTGAAAGAAACTGTTAGTGGGCACAAACTTGAACATGGGAAGTTCTATATACACACAAGGAGGAACTTCTTTCATTTGAGGCTGGCAGAGCCCTGGAAGAGGCTGCCCAGAGAGGTGGTGGAGTCTCTGTCCCTGGAGACATACAGACCCCATCTGGACATGTTCCTGTGCAGCCTGCTCTGGGTGGACCTGCTTTGGCAGGAGATTGGACTAGATGATCTCCAGAGGTCCCTTCCAACCCCATATCATTCTGTGATTCTTAAGAGATTTTTCTCATCGCTGCAGTTGGGGCTTCTGTGGATCCTGCTGGAGTCACAATGATGGATTCCATAAAAATTTATGGCAAAACCAAAGAACAGTTTGGATGGCCTGATGAGCCCCCTGAGGATTTCCCCTCTGCGTCAGTGAGCAATGTTTGTCCCCCAAACCTGAATCAAGGGAACGGCACTGGAGACACGGAGTCGGCTGCCCCTGCTGCTGCCAGTGGGACCGTCCTGGAGAGGTATCTCTGCAGTCTTCCTTTTAGTTCTTGTTTAAAATCAGTAGTTGCTCTAGAGGGGACCTCTAGGTACCCTTGTGTGCCTTTCTTAACCAGGAGAACTTAAGTTGTTTTCACTGCCATACAAAACAGCAACTGAAAAGTCAGTGTGTATCTTCTAAGCGGGGCTTTGTGCCCGCTCTTGCTTTATCTGGTGGAGTAGATGGATAGATCTGTGTGCACGCTTCATGTTGCTAAGTTCGTTTGTTAAAGCAGTCTTGAAGACCTAAAAGAGATTTCTGCTGCCTTGGTACATTTTCTCATTCCAAGCTGGCCCTTTTTCATTCTCTAGAGCTCGCTCTGATGTTCAGTTTGGTTTTGAGGAGGACTTTGTGACCTGGCTTTAGGCAAGTGGTTCCCACCATCTTGTAGCCCTTACTTCTCAGGTTTAACTATTGTGGTGGAAAAGGTGTTAGGTCTCCCCGTGTTTCCCAACCCCAATATCAAGTCAAACCACAAGGATGAGCTGGGCATGTGTTTAGCAGAAAAAATAGAACTTTTTTTTTTAATATATCCACCTGTGTTCTTTCTCTGAGCTCACACAGTCTGTGCCGTAAGGGTTGTAGAAAGCCTGGCAACTGGCAGGGATAGGAGGGAAACAGATCAGAGAGGAACTACCACTCCTGAAAAACGAGTGTTTTAAGGGATGTGCTGCTTGACTGTGAGTAAATGGTGGTTAATTTTGTCTTCTGAAATTCTCAGGTAAAGGCTTAAGGCTTGAAGTGGCCTTTATGTCCAGTTGAAAGACCTGTTTGGCCATCCTTTAATATTTTGTCTAATAGTACATGGGATTTTTTTCCTGTGCTTAATTTCTCTTTTATTCCCTCCTCTGCTGTGACATCTCCACAAGGTGTCCCTCTCTGCACAGACAAGTTTTCTGGTTTTCCAAAGCAGTGAGATTATATTCTGAAAACTCAGAATCCAAAAAAATACTCTTTTTATGTGTTGCAGAATGCAGCGTGGTTACCTTATAAAGTGCCTCTTGAGTAGGAACAACTAATAGCAGGGAGGAGGCAGCTTTCCTAGTGGAAGTTTGGTGTCTGTTCTTCAAATTTCACCTTCAGTGGTGCTTTAAGCAACGTGCTTGGCTTCTATGTGCTAGGTGGCCTGGGTCTCCTTTATTTGTGTTGCTATTAGGCAAGTGTCTGCTGCCCAAATACACAGAACCCTGCTTAGATTTACTGTATATAGCACTCTCCCGGCTTCCTGATTTCCCCATTTAATTTGCCTTTTGCTTAGAATGTGTTCTAGGGAGATTTTCTGTGAGCTTTACACATTTTTATTTTTTTTTCCTTTTTCTTTGCTCCCCCAAAGTTCTGAAACTGAGTCCCTAACCACCCTGGACCGGTTAGTATGCCATCCTTTTCTCTGCACGAATGAGTGTGTGTCAGAGAGACAGAACACATGATGTGGCTTTTGTTGACTGTTTTTTTTTGTTTGTTTGTTTGTTTTGTTTTGTTTTCCAAGTGCTTCTTTACATTCTGGTCATTGCATGGCAGATGGTTTAGCGAAATGTAAAGATGAGGTGGTTTGCAGATTTTTGCTGTATACAGCGTAACCGTTGCTTGTTTGACAGACTCCTCGCTTTGTTCCCTCCTTGAGTATTTTTATCCCACTTATATTCCCTCCCTGGCTTTATGGAGGGTGGCTGCGGGTAGGGGAATGTCGTGTTATTTATCACCACCAGACAATTGTTGTTTCTTCTACCTTGTATCCAATCCCACGCTGTTATTTCTCCCCTTAATGCTATCTCTCCCTCCTTTTTCCTGTATTCTTGCACTGCTCCTTCTGGCGTGTCAGATGGCATTTCAGGTAGTTCTCCCACGAGGCATGAAGTGGTGCTGGAAGGGAGATTCAGCACTTGGCTGCAAGTTGTAAATAAGGTTTTCCCTTGGGGCAAGTATTTTACTGGCCTGCCTTACAACTGTCAAAAGTTTGGACCTCAGCATCTCTCACTTGGGTCCTACCCGGTTGCTCCAAGTTCGTTTTCCTCTGGACTATTTTGCGCTGAAACTCCAAATTGGAAAGAGCAACCTGTGTGAAAATAGCAAGCGAGTAGAATCTTGCTCCCTTAGAAAAGTCGGTTACGCTTTTTCCCATGTGTCATACCAAGCCTTGATCTGCAGTCATACGTACGTCTGTGGGCCATGGTGAATTGGTACTGTCAAGACAATCCAAGTTATCCCTGCTGCAGGCTGCGTAAGGAAATGTTTTATCCTCTTTGGTAGAGAAAAGCCCCTGTCTTTCAGCTGTGGATTATTAAAGCAGTCCTAAGTTTGTCTGTGAGCGTGAGCCAGGTTTAACTCTGGTCTGTAACACAATGAAATGATATGCATGGTGCCTGTGGCAGGTTTTATCATGCTTTGATTTTGTACTTGGCATTCGTTAGCTGTCTCTGAGCTACTCATGACTGTAGCCCGCATAAAGCGAAGTGCTAAGGAGAGAGAAGGGTTGCTGTACTCAAGCCTGCTTTCCTTTCTCCCTTCAGGCTAGTAGTGAGTTCTTTAGAAGCGCTGGAAAGCTGCTTTGCTGTAGGACCAGTCAACGAGAAGGCAAGTAACTTTCTGAATACATTCTTGAGCTTTCAGAGATGGGGGAGGGAGGGGCAAGATCAGCAGCACCTCCTGCAGCCCTGGGGGCCTGATACGGCAGAGAGCCGCATCCGTTTTGCTCAGAGCACTGATCTGAAAGTTGACTTAGCGAAAAGCATTTGAAACTAGTTTAGAATGACAATCGGCATTTGCATTTATCGCTGGTGGGATTTTTGTGCTGGAGACTGACCTCATTTACAAAAACAGCAGGGTAGAAGCCCATAAATCTCAAAAGGACTTTTCTTGTGTAGACATGTGAAATGTTCCTTAAATGTCAAATAAGAAATGGAGGATGCTGTCAAAATTGTATGGAAGGAAGGCAGAAACTTGCACGCACAGTGGAAAGAGGGGAGGGAGCTGCAGGTATGCTGAGAAATCAGACTCATGCATCACCTTAATGGTAAACGTACTAAAGAATGTTCTTTTTTCTGTTCCTGGGAGCAGGAGAAGAATAAGGTGGCAGCTCAGGAACTGGCTACTATGCTGCTGTCCATGCCAGCTCCTTCCAGCGTCCAGCAGCAAACCAAGAGCCTCTTGGCCAGCTTGCACACCAGCCGCTCGGCGTACCATAACCACAAGGTAACCTGGTGCAAGGATTTCCATGTCTCCTGTCACTTCCCAGTTTATGACTGAGATGCATCATGCCCCTAGAAAGGCCTTTCTCCATGCAGCATAAACCTGCTGCCTAATTTCCCTTAAGCTCCTGCTGCCTGCCTTGCTGGCTTTTGTGTTTCAGCAGAACTTCACTACTTCAAATGCTTTTTTAGATTTTGATGGGAAATAATGTCAGTTAATGTAGAGAAATCAAGATCTCTGATCTCTCTACACATGAAGTTTGTTTGCAAACTGTGTAGCTCTGGTTTCTGTTTCCACAGGCATCTGGCTTAGGGTAATAGGAAAATGCCAGGGTGAGTTGTGGTTAGACTGTGTGCTAATGCACAGATGCCTGCAGATAGTCTTTGTTAACCACTCAAAGACACTGGTCTTTCCATCCACATTTAAGCCAGAGGGGAAGAAAATGTGAAAATGCATTCTCAAGCCAGGTTTCTTCTATGACAGGATGACTTTTTAATATTAGTTTTCCTTTCCTAGATGATACTGGCCAGGAGTTAAAGCAGCGAGTGCCAGATCTCCCCAAGATCTGCCCTGCGGTTATATTTCAGTTGCCTTGTTGTGCTGCTGTCTGTTGTTTTTTGCCTACGTTATCTTTCACTTTACAGGATCAAGCATTGTTAAGTAAAGCCATTCAGTATTTGAGCTCCTCAACCAAAGAAGGAAAGGACCTTGATCCCGAAGTGTTTCAGAGGCTGGTCATCACTGCTCGATCCATTGCTATTATGAGACCCAACAATCTGGTCCATTATACGGAATCAAAGCTGCCACAGTTGGAAACAGGTAGAGAAGTCTGGATTTTTCTTCAAATTTCTCTTGTGATAACTGAGAATGACAGGAGCTTTATTTGACACATTGTTAGGCACGTGATAGTTCTTGTAATGAAGACACCAGAGCCTCTAACAAAAACTATTTCAAGTAAATATGGTGTTACCCAGCTTTTAATGGTTTTCCCTGCACGTAACTGACAAGTGTTTTTTAATCCGTACAGAGAATGAAGAAGGACAGGAGGCCCAGAAACACACTGAGGGAGAAGGCTGCACTTTTATTACTCAGCTGGTCAACCACTTCTGGAAGCTACACGCATCAAAACCCAAAAACGCCTTCCTGGCCCCTGCCTGCCTGCCAGGTGTGCTAGCTCCTCTTTTGCTGTTGTAAAGCTTGGGTATATTGAAGGAGCCTATTTTAAGCTTGTAAACAGAAAATGACTCGTTCCAAACTAGGCTTAAGGTGTTAATGATGCAATGAATGCTTTTAAAGGTGTATCTACTGTAGTGCTTTTTTTCATAAATCTGTGTATTGTGCTGGTAAAAAGGGACTGATGCTTGATTTATTCACATTTGACTTCATGGGTGGTGTGAGAGGGTATTCAGCGGTGCTGGCGTATGGCCTGCACACTATTCCATTAGGCAGACAGGACTGGTGTGTAAGTTCATTTTGGATTGAAACTGCAATATATTTGTGGTACAAACATCATGCCTTGAAATCTCCAAACTAAAGATGCTACCTGCAGTGTCTTACTCGATGTGCTGAAATGGAAAGATAATTGCTTACAGTCCTGCTTTTATTTCTCTTTAGGTCTCACTCATGTTGAAGCCACAGTGAACGCTTTGGTGGATATTATCCATGGATACTGCACGTGTGAACTGGACTGTATCCATACAGCATCCAAGATCTACATGCAGATGTTACTTTGCCCGGTATGTAATCTCGCTCTGCTCTCCCTCAGCCTTATAACACTGGTAACACGAGCAGAATTAAATACAAGGAGAGTGATAATACATAGTACAGACACAAATTAGAGGCATGCAGCCAAAAACATAGAGTGAGAAGTAAATGAAGGAGAAATTTCTCTCCTTGTATTTCCGTATTTTGTGATGCGCTGCATGTGGAATGATAAATATTGCTTTATTGCTGGGGGAAGCAGGGAGTTTGGAAGTTGGGCAGCGACATATGTTTTATGTGAATCATGACCAACAGAGAGTTATAAGTGTATTTTTAGCTATCTTCCCAAATACTGTGAATAAGCACTTAAAGCTTAGGAAGTTTAATGATTAACTGTTAACCCTCTAGGATCCTGCAGTGAGCTTCTCTTGCAAACAAGCTTTGATCAGAGTGCTGAGACCGAGGAACAAGCGGAGGCACGTCACCTTGCCATCCTCCCCTCGGAGCAATACTCCTATGGGTATGCAGATCCATTCATCTGTGCCTTTCAGTGAGCATGACCTACTTTATTTGTCAGAAAAGACAAGAAAGGAAAGTAGTCTTTTACATGGGACAAACCCCAGTCTTCTTCCTTTCTTTTCTCTCTCTTTCTCCCTAAAAACCTTATTTTTAAATTTTTTTTCCAAACATTCCCCTCTTCTTTGATGTTCTTGGATTCGTGTATCTTAGGGGGTAACAATCCAGACCGCCCTAGTATTTCTGTGCATATTTTCAAGTCCTTATAAATCAATTGTAAAGATGTGTGCAGACCAAAATTAGGGCATCGGATCTCCATACAAGAAATACTTTAGTAGCATTGACATGAATTGTAGTTGTCATGGAATCTATTAGTGACTGGGGATAAACTGAGGACAGCTTAGTTTTCCCTCCAGCGCTAATTACCTTGTTCATGATGATAATAGAATCATAGAATTGTCTAGGTTGGAAGGGACCTTTAAGATCATCTAGTCCAACAATGATGTGAGGAAGAAGCAAATTTGTGAATTAATCCTTTGTAACTCAGGAGATAAGGATGACGATGATGACGATGATGCAGAAGACAAGCTGCAGAGCTCTGGGATAGCAAATGGGGAGCATATCCGACAAGAAAGCCAGGAGCAAAGCGAAGTTGACCACGGGGACTTTGAGATGGTGGTAAGTCCAGAGTGCTTCTCTTCGCAGCCTTTGAAGTATGTTACATACTTGAGTTTAATTTAGTTAGGACGAATCAGTCCATTAGCTGGGGGTGGTTTGGTGAAAACCTCTCCCTGTGTTTCCTCTCTGTAGTCTGAATCTATGGTTCTGGAGACTTCTGAAAATGTGAATAATGGGAACCCTTCTCCCCTGGAGGCTCTTCTGGCTGGAGCAGAGGGATTCCCTCCTATGCTGGATATTCCTCCAGATGCGGATGATGAAACAATGGTGGAATTGGCTATTGCCCTGAGCCTGCAACAAGATCAGCAAGGTAAGATTTGGGCATTATTGGCAGTCGAAAAGGTAAATAGAATGTGAGGGAACTGGGAAAGAAATAAAGCAGGAGCTGTTGTTGGTGACACCAACAGCACAAAGATAATAGAGCTATGAAATGTACACAGAAGGCCAGAGTTAACATCATTCTCTCGTAAAAGGATACTCATAATTCATTTTCTTCTTGCAGGGAGCAGCAGTAGCGCACTCGGACTTCAAAGCTTGGGACTGTCTGGCCAAGCACCCAGCTCTTCTTCTCTTGATGCCGGAACGCTCTCAGATACAACAGCATCAGGTAACTGTTCACTGCGAGGAATCAAGCTTTTTTGCTTTTGACCTAAATGACTTAAAATTTGATTGCAAATAGGGTTTTGAAGAACTAATTATAACTATTGGCTTTACGTATTTTTGATTGCTTATTTATGGCCTTTTCCTGCTTTGATGGACTTTCATTGTATGTTTCTGAGGAAGAAATTTCCTCTCCTTAAAATAAGCAGACAAAATAAACCATATACTGGATTTCCTTTGCATGTTGCAACCAGACGTTGTTCTTCAAGTAACTTGCATGATTGCCTATTTGATGAGAAGGTTTCCTTCTCAGGGTATCTCCCCTCCGCTGCTTTTAAGAGGCTCAAATGTACTCATAGATGCTCCTAAATTCCCCTTCATTTAGATTTATAGCTGAAAATTGACGTAAAAAACAAAGACAAATATTCATGGCTTTTCTTTCATAGCATGTGCATCTTTTGAAGTTTTATCAAGGCAGTGTTTTTACTTGTAACAGCTCTCTTTATTCTCTTAGCTCCAGCGTCCGATGATGAAGGCAGCACAGCCGCAACAGACGGCTCGACTCTCCGGACGTCACCTGCAGACCATGGAGGGAGCGTGGGCTCCGAGAGCGGCGGCAGCGCGGTGGACTCGGTGGCTGGTGAGCACAGTGGTGAGTATCTCTTGTTGCCCCAGTGGCTGTACATCTGTTTTCTACTGTAATAGCACTACAGCAGAGCCAGAAGGGGGTTCCAAACAGATGATGCCATGCATTATTGTATGGTTGCTGCCAAAGTGCCATATGGACTTAATATTTGCTCACTTCTTATAGTTTTCTAGAAGTGTGGAATATGCAGCAGTTTTTCCTGGCCTGTAATAAGAGAATGCAGTAGCCTAGAGGAAGACTGAAAGAATTCACTGTACTGCTGGATAGGTTTGGATGAGATAGAATTAATTTCTTTCTTTTTAGCTTGTGACTGATACACAGGTAAAACTGATCACAGACTTTTATAAAAAAAACATTATCTGTGCTGCCAATCCTGTATATAACATGTGTCTTCTGACTCTTATTTAAATTACTGCTGTGGAACCAATTCAATTTGGGCCACAAAGATGAGGCTGGCAAACAAAAGAATGCTGGGGGTGTTAAGTAGCATCTGTAGAAACGCGTCTTAGAGCTTTATGAAGGTAACCAAAGACACCCACTCCTTAGAACCAGAATTCCAAAGGATAGTTCAGCCGCGTCAGTTGCTGTGAAGCAGGCAGGAGGCATGTTCAGTTGTGCTGACCTTGTCTTTCTTTTTTTCCTTTTCCAGTGTCTGGCCGTAGCAGTGCTTATGGGGACACGACAGCTGAGGGCCACCCTGCTGGACCGGGCAGCGTCAGCTCAAGCACCGGTGCCATCAGCACCACCACGGGCCAGCAGGAGGGAGATGGTTCAGAAGGGGAAGGGGAGGCAGAGGGAGATGTCCACACCAGCAACAGGCAAGGGGTTCTCCTTTCCTCTTCCAGAATAGCACGTCTGGTCTGCAGTGTCAGTGTTTACAGAGCAGCGGACCTTGGGTGCCAGAATTCACAGACTATGGTTTGTGACTCTCTTGGATAGTAAAAAGTGAAAGTCAGAAACAGAATAGAGCAAACTATGGCATTGGGAAATGCCTCCCTCTGTGCATTCACCATGTGAGATGTTACACATACCTGATGTGTGGCCCACAAAACTGCTGCCCATACAAAATGATGAAAAAATCCCTCGCGAGTCTATTAAACAGAGGAATTGCTAACATCTACAGCTTGGGAGCTTGTGAAATTCGGTGTCAGGAAAAAAGCATGTGCGGGAGCACTAAGCACTTTGGGAAAGATTGGCAGCTTTTCATTCTATGGGAACAGATGCTCAGTCATCTTACAGTGTGGTTTGGAACAGATTTGTAGGATCTATTTCTAGACAGCTGAATTCTGCAAGCAGTCATGGCAGGCAGCGTAGTTCTGAAGCGAAGAACTACATCCGTTGTCAGAGTTGCTCTGCATCTTTTACATCTGTTAACTACAAAGTTTGAGGGAGTCCATTCCTGTCTGTGCTGATTTGATAACCTTAGGATTTCTTCCTGCTCTGTAGTTATGTGGTAAATTGCAGTGCTGTCTTGGTAATCTTGCTGGGTCTGACATTTTTTGTCTGAAGTCCTTCGTTTCTGATTCCTGGCTTCTGTCTTCCCAGGCTGCACATGGTCCGGCTGATGTTGCTGGAGAGGCTGCTGCAAAACTTACCTCAGCTGAGGAACGTTGGAGGAGTCCGGGCCATTCCTTATATGCAGGTAACTGAGCAGAGCTCAGGAGTTAAGCCTTAGCAAAACAGTTAATCACTCCTCCTGCTGCTGGGTTTCTATTTGCACAAGCTTTTCCCTTTCTCTTTCCTTCCCAGTCACAGTGTGTGAGTCCAGTTCTGAAGCGTTTGATCCTTTGCACAGCATTTTTGCCCAATGTGTCCCTTTCCCAGTGTGGCATTAGTTGGCTGATGAAACTTAGTGCTAAAATCCTCATATTTTGGAGGTGGTTTTTTTTTTAGTGAATATTCTTATCAGGGTGTGATAGTGCAGGCAGAATTTGGCAAAGAACATAAATTAATCAAGGCAAAATCTGCGGGAGTTTTGTGAAAGATAATCTGTATTTATCTTAAAAACATGGAACTGGCCTTCTCTTAATTTTCTGACTTCTATTCCCAGGTTATTCTGATGCTCACAACAGACCTAGATGGAGATGATGAGAAAGACAAGGGAGCTTTAGATAACCTTCTGTCCCAACTCATCGCAGAGCTGTGCATGGACAAAAAGGTGAGCTGTGGCAAGAGCATGCACTCTTTGGCTTGCTCCTTCTAAACAGGGCTTCTTCCCAGGGAGGAATTAAACGTGTAGGAGTCAGAGAAACCCATTGCTGGCTGGATGTGTGTAGGGAGTTTATTTCTCTTGGCTCACTTCACAGAAGGTAGAAAATGACATGAATGTAACTCTCACTGTTCCTGGTTCCGACATCCACAAATGGGCATGGAATTTGGTTTCACTTGAATTAAACTTTTAAACCAGGCGTGATCAGTGATGTATAATTGACATGTATACCTTTTCATTAGTGTAATGCTGTTCTCTGGCATCCAGGCCACTCTCTACCCTTATATTGGGGAAGTTGTGCTGCCTTTTCAGTGTTACTGCTTGAGCTTAAATTATAAATGCTTTGTGAGGATCAGGGCACTGAAATTTAGATGCTTGGGACGCTGTGCTCAGCTCTGAAGTAACCAAGGAAGCTCTCTCCTTGCAGGATGTGTCTAAGAAAAACGAACGCTCTCCTGTGAACGAAGTGCACTTGGTGGTGATGAGGCTGCTCAGTGTCTTCATGTCCAGAACTAAGTCAGGATCCAAGTCTTCCATTTGTGAGGTACATTCTTCAAATTGCTTTGTCCAGGGGAATGATGTGATGGGGGTGGGCTTTGTTCATCCTGTGAACTGAAATAGCTGGTCTAAACCTGAAAAACAGTTAAAAGTGCTTTGGAAAAAAATCCTGAGGAACCTGTACTGTTACTTGACTCTTGTGGAAAAAGATCTTTGCTGAAAACTCAGAATGGAGGGAACGGACGTGCAAAGACAATTGGATCCCCTTGTTTTGTGCATGGTTTGTGGGCAGCACATTAATGATGTTATTTAAAATGGTCTAGCAGATTTCTTTCCTTCCATCTTACTGGTGCTGAAGGGGTTAAAAAGGATTTGTAATGTGATTATTGGAAAGCAATATGCTGCTGTGTCAACGTAAAAGTCGCTAAGAGGATTCCTTAGATATTTGTTGCTAAAAGGTACAGTAATAAGGCATAAAAAGCAGTATGTGTGGTGGGAAGGAGATTAATAAAAAAGCATAGAGGTTAAAAAATTTAGTCTGAACTGCATCAAATTTTAATGAGCTTATGAGCTGTGGGGTTTGTTTGGATTTACAGGGCTGCTTTAATAGTTTTATTTACAGTAGCTTTTTCTCCAGCCTTTGTTATTCACTTGAGCTTCCCACAGAAATCAAAGCTCATCGTCTTGCAGAATGCAGGTGGACCAATACCTGGGTGGAGCAGAGCCTCTGAGCGACATCTGCAACAGGGACTCTTTCTCTACCAGAATTCACCCCCGACTGGCCAAATCCCAGATAAACAAATAGAAATCCCAACTTTAAAAAAAAAAAAAAGGAGGGGGGGGAAGAAGGAAAAAAAAAAAAAGCCCTAGTCGTCTAATCCATAGCAGAGTGGCCTCTGGCACATGTGTCGAGGGGAGATTAGACTTAAGAGGAGATTTTATTTGTTTTCCTTTACTAAGCGCTTGTTCAAAAGAGTCTCTGTAAATATTTGAGTTGCTTTTCATAAACACAAAAAAACCAAAAACCCCAACCTCAGACAAACCCCAAACTTAAAAGCTGCCTGTAAAGTTTCGTAAAAACCCCCTCTCTTATCCGTACTGTCAACAACCGCTCTCTGATTCTCAGAGCTTCCCCTGCTCTTCCAGCGGGTGATTCTCAGGTGCTGTAATAATCCATTCTCTCTTTGTTTCAGTCTTCCTCCCTCATCTCCAGTGCCACCGCTGCTGCGCTGTTGAGCTCTGGTGCTGTTGACTACTGTCTGCATGTGCTGAAGTCGTTGCTGGAATACTGGAAGAGCCAGCAGAACGACGAGGAGCCTGTAGCCACCAGCCAGCTCCTCAAACCTCACACTACTTCTTCTCCGCCTGACATGAGCCCTTTTTTCCTCCGCCAGTACGTGAAGGTGAGTCCTGCCCTACGGTGTGAGCACTACACGACCTGCATGAAAAGGCTGCTGCACAGGAACAAGGAGAAGTTCTTTGCAAAACTGGTTTTCCTATAGTAGTGAAATAAAAATTTGTTCCTTTAGTACATAGTTGATAGGATTGCTCTGAGTTCTCTGAGAGAGCAGCCCAGTTTGCGGTATCCATCAATGCAGTCCTAAATCAAGCAGTTTGTGGGGCTGCTCTCACTCTTTTTGGTTGTTTATCTCCCTGAAGGGAAACTACTCCATCCCGTGACACCTTTCCCTTGACAGGCAGAGTTTCTGAACCACAGCTTCTTATTGTAGTGAAGGAATCCTAGCACTCAGTGGGGATTTCCACATTAAATCCTAGGCTTGTTCAACCACCATGGTGTTTTTATCCTAAAATTCTGCTGGAGTCAGGGGGGCTTTGATATGTGTACAGGTGCAGTCAAAAAAGCCTAGTTAAATATAAGTATGTGTTCTAAGTTGGAAACTCATATTAAAATACCTTATTATTACACATTAGCTTATTGCATCCTAATAGTTGCCATCTAGTTAAAGTTCTCATGCAGATTTGTTGGCTTCTTTTTATCAACTGAGAGTGTTTCTTCTGGCTGCAAAGCAGCAGAAAAGCTTTGTTTTTAGAAGATCAATAAATGCAGCCTGTAGCTTGCCGTGACATCCCGCTGGAGTGTTCAGTCCCAGAGCCTGATGGATTGCTCTTGCTTCCAGGGTCACGCTGCAGATGTTTTTGAGGCCTACACACAGCTCCTGACGGAGATGGTGCTGCGGCTGCCCTATCAGATCAAGAAGATTGCAGACACTAACTCCCGCATCCCACCTCCCATCTTCGATCACTCCTGGTTCTACTTTTTATCTGAGGTGAGAACGTGATACACCTACAGATTTCAACAAAAAAATTCCGCTAATTTTACTGTTTCTGGGAGAGATGAGCTTTTGCAGAACTGATCTCAGATCCATCTCTGATTTTTAATCCCCCTTGAAAGATGGTGAACTGTATTCTTTGTTTTATTCCTTTTGAAGAGGAATCTGTAGGAAAGCATACGTGAAAAATGAGATTGCTTTTATTTCCTGTAACTCGCTGTTTGCCGCCAGAAAACTTGAATAGACAACCTTCTCTGAGATGGCACAATGTAACATTGTGCTGGGCTGCTGGCACTTAGTCCTTAAAAAAGAAATCAGTAAGATAATTGGAGTATATGTTTTCAGTTCCTTTGGTTGTAGAACTTCCTACTTGAGATAACTTACCTTCCATTTGGATAAGTGCGGGGGTAGGATTTCTTAATTAGACTTGACTAGCTTTTTATTTCAGGTCACAGATGACAAAAAGTGGTTTTCAGAAGCTGTTTCACAATTGCACGGTTCAGGATGCTGCAGTTGTTGCTGTGCAGTGTTTCTTCTGCCTGTGATTCGCTTTTATTTACTTTTTATTTACCTTAAATCTGACAGATTCATGAATGCATCTCCTGTATCTTTTCTTTTTGTAAGAAAACACATGGTATTTTGTTGGCGCAGGTTGCCTGCTGGTGAGTTCACAGTGCTGATGTTGTAGGCTTTTCTTTGTCTAGTACCTGATGATCCAGCAGACCCCGTTCGTGCGCCGCCAAGTCCGCAAGCTTTTGCTCTTTATCTGTGGATCAAAGGATAAATACCGCCAGCTCAGAGACCTGCACACCTTGGACTCTCACGTTCGTGGAATCAAAAAGCTCCTAGAAGAGCAAGGCATTTTCCTTCGTGCCAGCGTGGTCACGGCGAGCTCGGGCTCTGCCCTGCAGTATGATACGTTGATCAGCTTGGTAAGGAAAAGCGTGCCGCTGTACGAGGGGAAAAAAGTGTGTGTTGCACTTAATGTATCAGTGATACAAATACTCACACGGTGTTTAATCCTGTGCCTTTCAGATGGAGCATTTAAAGGCCTGTGCAGAAATCGCTACACAGCGAACAGTAAACTGGCAGAAATTCTGCATTAAAGACGACTGTGAGTTCTTTCTCTGAGAGTATTTGAGGGGGCAGAGGGGGTGCTTTACGTGTCCTGGTTTGAATCAAGACTCCTCAGATGGGGAAGCTCAGCAGAGAAAGGGGGACAGCTGAGAGTTTTGAGTAGGACTGAACTGTTTCCAGTACTAATTATCACACTGCTCTAATTGCATCTGTTCCTTATGGTGTGATGGATAACTTACAAGAAGAGGAATAGGAGATCTGTGTTCTCTTGCTTCTACTGCTGTTGTTCCGGGGTATAATTTGGGATGAAATGCTTTACTTTCGTGTACTCAGATGTTGTGCTTCTGTAGTGTAGGGACAGGAAGGTTCTGCAAGGCTGTGGGGTGGTCCTTGTTGCGTTCAAAGGGGGTTTTGTTTTGGGCTGGGTTTTTTTCTTGCTTTTTTAATTCAAACTTCAAAGATTTTCTCCTTCTCTCTGCAGCGGTTCTTTATTTCCTCCTTCAAGTCAGCTTCCTGGTGGATGAAGGAGTGTCACCAGTTCTCCTGCAGCTGCTCTCCTGTGCTCTGTGTGGCAGTAAAGTGCTGTCTGTGGCTTCGTCCTCTGGATCATCCAGCACCTCTTCTGCCTCCGCTCCTGCAGCTTCAGGCTCTGGGCAGCCAGCGACACAGAGCAAATCCTCTACTAAAAAGAGCAAGAAAGAAGAAAAGGAAAAGGAGCGAGAGGGTGAGCTGCAGCTGTGCCCTGTTCTGTGGTGTTTTATAAGGGATGGACTGCTCCTCTCAGCCTTTCTTATTTCTGCTTGCTTCTTCTTGTGTTAAATACCACTGTTGTGAAAGGGTCATGGATTGTGGCAAGGGCACTTGCAGGCCCTTGGGAGAAAAGAATAGTTTTCCCATATGTGGATTGGAGAGGAGCAAAGGCAAAGCTGTGTGCCATAAGAGTTGGGACTGAAGTTCAGTGCTGAGTATTTCCCAAACACACTATGAATATTTATTAACTTGAGTGGGCTTTAAGTTACCTAATGTAAATGGCCGGTTCCAGTGACCAAGTAGCTTCTGCCTAACTTGGCTGTTCTGGGCTATAGGAGGTTGAAATGCTCACAGGGATTAAACCACATACTGGAGGTGCACACCCAGTTAGCTCTGCTCAACAATTGTGTTCAGACTTGTTTCCTCTCTCTGACTTGTTAAGCTTATGTTGGAGCCAGGGCTGCTGCTTAATGGATACCCAAAGTCCTGGGAAAGTAATTAAGCTTTCCTATAAAAGTCATGGGCATAAATTCTCTCTTGGCTTTTCCTCAAGGAACCATTTTGGCTTTCTCTATCAGACAATTCTCTTTGAGTCTCTTCTCCACCCCATAGTTGATCCTTTTCTTTTTATCAGGATGTGAAGCACATTTCTCAAGTCCTTACTGGCAACTTTTCCGGCAGTTTTCTTCTATAGTCAGGTTATATTTTTTGGAAAAAGAAAGGAACATTAAACTTGCTTGTTGCCTGAAACACAGTAATTTGTCCCGATTGTCTTCGCTCTATGATCTATAAAACAGGAAAATGGAGTGCCATCTGGTTTTAAAATGTCTGTCTTTCTTTTGCCACCCGGTGTCCCCTAGGCGAGGGTTCGGGCAGTCAGGAGGATCAGCTGTGTACAGCTCTGGTGAACCAACTGAACAAGTTTGCTGACAAGGAGACCCTCATTCAGTTCCTGCGTTGCTTCTTGCTGGAGTCCAACTCGTCCTCTGTGCGGTGGCAGGCCCACTGCCTCGCCCTCCACATCTACAGGTGAGCAGGGAGGTGACCTGGGTCTCCTTCGCTGGTCTGAGCTCAGTTTCGGAGAGCTCCGTCCTTGGGGAAGAGTTAATGCTTGAGCCTCCATCCTGAAAGATGCTGAGGCGTCAGCAGGGTGAGGGAGGTGATTCAGTCCCTCTGCTCCACTCAAGTGAGACCCACCTGGAGGACTGCATCCAGCTCTGGAGTCCTCAGTACAGGAAAGACATGGAGCTGTTGGAGTGGGGACAGAGGAGGCCACAGAGATGCTGGAAGGGCTGGAGCCCCTCTGCTGTGAGGACAGGCTGAGAGAGAGGAGTGGGTTCAGCCTGGAGAAAAGAAGGCTCCAGGGAGACCTTAGAGCCCCTTCCA
>JAOQGH010000008.1:7001670-7030938 GCA_025769975.1 Gallinago jamesoni
CCTGGAGGGGTTCAAGGGCAGGTTGGAGGGGGCTTGGAGCAACCTGGTGTGGTGGGAGGTGTCCCTGCCCAGGGGAGAGGGTGGCACTGGATGGTCTTTAAGGTCTTTTCCGAACCGAACCATTCTGCGATTCTATGATCCCATTGAGCTGCTCGTGCAGTTTTGCAGTTATTGGGGCTGGAGATAGGAGTTAAAGTATTGACTTATTTGTTACTGATCAGCTTCACTTGTCATCTGCAAGAAGCATTTTATTTCTGTCTGCAGAATCTGGCTCCTGACATCTGTGAGAGTAGGTACTTGTAGGAGAGTGAATTTCTGAGGCTGATGCAGACTCATACCATTGAAAAGATGGGAGCCACATAGGGAAAGGCACGTTTCAGGGTGCTGGACTCCTTCAGGACTCTGTTCAGTTGTTGGAAGGCAGCTGCTTTCATTTCAGAACGGGTGGGAAAACTTCTGGGTGCAGGAAGAAAATAGATTTAACTCTGTGAACTCTGATATACAACAAGATAATAGTTCCCAAGTTTGGTGAACCATAAAATGTATTTTCCTTTAGAATAAGAGTGTGTGTGATGCAGTCCATATAACTATCTTTATCAGCCTAATTGATACATAATCCATTCAACAGGAACTCCAACAAGTCTCAGCAGGAATTGCTGTTGGATCTCATGTGGTCCATCTGGCCGGAACTTCCCGCCTATGGAAGAAAGGCTGCCCAGTTTGTAGATCTCCTGGGATATTTCTCTCTGAAAACACAGCAGACTGAGAAAAAGGTATGGTGAAGAGGAGGTGCAGCATCCCAGGTCCTGCTGCTTCCTCTGAATGTGTTAGTGCTCGTTTGTGATACAGCTGGAACAGATTTTCTGTCAAAAGAACTTCTGGTGGAAATTCTTTCTGTTCCCATAATTTGAATTGCAGGATCCTTGAAAAATTGGAGAGTGTGGATTTTTCTTTTATTGTTTTGGGGTTTTTGTTGTCTTTGTTGTTTTTTTTCTTGTTTTTAAGAAATCTTCTTTCCTACAGGAAGCTTTGTGGAAAAGTACATTTATCTGCTAGCTATAATTTTTAGATTTTTGAAATTTCAGCTCCTAGAAATCTTTTGTAACCATGACTTTGGAACAAGGGAAGTGGTAGGATTTCTTAGGGGACCAGTGGGCTTGAGAACAAGTAGTTTAGACGCACTGATACTTGCATGTGTGTGTTTGAAGAACTGGGAATGCCCTGGGGGCCTGGAATGGCACAAGATGAAATAGGTTTAGGTCTTTGTAGCAATAAGAAAAAGATGTTGAGATGACAATTATTTTCCTACTTGCATTTCAGCTGAAGGAATACTCCCAAAAGGCTGTGGAGATCCTCCGCACTCAAAACCACATTCTTACCAACCACCCCAACTCCAACATTTACAAGTGAGTTACTTCTGACTGATACATTTCACTAAAGGAGGTTTTTAGCAGAGGAGCTTGGATTCCCAAGGGAATACACAGTTCTTCTGAGGAAGGGGCCCTGCTGAGATTGGGTGCTTGCTGCAGCTTGTCTTGGGAGAACAGCAGATTCCTTCCTGCCATCTGAAACACGGGACGTTCCATCCACTATCAGCAGTAATTTTTTTGGCTTTAGCTTTTGTGCTTTTATTTTAGGTAAATGTTACAAAATACTAGGAATGATTGGAAAATACAGACTTGCAGAATTGTTGTGTTTTCATACCTTGGCAGTTAATAATTATACTGAAATGCTGCCTAGTGAAACAGTAATTTTCAATGTGCTTTACGCTGTAAGGCTTCTGTTACTATATATGGGATGGGACTAGAGGTAAATAACAGTATTGAAATTTAATGGCTTGTGTTTAAAGTACAGTGAATGGCAAATGACATGTCGATGTTCTTGTCCTCATTCCAGCACGCTGTCTGGGCTGGTGGAATTCGATGGCTATTACCTGGAGAGCGATCCTTGCCTTGTCTGCAACAATCCAGAGGTGCCCTTCTGCGTAAGTAACTGCTGTTCTTAATCCCTTCCCTATTTTAGGGATCCCAGCTACTCCCGGCAGCGTGATTTGCTGTGTTTCTGAGGTTTTGGGGATGTATAGGCAGCACGTCCTTGGTTTTGTCTCCTCAGTACATCAAGCTTTCCTCCATCAAAGTGGACACACGGTACACTACCACCCAACAAGTGGTGAAACTCATCGGCAGCCACACCATCAGCAAAGTGACAGTGAAGATAGGAGACCTGAAAAGAACCAAAATGGTCCGAACCATCAACCTCTATTACAACAACAGGACAGTGCAAGCCATAGTGGAGCTGAAAAACAAGTATGTTTGTCTATGGCTTTTTTGGGGCAAGTCTCTAAATTTGACATTACAATTTCTGTTGAGGTGCCTGGCTTTTTGTTTTAGCTAACGTTCGTTCTCAGACTATTACTTAACACTGTCAGCCCACATTTGGTGGGGTTGTTCTAAAACTCCTACTATAAATTGTTGAAGAAAGCTCTTTCACCTAGAGCTTAAAATACTCCTGTCAAATTTGTGTGTGCAGACTTTGTACAGGCTCAGTTTTAAGCACCTGACTTAATTGTGTGAAAACCAGTATTTATACCGAGAGCACCTCCTGGAGAATTTGACTCAGGAAGGGATGTGGATGTTTGCAGCATGTCCAGAAGTGCAGAAAGCGTTAACGTGACTTGTTTGAAGCCATATAGTAGAAAATTAAAATTAAAATTTAGAAGCTGGATGGCCTAACATTCGGCTGCTGCTTTCTCCACGAAGAAATGGCTCCTTTTCAATACTTTGCTCAGTCTGGAGCCAGTTCTGCTTATATGCTTTCCCTTCTTATTTCTTGAGATGTTCTCACCAGAATCAGATCTCTCTGGCTTAGGGATTAATCTGTGCCTGCCGCTTATTGCTTATTTGAAGTCTTAATCCTCTGTGACATCACAAGTGGCTGCTGTGGAGAGGATTATGATGTCACAAAGGGAGGATTCTGACTTCAGGTTGAGAATAAGCAGTGGGAGCAGATGAGATCTTTAGAAATAAATATCCTGTTTTCATGCAAATGTCCTTACTAATAAAAAAATGGAGGTGAAAATCCCTAGAAAATGTCTGTAGAATTAAAGTTTTTCCATGAGGCATCAACAGCTCTTTAATCCTAAACAGTCTCTCTCTATGAAGAGGATAAAGGCTTAAAATGTATTTCTGGCTACATATCATGTCAATACAGAAGCTAAGGAAACGAATCCTAGAACTGCTCTCCATTCATCCCATTTAAAGTAGATTTGGAGCTGAGACGGTTGTGTTTGGCTTCTCTTTGTACGTGGGCAGGAAGGAGGGTACTTCCCCACTGAAAAAAATAAAACCATGCCCATTCCTTTCCTTTTCCCAGGCCGGCTCGTTGGCACAAAGCTAAAAAAGTCCAGCTGACCCCGGGCCAGACGGAGGTGAAGATTGATTTGCCGCTGCCCATTGTGGCTTCCAACTTGATGATTGAATTTGCCGATTTCTATGAGAATTACCAAGCTTCCACCGAGACCCTGCAGTGTCCCCGGTGCAGCGCCTCCGTCCCGGCCAACCCGGGGGTGTGTGGCAACTGTGGTGAAAACGTGTACCAGTGTCACAAGTGCAGGTATGTCAGCCCCCTTCCCTCCCCGCAGAGCCAGCGCCGGGGCAGGTTTACGCAGCCCCTTGTGCCCTTGCCCATTTTGGGTGTTCAACAAAATACCCTGCGATTTAAATACACGCTTCTGGTTAATACAACCGCACAATCAAATTAGCGGGGAAGTATAAAACAGGCTTACAGGGATTTAATGTTAATGCAGGCTAACAAAGGAAACCTGAGACGGCGATACTGAAGAAAGGCAGAAGTTTCAGATCAAGCCCTCAGAAGTTTAAAAAAAGACAGTTCCCAGGAGGAGGTTATTTTTGGCCTGTTCCAAGGGTGTGAGGCTGGAGTTCGATTGTAGGATGGCAGGGGGTGTCCCCGCAGCATCCCTGACTTAACGTGCTGGACAGACAGTGCTCGCTTGTCTCTTTGGAGCTTTTGTTGTGCTCTCCTCATTCAGAGCAGGGCTCGGGGCAGAATTTACTGTGCACTATTCAAGCCTTCTCTTTTGTGAATTTTGTCTCCTTACCTGATATCTCTTCTCCCCTTATTATTGTCCCGTATTCCCCTCTAATCCTCAGGGAATTCAAGGTGTTGGGCAGATACTTTCCAAAGAGCAGGTGATTACTGGAATATTGAAAGGTTTCCACATATCTTCTTGAAATACGGGAGCTATAAATCACTTTGTGTCATGCTGCTCTGCTCTGCAGCAGGGTAATAAGTATGCTGTAGTTCCTCCCACTGCAACCGGGCAAAGACTGAAAGCTATTGAAAGCTTACAACTTCCAAAACAAAATTGTTTCCTTTTATCTGTGTTCTCGCTGAGGGCACGGTGCCCTACTCTGATGTTCTGCTGGGAATTACTGTCGTTCAAGCAGAATTGTTAGGAACACATTCACATCTGTTTCTGCTTTTGCTGGCCAGAATGTGGCACCACTTGTGTAAGGGCTTTTTTGTTGCCTGATTTGTAGGTTTTGATTCTCTTGTGTTTCATTTGTGGCTCCCCCAGGGCAGTTTGGAGGCTCAGACCTTTTAAGGGCCCTTCTTCTCTTTTTACTCACTGAGTCCATTCACAGCTCACTTCATTGCCTCAGTTGCCTTGATAAAGGTCAGCTGCATTCTTTGACCTTTCTGGCTTGCCTTTCAGATCCATTAATTATGATGAGAAAGATCCCTTCCTTTGCAACGCCTGTGGGTTCTGTAAATACGCTCGCTTTGACTTCATGTTGTACGCCAAGCCTTGCTGCGCGGTGGATCCCATAGAAAACGAAGAGGATCGGAAGAAGGTGAGACTAATTGCACATTCATTCGTGAGATGCTGCGTCTCTTGGCCAGGTCAGCAGCGTAGGGACATCAGAGGCCCATCCCTCTTGGGATTAAGAGAAGCAGGATATGGGATGACCCTTTTTTTTTTTCCAGAAAAAGGCAAAAGAGCTGAAAGACTTGGAGGTTGGTAGTTTGTAGAATTAAAAAATCACATCTGAACATAAAATAAGAGTTTTCCTTTCCTTTTTTACTCTCAGGCGGTAACAAATATCAACACTCTCCTGGACAAGGCTGACAGAGTGTATCACCAGCTGATGGGCCACCGACCGCAGCTAGAAAACCTGCTGTGTAAAGTGAATGAGGCGGCTCCTGAAAAGCCCCAGGTAAGAAGAGACAGAGGGATCTTACCCAGAACTCCAGGCTGGTGGGAGACTGGCCTTTGTACTGCCAGAAACAACGAAAGCTCCTTGCCTCCCATGCTGTTCTGCAGTAGTTAATTGTGTGTGTAGCCTCCATATATGATTCCTTTTTGTTTTCCCCTCTGTTCCAGGATGAATCTGGGAGTAGTGGAGGGATAAGTTCTACCTCAGCCAGTGTGAATAGATACATACTCCAGTTAGCCCAGGAGTATTGTGGTGACTGCAAGAACTCCTTCGATGAACTCTCCAAAATCATCCAGGTATGACATGCTTTGATTTGAATTTGGGTCTTGTGTTTTCTTCTATCACTGGATACACAGCGTATCAGAACTAGAAAGTAAGATGTTGCTATTCAGAGTTCAATGATATCGTTAACAATAGGTGTCAGCTGCATATTTTCAGGGAAATAACAAATTAATCATTTCTGAAAGCTATGGTTACTGTTAGTGCTATGGATTTGTCACATTTCCAGTGTTACGTTGCGTGTAATGTAGGCAACAAGCCCTTAAACAGGGCAGAGGGACTAAGTTCCCCACAGGGACTTAGGCTGGTGTTTCTAATGGATTTCCCAGGTCTCCCATTGTCATAAAATATTTCAACTTCTAAGATACTTGGTTTCTCCACAAAATATACAGTGAAAATAACCTGAGGGGGATAAACAATCATGTGCTGCCTCACAATTCCACAACTTTCATTTCTTCTTTTCCGTGTTTCCAGAAAGTGTTTGCCTCTCGAAAGGAACTCCTGGAATATGATCTCCAACAGAGAGAGGCAGCAACCAAGAGCTCACGAACCACTGTCCAGCCCACCTTCACTGCCAGCCAGTATCGTGCCTTGTCCGTCTTAGGCTGTGGCCACACGTCATCGACTAAATGCTATGGCTGTGCCTCCGCTGTCACCGAACACTGCATAACGTTGCTCCGGGCTTTGGCGACCAACTCTGCCATCAGGCACATCCTGGTGTCCCAGGGCCTTATCCGAGAGCTTTTTGACTACAACTTGCGCCGGGGTGCAGCCGCCATGCGGGAGGAGGTCCGGCAGCTCATGTGCCTTCTCACCAGGTGAGACCTGATGCGGCTTTTGCAGCCCCCTGACTTCCAGTGAGCTCTGGAAATCCACCTGGTAATTGCACAACCAGGAGGGAGTAGCTTTGTACGGGAGGTGTCTTACATCAGCAAACTGTAGATGTAACTGCTTGTAATTTGTTACCAACTAAACTGAAATCCCAGGAGTTTTTGGTATTTAGTAGGAGCACAACATAAGTGTTCTCTTTTTCCCCTCTGGAATTAGGGACAATCCAGAGGCCACACAGCAAATGAATGACTTAATCATTGGGAAGGTTTCTGCAGCTCTGAAGGGACACTGGGCAAATCCAGACTTGGTGAGAGACTCCACTCTTTCCCTATTTCTTTTTTCTCCCCTTCTGTGACTGCTGGTGTATTCTAATCACTGAGTCTTCTCTATTATCATGATCTATTTGTAATACAGAAGGTGTCTGTGTCTTGATAGGAGTTAAGATAAATGTTAGAGTAAAGCATAAAATGATGTGATTAGGTGTCCTCAGGCAGTTCTGCCTGTCTTGGCTGTTGCTTGTAGCTCTCAAATCGGTCGTCCCAAACGGGCATGGGATTAAATTTACTTAGATTGATACGTTTTGAACCTGTGTTTTTTAAATATCAAGAGGCAAAAAGGACTGCTGGCTGCATCACCAAGGCTTCTGAAGCCTTTGAACATGTGTCTGTGTTACAGGCTAGCAGCCTCCAGTATGAAATGTTGCTGCTGACAGATTCCATCTCAAAGGAAGACAGTTGCTGGGAGCTCCGACTGCGTTGTGGTGAGTTCAAACGATAGTATGAAAGCTTTATTTTAAAATGATGTGCCCAGGTCTGTGCATTATAATAAGATTTATTTTTTTTTAAGGAAAGGAACCGATTCTGACTCAGTTTATGATTAGGGTTCAAAATGGAGTTAGCACCAGAGAGCTTTGCTTTGGGGTAGTGCGTTTCTTGAAACAGGAGCACTGAGAGATGGAAAGATGGAGGTGAGAAGGGAAGGATGGCAACACTCTTTTGCCATAATAAAAAATAATTGTTTTCCATCCATGGCTGCATGAGAATGTGGTAGTTTTGCTTGAGGAGATGAGGTCTTGCTTAACTCTAAACACTTTTAGTGTGCTGTGTAGAGCTGTGGAGGAGTCCTATCTGCAGATCTTACAGCGGAATGAAAATTTGTGTGTGTCTTTCAGCTCTCAGCCTCTTCCTGATGGCAGTGAACATTAAGACTCCAGTGGTTGTTGAAAACATCACCCTCATGTGCCTGCGCATTCTTCAAAAGCTGATCAAGCCACCTGCTCCAACCAGCAAGAAAAACAAGGTACTGCCTTAGATGTTGAGCAAAGCATCTGAAATTTGCTGATTAAAGTCTGGCACGCTGATCTTAGTGATTAATAACTTTGTGAGGAAGCTGGGGCTTGCTTCTCCTGGTCACAGTTACTAGGAAAGGACAGGTCCTGTCACTCACCCCAGCTTTGCTTTTTTCCACTCAGATTTGGACCATGGGAAAAGAGCTACTTCAAAGCTAGGCTTGGTTATTTTGGGTAGGCTTTCAGTGCTTTCAGCAGCTTTGTGGAATTAAGTATCTAAACGTGGTAGAATCAAGTACTTTTGACTTCACATTTTGAAATACAAACCTACCATTCTGATAAAAAGGGTATTGATTGGCTGCTCCTTGATTGTCATTTAGGATAACAAGGATTTGCAAGGGAGCAGATATGTTTCTGCTTTGATCTAGCTGTCTTGTAATCACAGATGGGCGACAAGGATGGGTTTACTGGTATTTCAGTAGTGGAATGAAGCATCTCTCTTAGTTCATCACTAAGAGAAACTGTATTACCCTGCTGTTGTCCCAGAGCTGCATTTGCCTATTTGTGGAGCAGACACAACCAGGAGTTACTCTTAGGGCAACAGGCTGTGGCTTTCTGAAGAATTTATAGAGCTTTTTTATTTATTAGGATGTGCCTGTGGATGCTCTCACCACTGTGAAGCCTTACAGCAACGAAATCCATGCACAAGCTCAGCTGTGGCTTAAGAGGGACCCCAAGGCATCGTATGAAGCTTGGAAAAAGTGCCTCCCTGCCAGAGGTAGTCCTGTGCTTTTAACTGTGCAGTTTTGTGAAGGAGCATGTATGTCCCTCCAGGTTTTAATAAGGAATTCTGTAGAGTTGTGTTTGCTTCTGTCCTGTGCCATCTGATGCCATCTTCACACTTAGCTGAGTTGTCCTCAGAGATGGTAGCAATGACTCTCTTAGGCTGTATTGCACAAACCCTGAGCAGAAAATGCACTGTGCCTGAAGATAAGGGAATGTAAAACACGAAACTTGTTGCTCTTTTAAAATTATACCAGCCAGCTGAAAAGCTGATTGAATTCCCCGAGAAACTGTGGGATTTGCATCTGGCTTGGAAGTAAACATAACTCCATGCAGAAGTGAATATAGCAGCAGAAAGAAATCAGAACCTGTTCAGCTTCTCAGCTGGAGTTTGGGAATTCCAGAATGAAGGAAAAAAAATACAATAGCAGTTTGCAGTTAATAACTGCTGACAGTTCTCTTGAGCTGTGTTCAATATTGCAGGTATAGATGCCAATGGGAAACCTCCCAGCAAAGCTGAGCTTCACCAGCTCTACTTGTCAGAAAAATACGTCTGGAAATGGAAACAGTTCATGAGTCGCCGTGGGAAGAGAACTTGCCCTCTGGATCTCAAGCTGGGACACAACAATTGGCTGCGACAGGTAAGTGTGAGTGAAAACTCCAGTGGGGTGCACTGGGCAGCATTAATGGCCAGAGATTACTGGTATTTTGCTGCATTTTATGTGCTTCACAAATGGTATAAGCGGTGATATTGGGTGGGAGACTCTAACGAACTGCATCTAATTCCAAGTCAGGTTTGCAGCTTTGTTTCCTTAAAAAGACCACATCTAAGCATTAATCCAGTAGCCTGCGTGTTCTCAAACTCTGGACCTTAATAGCCACAGTGCTCCTGCATCTTTACTTAGCTGCATTTTGACTACTCAGTTTTCATAAGTTCTGGGCAAATTTTTCGTCTTGTGTATGTGGATTAGCCCATCGCCTACACAGCGCCTTGTTTCAACATTTTGATGGTGAGCAAAGTAGGCATTCTCCCAGAATCAAGTGCTTAGAAATATGAGAGAGCACTGCCACAAGGTCACCAAACTGTCCTGGGGGTTGCTGTGCCTTTTGGTAAGATATCCCCAGTTTATCTGTGCGCATCCAGTGATCCCGTCTGTCAATGCTCTCCCCTCAGGTGCTGTTCACTCCTGCCACTCAAGCTGCCCGTCAGGCTGCCTGCACTATTGTGGAAGCTCTGGCCACCATCCCCAGCCGCAAACAGCAGGTCCTTGATCTTCTGACAAGGTATTGCTGTGTTGCTACACTTCGACAGCTTCCAGGATTATTTTTTTCTTTAATTCCCATGAGAATCTCTCCCTTCTTCCAACTTTTCTCACACCTCTCCACTGTGTACCTCTGTTTCACTGGTCTTTTTTGGCTGGATTCTAAAACGTAATTAGCTGTGATGGTATAGATTTAGGGAGGCTCTTTTTTTTTTGCTGCCGGGACACTCTTGCAGTTGCGTGCTTTTTCCAGAGAATTTTTGCTTTTTCAGCTTCCTTTTCCCACCAGTAAATTGTGTTGAGTTGTGTGGACAACATTCCCCCTGCCTCTTAGACAGCAAAGTAATAGGATGAACCCTCTTCCAGCTTCTGTGACATAACCTACCCCAATTGATGCTGGTAGGAACTCCTTTTTGGAACAAAATACCACTTTATATCCATTGAATAACAACTGTCAGTTATGCTGTTAGCTGGGAGGATGCGAGAGGAGGATTTCTGGAGGCTTTTTCTTTCTTTCCACGGCGTCCTTAAGCTGTGAATACCTCTTGTTACTGTGAAGTGGTTGCCAGCTTGTGTTTCTCTTCACTAGTTACCTGGATGAGCTGAGCATTGCTGGCGAGTGTGCCGCCGAGTACCTGGCCCTGTACCAGAAACTCATCAAACCGGCCCACTGGAAGATCTACCTGGCAGCCAGGGGGGTTCTGCCCTATATTGGCAGCCTCATCACTAAGGTACGGACTTGTGTGGAGGAGTTAGGTAGCAACAGAAAGCTTGACCTGTCCGTTTGGCTTTTTTTTTCCCTTTGAAATCTTCACCTCTTCGTTCGGCGCCCCGTTGCTGACCCTTGGCAGGTTTATGAAGTTCACGCTTCTGCGCTGTCGTCTCTGAAAAGAAAGAGCTGCAGTGGTTTTAGCCCCAGCTGTAGCCTTCCTCAGCCCAAACTGGCTGGTACACATTAATTAATTGCTCTGGGGGCAGCTGTGCTACAGGGTATAAATATTGCTGCGCTGACTTGGCAGCAGGTCCCAGTTGGAGCTGGCTGAGCTGCCAGACCTGACTCCGAAAGCCCATAGTGACAAGGGGGGATTAGGTGTGCTACTGTTCCCTGAGTGTGAATTACAGCCTGTTGGAGAAGCACCACATTTAAATTGTAGTTTTCAGAGTGCTAGGGCTTAGGAGTTTGCTGTGGTGATCCCTTGTGTGCAGATGACACTGTCCTGTATTAGTGGTGGCCTCGAGTCCATCATGGAGGGCCACTGGAACAAAGCAGTGCTAATAGGGAGAAAACGAGGAAGGTATTCTGGGTTTTTTTTCTCTTCTCTCCCCCTTCCCTCCCAGCTGCTCTGTTGCACTTCTAATTTTTCCATGACTGGCTCTTTTTCTTTGCTGTGTTCCCTTGTACCCTGTGTCAGACATTCGCCAGCTACTCCTTATTGGCATCGCAGTTTCTTATCCTAATGGGCTTGCTAATTATTTTCAGGAAATAGCTCGTTTACTTGCTTTGGAAGAAGCAACACTCAGCACTGATTTGCAGCAGGGATATGCCTTGAAGAGTCTCACAGGTATTTGGTGACATCAACAAAAGTCTTGTAGTAGGATTAGAGTCAGGGTGATGGTTGTTCTGTAATGGCATGTAGCAGAATTTCAAAGAGATGTGATTCAGTGTTTTGCAATTGTCAGCATTGGATTTTTGCCATCAATTTAACACTTAATCCCTAAGTGGATTTTTTTTTCCCTTAGTTTTTTGTGGTCAGTTTTTAATTACTTGAACTGTGGTAATGTATTATAAACAAATTTTATCCCTTTCCTCTTCCATTTCTTAAATACATTCATTGTACAGTATAATTCCTGCAGCCATTTGCTGATTTATTCCTACCTGTTGTTTCCTACCTACTTGTTTTATGGTGGCTTTTCTTTTTTTGAATCCTCTAGGGTATACTTTTTTCAAAAACTTGTTGGAAATGGAAAAACATCATTAACTAGAACATTTTTTTTTTCATATCCTCTTCCATGGGGCCATAAAGCCTCACTTCTTGCAAGAAAAAAGCGTGTTGATACATGACGGGAAAGAATCCAAGTGTTTGGTGATTCTTTATTATAGGAATGGCCAATTTGGTGATGTAACTGATAAGTCACGTACCACACTTGCTCTCACATCCTCAGAGCTGGCCTGAATATTGGAAGGGGAGCAGTCATCTGCTTTTGGAATATCTTGCAACAGAAAAATGTCAAAAAAGTGCAGAACTTCATATTAAGCACTTAGAAAGCTCCTTTATACCCTTTCCTCGTTCCCTCACCATAGTGCCATGTGCTGTAATTTACAGGGCAGTTCTCACAGGCCAGGGGTTTGCCTCCAACAATGGGAGTTGTAACAAGCTATTTCATTGTGCTACTTTTATAGTATTGTGCCCTATGAAATTTAGAGCCAACAAATCAAACTCTCTCTCCCTCTGCCTGAACATCTCATTGCTTTATAGGTCTTCTCTCTTCCTTCGTGGAGGTGGAGTCCATCAAAAGGCACTTCAAGAGCCGCCTGGTGGGTACGGTCCTGAATGGTTACCTCTGTTTGAGGAAGCTAGTGGTACAGAGAACAAAGCTGATCGATGAAACCCAGGACATGCTGCTGGAGATGCTGGAAGATATGACAACAGGTAAAACCACCTCAGTTTCATAAATCCAGAGTGTGGCTCAACCAGTATGAAAAAAAAGGTAGTTACAGCCACACAAAGAACTTCTGTCTCAAAGACTACTATAGCGAAGGGCTTTTTTTTGTTGCTTGGACCTTCCATTATTTCCTTTTGGCACAGAAAAGGTAAATAATGTTCCTGGAGTAATCTCTTATTTTCAAGGAATTTAAACTTTCTCCTTTTTATGGGATTGATTTACTGCAGCCCAAGCGTGCAAAGGGTTTTCCTAATAAACATACCAGTAAATAACCACTCATCTTTTAAGCAGTGGATGTGCAAAGGAAGAGGGCACCAAAGTGTGGTGCTTTTTGCAGACAGGTTTATTGTGTGTGCTGAGTTAAAAGTGGAACCTGTAAAATTGAATCCTGTGTCTTTTCAATACTTCTGTTTCTTGACAGGCACAGAATCTGAAACCAAAGCGTTTATGGCAGTGTGTATAGAGACTGCGAAACGTTACAGCCTCGATGACTACAGGACTCCAGTCTTCATCTTTGAGAGACTCTGCAGTATTATCTACCCTGTAAGTACAGGGATGGCTGTAGCATCACTTATAACATTACATTTCCTAAATAGATATAATTGTTTGCATTTTGGCAAAAAACCAATAGTGTCTACAATCATGATTTCATATTAGCTGGTGCAGGACTGCAGTGGTATCCCATTTTGGGGTTTTGTGTTCAGGTTCCCTGCTGTGGCAGGCTCTGTACAAACAAGCAGAACCAGGAGTGGTGTTTCATGCTGAGGAGTTTGCTTGCTAAATGATACCAGACGCCCTCTAAATGCCACGTGTGACAACATCCCACAGGATGCACCAGTGACAAAAGGACTGCAGGTTTAGGGCCATCCTGTCACTCACTACCATAAAAATGCAGGAATGGGAGCATGGTCAGGGAAAAACTTAACCCTGTCTCTGCTGCTGTTCTTTAGGAAGAGAATGAAGTGACCGAGTTCTTTGTAACTCTGGAGAAAGATCCCCAACAGGAAGACTTCTTACAGGGCAGAATGCCAGGAAATCCCTACAGCAGCAACGAGCCTGGCATCGGGCCGCTCATGCGGGACATCAAGAACAAAATCTGTCAAGACTGTGACCTGGTGGCTTTGCTGGAGGATGACAGTGGAATGGAGGTAAGAATGCCCAAGTGTGGATTTCTTGCAGGGATGTGTGAGGCAGCTGATGGTGGCTGGAGGGATGGTGCAGTGTAAACTGGTTCTAGACTTCCTGTTTTCTCTCTTTCAGCTTTTGGTGAACAATAAGATCATCAGTTTGGATCTGCCTGTGGCTGAGGTCTACAAGAAGGTGTGGTGTCCCACTAATGAGGTGGGTGTTACCGCCAGATATATATTAAGAGCACAAAGCACCTGTCCTTGATATTAGCAAAAATGGGGGGGGAATCACAGGAGTCAGGATTTATTTTCTGGCATAGAATTTCTCGGATATAATCAGTCAGCAGCTTTTTGTGCTCTCTCAGGACAGACTGTTACTCAGTTCTGTGACACAGTGATTTAAAAGCACATAATGCTGACTCAGGTGAGTGTATTGAACTCACCCGTGTGGCGTGTCAGATACGTGAACTGTCTTCTTGAGTAATAAACTTTCTTACATTCCTTTGGGGAAACAGCTGAACTTTGTGTCACTGTCAAAGCGCGTTTCACACTCCATCTGCATGTGACAGTTTAATGCGTGTGCACAGGCAGGGACACCAGATTGCTCCATCACTCTGTGCTTCACAGACCAACCCAAGTTATTTATGCAGAGAGCATCCAACACTCCTCCATATTTGCACTTCTGCTCTTGTGCTTTTCACGTAGGGATCTCAAGAACTTGTTGGATTCCATCCTCCCAGTTTGCTCTTGGTCTGTATTGCCTTGTTTTTCGGAAGTGTAAATGGACCCAACAGTCTTAAGTCCTCCATGTCACAGTAAGCTCATTCCTGAGGTGGATGTGGTCCAGAATGAGCTTTTCCCTTCCTTTTCCTGTAGCCACTAAAATAAAATCCCACTGAGAAGGAATCTATCAGACTAAATCTTGCCCATTACAAATATGTTCTTTAGAGGGCACCGCTGATAGCACTTGAGATCATAAAAGAAGACTGATTTGCCCAACATTTCTTGTTCATTCCTCATTTACTCTTGGTTTGCAGTCACCTTTGACTGAAACCTTGGTTTCCTGAAACCATTTGTTTGCTGTGCTGGTGGGGCAGAATTCACACAAAACGCCAGTTTTCAGTGAATTATGATATGAGGAATGGTTCTTATCAAGCTTTATTTAAGTAAAAACGCCTTTTGTACTGCAAAATCAAATCGAAGGCTAGGTGACAGTGATAATGTTTTAGTAAGGTACCAACTTGGATATGTAAGTGAGGTGCTGGTCTTACTCTGGGAATTCTAATTTGAACTCTGATGGAGTTACCGAGGGAAGTCATGGCAGGTGCTGGCCCTGCCCGCTTGGAGCAGTGAGATGCTCTTCCCATGAGATCACAGAATCATAGAATGGTTCGGGTGAGAAGGGACCTTAAAGCCCATCCAGTGCCACCCCCTGCCCTGGGCAGGGACACCTCCCACCAGAGCAGGTTGCTCAGAGCCCACTCCAACCTGGCCTTGAACCCCTCCAGGGATGGGGCAGCCACAGCTTCTCTGGGCAACCTGGGCCAGGCTCTCACCACCCTCACAGCAAAGAAGTTCTGCCCCACATCTCACCTCCATCTCCCCTCTTTCAGTGTCAAACCCTTCCCTCTCATCCTGTGGCTCTCCTCCCTCATCAAAAGTCCCTCCCCATCTCTCGTGGATCCACTTCAGGGACTGGAAGGGGCTCCAAGGTCTCCCCGGAGCCTTCTCTTCTCCAGGCTGAACCCCCCAAACTCTCTCAGCCTGTCTGAGATGCCGAGCGGGGGCCGACAGGCGGCTCTCCCGGGATGCAGTGGTGGGGAAAGGCAGCGTTTGCTCAGCGTTACTGTCAGAGAACAGTGTTCATCCCCCTTCCTTTGTGTGCGCCTCCCCAACGCGCCTCTGGAGCTGCAGCTCACGTTCCCTAGGAAATAGACAGGCGCACAAGAACGCAACCTCAGGCCCCTTTTTGTTTCCCTTGTCTCTCACTGGCTTTTTTTGTTCATCTGCCATTTTACCAGGGCCCCTGTGGTGTTAATTGCTGGTCTCTAGCATGGCCTTTGAGCAGATCTTCCCCCCGGGGCTTTCCCTGTGCTTATGTATTTGCCGTGACATTAAGCACTGCTTATTCCACATTAGGCTTAGCGCGCTCTCTGACAGGTTTTCTCTCGCAAGGTCTCCTGCTCCCAAATCTGGGATTTTTCTTTTCTGCTTTTTATTCAGACCTATGGATTAAAAATGGAAAGTTTAGTGATATGCTGTCAGTATTTTCAGCTGGAAATGCTTCTGGAAAACTAGCCCTTCCCCGGGGTAAAAGCACAGCTTGTGCTTCAGTGGGGTTGGCTCTATCATTTTCTTATTACACTGTCTTACTGAAAGCTCGTTAAACTGTCTTTTGCTCCTCCTTTTCCATTTTCCATCACTGCAGATTTTATCTGTTTGAAAGCACTCATCCAATTAGCCTTTCCTGCTTCGTTTGCTGGGCCGTGCCTGATCCTGGTGTTTCCCAGGTACACTGTGCCATACCCTTGGAGGGAAAGGTGCCATGGAAAGCAGGCGTTTCTCTGTAGATAATCACATTTTGCTTGGCTGGATCTTTCCCTGGTGCTAAAGGAAACTGTTGGAGAAGTTCTAAGAAGGAAGAGACTGTTTATTGTCAGCCATTCCATCTAATTGGCAACGCTAGGAAAAGGTGGACAAATAAATGAGTTATTGATGTTTTTGCAGGTGTTGGCTTTACTGTTGGTTTTAACTCATCTCAGTCAGGGGAGAACGAGGGAGTGAAAGGTTTCTCTGTGTTACCATCCGTTGTCAGAACAGCGCGAAGGAGAAGTGGGGCTGGAGTGTCTGTTACACACTGTAATGAGAACTGGACTTGTATACGGGTGTCCACAGAGGTATAGTTAATATATGCAGTTAATATAAAGCTCTCCTCTCTTGCAGGGGGAGCCGATGAGGATCATTTACCGCATGCGAGGGTTACTAGGAGATGCAACTGAGGAATTCATCGAGTCTCTCGACTCCACTACTGGTAATGCACTTGTCTCCTGAAAGCTGGGATTAGATGTGAAATCTGAGGTTTGCTGCAGAGCAATGACACTATTATCCTTACAGCAGTGAGCTTAAAGTTGATTGATGTTGCTTTTGCTACATTTACCTGCTTCACCTAGAGTAGAGGAGGATTTTAACAACCCTGTAAGTCTTTACTTTAAATATGAACACTTGCATGGCACAGGGACCATTCTCCCTGGCCCTTTTTCGTATTCCTACTTAAAATTCTTTTCAAATTCCATACAGTTGAAGTGACTTGAACTGCTGATAAACATGCCCTACTGTATCTTCCATTTCTACTTCACTGTTAGGTCTTGTGGGCTGCAGCATGAGCTTGCCATATTCTGGCTGCTTTTTCTCCTTACAATCTGTGTCTGTCCTGCAGATGAGGAAGAGGACGAGGAAGAAGTTTACAAGATGGCAGGTGTCATGGCGCAGTGCGGAGGCCTGGAGTGCATGCTCAACAGACTGACTGGGATCAAGGACTTCAAACAGGGCCGGCACCTCCTAACTGTGAGTCTCAGCTTCTGTCCTTTGGGGTCAGGAGTTACGTGATGGGAAACGCCACAAGCTTTAGTCAGGTTTAGTTGTTCTGCCTTGTGTTGCAGTTTGCGTCGGAGCAAGGGTTTCAATTCACTAATTAATGAAAACCTGGGAAATTCCTTCTTTCCCTCTCCCATTCCTCTTGGCTAACAATTCTTCACAAAGACTTTGAAGTGTGTAGAGGCTGAGGAGCATGTAAGACTAAATCCTATCTTGCTGCTTTGATTGTTTTCTACTTTGACCTTACTTGAAAATCAAAGCTGGCCTAAGGTCTAACAATTTGCCTTGTACTTTACCCAGGAAATCTGGAAACTAGCAATATTATCGGGTGCTTTTAGCACAATTCTTCTACTCTCATTTTGAAGGTACCGACGGAAATGTGTTCTCTATGTTTTGTAGGTGCTGTTAAAACTGTTCAGTTACTGTGTGAAGGTGAAAATAAATCGTCAGCAATTGGTCAAGCCGGAGATGAACACTTTGAATGTCATGCTGGGAACTCTGAACTTGGTAAGGATAACCCAGGTTCATGAAGTGTTTTCCATGGACTCCATGAGAGTCAGAGGGAGTTTAAATTCCTTGCTGCTTTATGACAACTACAAGAAATCTCAGATATTGCTGGACTGGCAATGCAAGTTACCTGTTAGCCGTTCCTTAGTGAGTAGAAGAGTGTAGATCAGTGTTACAATAACTGTTCCCATCTTCTCCAGGCTCTGGTGGCTGAGCAGGAGAGTAAGGACAGTGGGGGAGCAGCCGTGGCAGAACAAGTGCTCAGTATCATGGAGATCATCCTGGATGAATCCAACGCAGAACCTCTGAGCGAGGACAAGGTGAGTGCCTGGGGCTGGGTGCATGAATGGAAATGTTGACTGGGATTCAAGGCTTGCAAATATCTTACTGGAGTGATGCTGAGCTTCAGGAGCTGTGGAGGTGCTAAATGGGAGTCTAAGCCTTGTGACGCTTGCTGGCATGTCTTAGCAGGCCATGGAGGTAGGGCAAGAGGAGTGCCCTGAACCAAAAGCACTGTGAGGCTTTGGGATGATTCTTGCACAGTCGGGGTGGGGGTTATTAAGCACTGCTTGGATCCAAGCTTGCTACTTTGGGCCATGGGCCAGTGGGAGACAAGAAAAGACACGGCTCTGCCTTGTTTTTTTCGGTGTTTTGGTACACGTTGAAAACATGATTGATTTTCCAGCTAACTGAGAATAAAAACAATATCTTAACTACACTGAGAATGAGAAGAGTTTCCTGGTTATCTTTTGAAACTGTTGGTGTGTAGGAATATGATGTCCTTTGGGCTGGAGTTATTAGACCTTTTTGACTAGAAAATTCTTAGATAGTAAGTGAAAGCAGACAGTTGTCAGCTAGAGGAGTTGTTACAGCCATTCCATGAGACCTTGGGAGATGAGGCAGGGTTTTGTTCTTCATCTCAGTATCTTATCAGGGTCTAGAGCTCTAATCCTTCAAGTCTGGACTAGTCTACCAGCTCCTGGAGGGAGGGGCTTTTTCAACATGCTAGATTTCTTCCTGAACATAAATCGTGATCTTCTTCCTTTGCAGGGCAACCTCCTCCTCACCGGTGACAAAGATCAGCTGGTGATGTTGCTCGATCAAATCAACAGCACTTTTGTCCGCTCCAATCTCAGTGTCTTGCAAGGGCTATTACGCATCATCCCTTACCTGTCCTTCGGGGAAATGGAGAAAATGCAGATTCTGGTCGATCGATTCAAGCCCTACTGTAACTTTGATAAGTATGTTGTCATATTTCAACTAAAAGCACGTGAAATCATTTGTACTGACAAGTCTATACCTTTATTTTTTTCCTCATTGATGCTTACTTCAGTGTAATGCAGAGCTTCAGAGGTTCCTGGTGCATAAGCTTAATTTCCTATTTCACTTCTAAGCCATTTTAAAAAGAAATCTGTGAGCGTGTAGCTCGAGAAGTAGGGCTTTAGAATATATTCTGAGGTGACAAGGGTCTGAGTAGCTTTTCTGAGTCTCTGAGCTGGAGCAGGTACATGCGTTCAGTGATAAAGTGATGAGAATTACAGGCAGAGATTTTTTTGGAGAGCCTCCAAGTTACCATTTCTTCTCTTCCTTCAGGTATGATGAGGAGCACAGTGGAGATGATAAAGTTTTCCTGGACTGCTTCTGTAAAATCGCAGCGGGAATAAAGAACAACAGCAATGGCCATCAGCTGAAAGATCTCATCCTTCAGAAGGGAATTACACAGAATGCCCTTGACTACATGAAAAAGCACATTCCCAGTGCAAAGAAGTAAGAGTCCCTGTTTAATGTATTTGAGAATCTTGAACGTCCTTCTCTTGTTTGGTCACCACAACTATCTTCTAAGAAAGCTGTTAACAAGTCCACATTCAGAAGCATTCAGACGTGGTCCAGGTGTGATGCTGGGCCTGGTGAGACAGTGCTGCTATAGGGGTGGGCTAAAAAGCTTCTAATCTGCCCTTTTGGTACCTGTCTACTCTGCTCTGGTGAGACCCCACCTGGTGCACTGCATCCAGCTCTGGAGTCCTCGGCACAAGGACATGGAGCTGTTGGAGTGGGGCCGGAGGAGGCCACGGAGGTGCTACTGAGGGCTGGAGCCCCTCTGCTGGGAGGACAGGCTGAGGGAGTTGGAGGGGTTCAGCCTGGAGAAGAGAAGGCTCTGGGGAGACCTTGGAGCCCCTTCCAGTTCCTCAAGGGGCTCCAGGAAAGCTGGGGAGGGACTCTGGATCAGGGAGGAGAGCCATAGGATGAGGGGGAAGGGATTTAAACCGGAAGAGGAGAGATTTGCATTAGATATTAGGAAAAACTTGTTTGGTGTGAGGGTGGTGAGAGCCTGGCCCAGGTTGCCCAGAGAAGCTGTGGCTGCCCCATCCCTGGAGGGGTTCAAGGCCAGGTTGGAGGGGGCTTGGAGCAACCTGTTGTGGTGGGAGGTGTCCCTGCCCAGAGCAGGGGATGGCACTGGATGGTCTTTAAGGTCCCTTCCAACCTAAGCCATTCTGTGATCCAAGCTGATTTCTTGGATATCAGGATTCTTGTGTTTCCTGCCTATTTCTTGCCTGTTACCCTGTAGCAGAGCTTTTGCTGTTGATGGCCAGCTCATGAATGCAAAGCAAATCCCAAGGCTCAGAGCTGAGGCTATGACTGTTAGTGTGCACGACATGGAAGGGGGAGTGTGAATGTCACTTCGTTAATTAATAGAGGAGGTACACGGGGGGGAAGGGTGTTTGTCTTGCCCGCAGCCTGTGCGCTCTGCAAGCTGTGCTGCTGGCTGACCGCCAAGGGCCTTCTCGGAACGGGTGACTGCCCTTCAGCTGCCACCTCTTGTTTTTCTCTGCAGTTTGGATGCAGACATATGGAAGAAATTTTTATCTCGACCTGCACTTCCTTTTATCCTGCGCCTGCTCCGTGGACTTGCCACACAGCACCCTGCGACGCAGGTAAGGACGCTTTCCTGAGAGCCAAATAGGACGTGGCTTGCTTGTTATGCTGCTTTTTGTGGCTGTAGCAAAGCAGGTATTTCTGTAGTAGATAATTCTATGCTGGTTTTATTTGGCTTGGAGAAGCACACCAGTTTCAGGTATTGTCTGTGAGTCTGGAGAAGTCTGGAGAGCAGAGATTTTGACTTAAATATCCTCTCATTCTTTGTGGTGTGAAATGTACACACCAATATGAATAGAAGGTGATTTAGGACTGTTAACTTTATAGTATTTATAGGCTTCTCAGGGCCTGATTGTTGTTTTAAGAACGCTCTTTATCCAACGTCCACAACTGACCTCTTAGTAATGGCCAGTGGAGGCAAATTGCCCCAGGCTCGTACACAGTTTTAGAATCCAGGGTCCATGATGTGGGAGCATCAAGGAAGAAAGTAAAACACTTGGTAAAAAGTGTTCCAGATCGGTGCTTCTGCTCAGCTGTCCTGGGTGGGACTGCAGGAAACTGTCGTGGTTACTGTCGTGGGCATCTTTTTCCTGAAGAAAATGCTGTTTCAATCCCTTTAGGTGCTAATAGGTACAGACTCGATTACCAACCTGCACAAACTGGAGCAGGTGTCTAGCGATGAAGGGATCGGGACGTTAGCAGAGAATCTTCTGGAGGCACTAAGGGAACATCCAGAGGTGAACAAGAAGATTGATGCTGCCCGGAAGGAGACGCGTGCGGAGAAGAAGCGGATGGCCATGGCAATGAGACAGAAGGCCTTGGGCACTCTGGGGATGACGGTAATGTCTGTTTGCCCTGACGGCAGACTAGTGATCTTTTATTTCTCATTTGCTAAAACTGCCACACAAGCAATTGTGTAAAATGACTTAGTGACAAATATCGCAGAGCTCGAGCCCTCGGTTTGCCTGATGCTACTGGGAGAGTAAATATGGTTGCTAATGGCAGGCTGGGAAATGGGGTGGGCATTCCTGCTACAACGGGGGTGTTCATCGTTGGCTTTTTAACCTGTTCTCTCTTTCAGACGAATGAGAAGGGTCAGGTAGTGACCAAAACTGCGCTGCTTAAACAGATGGAGGAGCTTATAGAAGAACCAGGTCTGACTTGTTGCATCTGCCGGGAAGGATACAAGTTTCAGGTAAAGGGAGAAACATTTGCAAAGATCTCTAACCAGCTGAGGGACCTGCCGGTGACCAGCTGCGTGAGGGTTGATGCATTGGCTCTGGGAGATCAGGAATCTCTGGTTTGGCTCTTGGGGTCAGTAATTCCACGGGTGGTTGGGAATTGGAAGTGTGTTTCCAGTGAAAGCTGGAAAAAGATTTGATTGGTGTAAGTTTGAGGTCAGGACTGGGAGGGATGAAACTCAGTGCAGTGTCACACCACGCACAAAGTGTGAACTGTTCCACAAGGGCCTGATCTTTAGCAGAGCACTTGTGTCATTGCAGCCTACGAAAGTCCTCGGTATTTATACTTTCACCAAACGCGTTGCACTAGAGGAGTTTGAGAACAAGCCCCGAAAACAACAGGGCTACAGCACAGTCTCTCACTTCAACATTGTCCACTACGACTGTCACCTTGCAGCCGTAAGGTACGTTCTGATCACAGGCTAAATAGTGGTGCTTAGTGTTCTTTTCCAAGGTGGTTTGTGAGCATGGCACTGACCTCGGGACTTGGGATGGGTTTGCTTATAAGTTGATCCCTTTGCAGCCTGGAGACAGCCAGGGCCTTCTCCGTTGTGGTCTGCTTTAATGTGCCAGGCCTTGGGCACTGAAAAATGAAGTCCACAATTTAAATAAACCTTGGAGTTGTTGATTTTTTGATGGTTTCTTAGACAAAAACTTGCGTGCTTCTAAATTTCCTGGGTGTGGCTTGTTTTCTCAATGCAGACTCGCTCGCGGCCGTGAAGAATGGGAGAGCGCAGCCCTACAAAATGCCAACACCAAGTGTAATGGGCTCCTGCCAGTCTGGGGACCTCATGTGCCAGAGTCTGCTTTTGCTACTTGCTTAGCACGGTGAGTAGGAGAAGTTACTTCTCTGTGTAAGACATGGGACATGATTGTCCCCCTGTACTGGGCACTGGTGAAGCCTCACCTCGAGGGCTGTGTCCAGTTTTGAGCCCCTTAACACAAAAAAGACATTGAGGGACTGGAGCAGGTACAGAGAAGGGCAATGGAGCTGGTGAGGGGTCTGGAGCACAAGTCTTGTGAGGAGAGACTGAGGGAGCTGGGGGTGTTCAGCCTGGGGAAGAGGAGGCTGAGGGGAGACCTTCTCGCTCTCTCCAACTCCCTGAAAGGAGGGTCAGGGTGGGTCAGTCTCTTCTCCCAAGGAACAGGTGATGGGACAAGAGGAAACGGCCTCAAGTTGTGCCAGGGGAGGTTCAGATTGGATATTGGGGAAAATGTTTCCATGAAAAGGGTTCTTAAGCCTTGGAATGGGCTGCCCAGGGAAGTGGATGAGGCACTATCCCTGGAGGTATTTAAGAGATAGGTTGACATAGTGCTTAGAGACATGGTTTAGTGATGGTTTTTATCAGGGTTAGGTTGATGGTTGACTTGGATGATCTCAAAGGTCCCTTCCAACCTAGACAATTCTATGATTATAAATAAATTTGTTACCCATAGCCCATAGTCACTCCTGAAGATCCAGTGTGCAGTAACAACGTTCATTCATTTGCAGTCCAGTGACCCCCTGCTGTACAAAAGAAACCTGTCTGACACCAGAGGGTTCCCTTGGGTAGATTTCCAAACCTCTGCTGGATGGTAATGAGTTCCAGCAGCCTGAGCACAGAACTGGAGCAGATGGAGGTAGTTCATTCTGCTGTCGTTATTCTCCTCTACCTTGGGCTGTGGTTTGTAGTCGCCTGAGAAATGAGGAGTGGTAACATTCCATCCAGGGAGCTGTATCCCGAGCCCTGGACATGGGAAAATTGTATTGATGAGTGCACATATGTATGTGTGCAGATGGAATTGGATTTGCTGGAGTAAGCTCCCCTTTGGGGAGGTTAATCGAAGGTGGCAGCACTTGCATTTTTGCATCCTATTCATTCTTTAAACCTTTTTCGATGAGATACTCTGAGCTCTGGTGTGTGGAAGCAGAAATTGTATTAAATGCTTTTGAAAGGTTTTTAATTAAATACCGCTTACTGCTGTTTTTCAGACACAACACGTACCTCCAGGAATGCACAGGGCAGCGGGAACCCACCTACCAGCTCAATGTCCATGACATTAAACTGCTATTTCTCCGTTTTGCGATGGAGCAATCGTTCAGCGTAGATACTGGAGGAGGAGGAAGGGAGAGCAACATACACCTCATTCCCTACATAATCCACACGGTGCTCTACGTCCTCAACACGTCAGTACCTTTCTCTTTCCTCTGCTCTTGGTCTCAGAAAGGTCTATAAGGGCTGCAATTCCTGTTTGTGGCAGGAAAGATGGGAAATCACACAAAAGTTTTAGGAGGAACCAAATTGCACATCTGCAGCGGACTGGCAGAGGTTTATATTGTTTGGAGTAAAGCGTTGCTGCCTGAACATGCAGGAACCTATTGAGTAAAAGCAATTGGGAATTAGCTTCTCTTTCCATTCTAGATGTAATTATTACCTCTGGGGTGAGCAACTGGGTTATTAAAGACACACTTGCCAGCTTAATTTTCTCTGGAGCAGACGAGAGAGAGACACTATGATGAAGTAATTGTTGTTACTTGAAAACTTAACCCTGGTATCATTTTATCTGACAAGAAAACAACAGAACCAGTTTGGGTTCCAGTTTTGACATGATGGAGTTCTCCTGTAGCATTCAGGTCCATCAGATTTCCATGACATTCCTAAGATTATTTTTTTATTATTATTATTATCTTTTTACTAGTAAACAGCAACATGGGAACACTTCTGAAGTGTTTCACTAATATTTATACAAAGCACAAGTATCGGGCGTGCTTTGGCTTGACTCTTGGTGTACAAATCTATAGACACTGAAATGCTTTTGAGTGCATGAGCTGGTATTGATAATGCAGTACCCCGTGTGAAAATGCCTTTTTTTGTGTGTAGTTAGATACCAGAAAGTAATATTAATTAGAAAAAGATATAATGTTAAAATATAGGCCTGTTCAACCAAGGTCACTCCAAATGGAATGCAATGAAATCTCTCTCCCTTTCCCGCCTGGAACTAATCAACACTTTGGCTCTAATACAATTTGTCTATTGTTTTAAATATCTATCTCCAGATCCCTCTGCTATTGTTTCCTGGGTCCCTTGGGAGACAAATAAATGAAACTGTTCTTTTCATCTCGTTAGTCTGCTTACTGGCACCAGAGAGCCCAGAACCCGCTGTGCGGCTGTTGTATAAAAACGCATTATGTAGTTTCCAGACATTATTATTTTTATTTTTTTTTTCTAAAGACATGTTCGATATTAAATGGAGAAAATGAAGAGCTACTAGTTGGCTACTGGCTGTGTCATGTAGCAAATGAAAAGGTCACACAACGCTGACACCCAGACACAGCTTTATCTGCTGGGATGTAGCTTTATACCTTCCTGGTAGGGAGAGTGTATCTAATTGAAAAATTGCAGGACTTACCTGGCTGGGAGCCTCTTCCTGATGAAGTGTAGAGCAATAAACTGTGGTAACATGGGATACATCTTCACGAGCTCTACTGTAACACAGTCAGCTCCGGGGTGTCAGGACTCCTGAAGAGACTGGAGCTACGGGAAAGGGAAAAAAATGATATATATAAACTTACAGTAAATACACCATCTTTTTGATTTTGAAGTTGGCCTGTATCTTCTCAGTGATTGCTTTTGCGGTAGATGAATAACATAAATTGATTCCAAGGTCTGGCTGTAGAAGCTGCAGTCACGTGCTTGGTGTCAGATGGGAGATGGTACAACCTGAACACATGGACTGGCTGGCCTGACTTGATTATTTTTCTCTAAAAAAAAATGAAAAATAGCTTTACTGTAGTATTAGCCTTTCTTGGGGCAATGCCAGCTGCCTTGCAGATATCTCTAGTATCATAGGAAGAAATACCTCCTTAGAAAGGAATTCTTTGGTGTGAGGGTAGTGAGAGCCTGGCCCAGGTTGCCCAGAGAAGCTGTGGCTGCCCCATCCCTGGAGGGGTTCAAGGGCAGGTTGGAGGGGGCTTGGAGCAACCTGGTCTGGTGGGAGGTGTCCCTGCCCAAGGCAGAGGGTGATACTGGGTGGTCTTTAAGGTCCCTTCCAACCCAAACCATTCAATGATACACACAAGTGAGTTTGCTAGGCTGGTATGCTTCACTGGGAGCAAATACTCAACCATTGGATGAATTTGGGAAAAAACTGGTAATGCAAAGCTAGCACTGCTTTTTCCTATATGGGACTGCCTGAGTGATGCACCTCAAAGCTCCTGAGATATAGCAAATTCAAATTTAAGAGCCAGAACAGCTGCTGAAGCTTTTCTTGTGTTTCAGAACTCGAGCGACTTCGAGGGAGGAGAAGAACCTTCAGAGCTTCATGGAGCACCCCAAGGAGAAGTGGGTGGAGAGTGCCTACGAGGTGGACGGGCCCCATTATTACACCGTGCTGGCGCTGCACATCTTGCCCCCGGAGAAGTGGAAAGCCATGCGAGTGGAGATCCTCAAGAGGCTCCTCATCACCTCCCACGCACGAGTGGTGTCACCAGGGGGAGCCAGCAGGTTAGCCAGGAGCTGTCCTCGTTCCTGTCACTGTCACAGGAGTCACAGCCCCACGGCAGTTTATGGGGAGCTAAGGACAGGAATGTGTGTATTTTAGAACAGCAGATATTAACCTTTCTCAGTAGCTGAGTACTCAGCATCGCAGACGTATGAGCAGGAGCATTCAATTCTGGGTGTTTTTTTGGAGTGGATCAATTAGCCGCTCAGCGGAAATGATGCTTTTCCTAGGAGTTTAGCTAAAAGTAGGAAAACTGCAAGATGCTTATTCCCCCCCCATCTCAAGTGAAACACTGTAGTAACTCGTGTTGCGTGCTGTTTCAGCGCTGCTAGCGTGCTCTCTGCTCTCTTGCCTCACTAAAGAAGCTGTTTCTGTGCTCTTTTGATCAGTGCACCAGCTTCCTTAAATAGAAAAACAGAAATAGAAATCAAGTGCCATTGCTTTTAAAAAAGAAAAAAAAAAAATCAATAGCAGCTGTCAAGCACTTGAAATACAAGAATAAGTGGCTGTGCCTGCCTGACAAGAGCACATATTTCCAGAGAAGAAAGAGGAATTCCAGTTTCTGAAAAGATGATATTAAATAGCTGTCATAATTAGAAATAAATTCATTATTATTCTAAGTCGCCTTAAAGGGCATTCTTATTCCGATGACATTAATTATGTGCCTGATAAAGTCATTACATTGTCGGAACACACAACACAGCATGCATCAATGCTATTAGAGGCATCAAAAGTGAGAGAGCCCTTAAAGGAGCTCCTGTATTGATTTCTGTGCTGGTTTCTGCTCTTTGAGCTCAGCCCTGCTCTGTGATCCTGTCTCCTGTTTCCACTGCCCTGCCCAAGTTCTGGGAAGGGAGGGGGTTTAACAGTAACAGGAGATATTATCCAGGAGGACTGTTCTCTGGGACACAAGGACGTGCAGCTTTTTGTGTGGCCTGTGAAAGAGACTGGGAAAGGAAAGCCCCTCTCTGGGTTTGCTGTGGATGTTTGGTGTTTTTTAAAACCCTCAGTAAATAATTATGTTTCTTTCCCAACTGATCTCTAAACATGTATGTAATCAAAGCATATTGAAATGGACATAGCAAGAAACTTGGAGCTAAACCATCCAATCTGTGGAATTTCAGGGGAAAACACTCAGAAATAGTTCTCGGGAATTATGTCAAGGTTTATTCAAGGGCTTTCTTTAATCCCTGCAAACTAAGAGAGCACAAAGCCTTCCGCTGATAATACCTCTCAGAAATAGAAATATGGCAATTCTTATTTCCAAGCTCTGCTTATTTATTCTTGTGGAAAATCAGGAAGAGGGCGATGGACGGTGAAACCCTCTACAGATAAGTGCCAATATCTTGAATTTGTAGGCAAAGAGGAAGCCAGTGTCTGTAACATCAGAGTAATAGGTCTGCATACAAAAGATTAAAATTAGCATTCTACGTGTGATGCAGTGCCAGGGTGTTATCTGGGAGCTCCACCGATGGGAGCACACCGGGGTGGTGTGGGCTGAAGGTTAGAGAGACACCAGGACCCACTGCTCCCTTTCCTGGGGGAGATGGAGAGAAGTCGCTGTAGGAACCAACAGCGCATCGAAAAGCAGCTGAGGATCAGCTCCTGGTCCCAAAAAGGGTCTGTAAATCTCATTAATGAAGACACAGGCAATACTCTACATTCCCTCCTACTTAAGTGAAGGCAACAAATGCTGCCTGTGCCCTGTCTCGTGGTTAGGTGTTTTATCCAGCCGCTCAGCTGGATTAGTCAGTGTAAGGCAGATTTGAGGATAATTTAGCCCAAAATGTCTTCTGGCTCTGCCAGGAGCTACAGCTGTCACAGTTGATCTGCAGGACCAAAGTGTGGGATACTCAGCACCTTCTGGGTTTTAGAACCGCTTTGTTTTTAAATCCAAAGATTAAATTACCAGGATCCATCAGAGTGTTCCAGGTTTCTTCTTTTATATAGTTCACAAATTCCAAAGGATTGAATCAAGTGCCCGTTTACCTGCTCATTACTACTAAACCAAGAATTCTGGCTAGAAAAAAAAATCCCATTAACGCTTTGCAGTACAGCTTTCATCTGGAGTTTGGGAGGAAAACATCCTTTTGATTTTTTTTTTTTTTTCTCCTTTGCTCCTGACTGTGACCTTTCTAAAATATTCATGAGAGAAGCGAGGCTCCCAAAGTGTTCATGTCTAACTTTCCGCTCGCGATCCATGCGTAGCCGATGAGCCTGAACCAGCTTACGTTAATGAAAAGGCGGCAGCTATTAGATGAAGTAGCTGTTTCAGAAGGTGGCTACCAGACTTAACCCACAAGGGCCTTTTAGTTTTCAATTAAAGGAGCAGACTCCAATTAGATCAAAACCATCCACACAAAAAGAAACTCTGGCTTGCAGTATTTGGGAGTCTAGAATTAGCCTCGCTCTAAGTTGCTTGTTCTTCCCGTGGAAATTTAGTCACCTTTACTAATTGGTTTTCCTTTAAATAATTAAGCCTAGCAGCCCAAGCAGGCTGCCACCTACCAAGCCGTCTGTTTTAAGGGCAGACACACAAATGTAACCTTTTAAAATAAGAGCAGCAAAACATTCATTTTTCCCCCCAAAAAACCCCAGCTTGTGGTAGACTGGAGTTGGGGCCACGGTCAGACAAAACCCTTTAGTTTTGTCTCGCTGACTGGCCTCAGTGGCAACTGAACTAATTCTAGATGCATTAAAAAAGGGGTTTGTTTTTCTTTTTTTCCAAAGCTTTTAAGTGGGGAGCAGGAAGCGGCATGTGAGGGAGGCAGACGTACCTGAGAAACGCATGCAAGAAAATTCCAAACCCATTAGAGTTCCTGGCAGGAGGTTCCGCCTTGCCAGAACCTGTTGGTGATTAATCCCATAAACTTTGGGAGCTGTTATCCCAGGACAGCTCTCCACCTTTTATAGCATTTCTTCAGCCAGATGCTGAATTACCAAAAGAAGCCCTTTCACGGCGATAGAATAACCAAGAAGAGAGAAAATGGAAATTCCTCCATTTCTTCAAGGGCAAGATATTTGGAGAGCTGCCTGGCAGAAAAGGACCTGGGGGTGTTGGTGGACTGTCGGCTGAACATGAGCCAGCAGTGTGCCCAG
>JAOQGH010000008.1:7046184-7068955 GCA_025769975.1 Gallinago jamesoni
CCAGGCTGAACCCCCCCCAACTCCCTCAGCCCCCCCCCCCCCCCAGCAGAGGATCTCCAGCTCTCCCAGCATCTCTGTGGCCTCCCCTGGCCCCATCCAACAGCTCCACGTCCTCTCCACGTAGAGTGGGTGCTATCACTCCTGGGTGCTGACGGAGTCTCAGCCAGCGGACGCTGCCGCCCGCGTAGTTTAATATAAATATCACCTGGCAAAGCACAGTGTTTTTATTTCAAAACCTCTTCGAGGGAATAATGTTAATGCAGCTTTGCACCAGCGTTACTGGGAGTGTTCAAACAGTGTTAGTGCAGCTTTCCACTGGTGTTACTGGGAGTGATCCCCGTGCTTTGCTTCCTCCCGAAGCATCATCCCCAGCCGGGGCCGTGCAACGCAGCCATCGCATCATTCAATTACACAACCTCCTCTGATTGCCCAGTGGCTCAGAGGCCCGGGAGCAGCAGTTGGGAAACGGTTATTTAATAACTTAATTATTATAATATCAGCGTTATTTAGCACTTAGGCAGGACTCTGCGTCCGGATAACAAAATTCACCCCTTTATAATTTAATCTTTTCCATTAGGGGATTTCCCCAGAAGCCAAAAGCAGTGAAAGAAAGGGTTTGGGGGGGCGGGGGGGCGTTTTGCAAGGCAAGAGCGACTCTTCGTCATTTATTTAACGTTGGCCGATTAATCCGGGGGCACGCGGGAGCGCTGTGAGACCCCGTCACCCCCCAAAAATCACCGCCCCCCCCATCCCCTCGGTGAGACACGTGGAGGGACCCACCGGCGGGGCGTGGCTTGGGGGTGAGGGGTGTGGTCGAGGGCGGGGTTATGCTAATGAGCCGTGAGGGGAAGGGGGCGTGGCCAGGCGGCGCGGCGAGGCGGAGCTGGGCCCGCCCCGCTTCGGCGGCCGCTCAGTGCCCGGCTACCGGCGGCGGCGGCGGCCGCAGGAGCGTGAGGAGCCGGTGGCGGTCGTTCCCCGCTCCCGGTATCGATCCTTCTTCTTTCTTTTTTTTTTTTTTTTCTTTTCAATTTTTTTTTCTTCCCTCCCTTCCACCTCAGCCTCCGCGCCGGCGGCCCGTAGCCATTCGCGCTGCCCAACGGTCACTCCGCGGCCGTTAAACCGCCGTTTCCGGCCGCCCCCCCCCCCCCATCACCTCAGCTCACCTCAGGCGCTGAGGCGGGCGATGAACTCGCTGCTTTTCGGGGAGATGGCCCGCGCCTTCTCCCCCGGCGCCGCCGCCGCCGCCGCCTCCTCCTGCCCGCTGGGGCCCGGCGGCGGAGGCGTCCCCGGCAGCCCTGCGGCGGCGGCGGGTGGGGGCCCGCCGGTAACGGCGGCGCTTCGTAACGACCTGGGCTCCAACATCCACCTGCTGAAGGGGCTCAACGTGCGGTTCCGCTGCTTCCTGGCCAAGGTCCACGAGCTGGAGCGGCGCAACCGGCTGCTGGAGAAGCAGCTGGCGGCCCAGCAGAGCGAACGCGACCGCCGCCTGCGCTACAAGACCTTCTCCCGCGACCAGGCCGTGCAGACCGACGCCGGGACCCCCCTCTCGCTGCTGCCCCCCGCTTCGGGCCCCGGCCACGGCCCGGCCGCCGCTCCCCTGGCTTCATCCCCTCCTCACTACAGCCGTTTGCCCGGTACCATCTGGAGCTACACCCAGGTGCGGCGGACGGGAGGCGGCGGGTTGGAGACGGTGCAGGGGCCCGGCGTCTCCTGGATCCATCCGGACGGCGTCGGGGTGCAGATCGACACCATCACCCCCGAGATCCGCGCCCTCTACAACGTGTTGGCCAAAGTCAAGCGGGAGCGGGATGAGTATAAGAGAAAGTGAGCGGCTTTGCGGGGGGGATGAGCATGCGGGAGAAGGAGGAGGAGGAGGGGAGGGGGGGGGGGATGCGGGCCGCCCTCTCCTGCAGTGCGGGGAAACGGGCGAGTCCCTCCTTGGGGCCGGGAAAGCGTCTGGGGAGACCCTTGGGGACATAGGGACAGGTCCCGTCCCCTCCATCATCCCCAGGGCTGTCTCCCTCCCTGGGGAGGATGCTCCCAGGGATTTGGGGGGGAGGGTGTTTCTGCCTCGGGGAGGGGGAGTTGCACTTCAGCCTGGTGTCTGAAAAACTGTAAGATCCTTCCCTGGGAGGCTGGAGAACCTTGATCTTTAAAGCAGCGTTGTCAGCTTAAATTTAAAAAAAAAATAATTAAAAAAAAATCCTTTTTGGTGAGGGGAAATAATCTGTTATTAATATTGCATTGCATAGTTGCTCCTAAATTTAGCTTGCCTTCATTTTCTGGACTAATCACTCCAGTAGTCAATTTCGTGTGCCAAGCTCTCTGAAATTAGCTCAGTGCTGCAATATTTGGGTTGCAAATACTGCAGGGGAAGGTTTGCATTCCCAGATGTTCCTCGGAATTCGTCAAAACAAAAGCCCTAACGCTGCCAGGCTCTGGAAACCCTGGTCATCTGAAGGCTTTTCTTAGCCTGTTGGGAAGCCCTGGCTTTTTAACTGGTGTTCTTAGCTGCTGTCCATCCCCCCGGTGATGGAGAGCGTTCCCTTTGGGTTGCTGTATTTGCCGGCTCAACCTGGCTGTGGCAGAGACGGAGGCCAGAGGAGAGGGGAAAATAAATAAATAAAACAAAAAGCTAGTTGGGATTCTGCAGGGAGATTTCTGCATTGTTTGAAGAACTGCTCTCCTTTGAGGCTGGCGTGGGCACTCCCGTTTGGAGTTTTGGTATCTTTAAGCTGAAAATGTGTTTCCTTCATTCCCAGCCTTGTGTTTTTGTTGTTTGTTTGATTGTTTGGGTTGTTTTTTTTTTCTGTAGAACAGGTTTAATCCTTTCTTACGTTTTTTGGAGGCAGCCAGCATTTCTGGGCTGTGTGGCCTGTGAAGCGTAGCTGAATTTCTTCTGTCCAGGGTAACAGGACTGCAGTGTGCTCTTCGCATCCCTCTTGCCATCAGCTTTTATAACAGATCTCTTCTTGTGAATTCACTCGGTTTCACTGTCAGGGTTCAAGCAGTAATTTCTGGCCTGTTCATTAACTAAAGTACCGGCTACATTCAGTGCATCTCCTTAAAGCTTGTGTGCCTCGATTGCTCTGTACATTGTGGCTGAATCTGGATGGAAAAAAAAGGAGTTGGCCTCTTTTTTTTTTTTCTTTTTTTTTTTTTTCCAGTCTAGAATAGTAGATGTCACCGCAGCACGGGGATGTTTTTGTTTTTATGGTTGGTACCAAGGCGATGGGAGCAGCGGTGCTTCGGAGGAAGTTGCACTTGGTGGTGGCTTGGTTAAGGAAGATATGTGTTGGGTGTGAAGAAGCTGGGGACACTTCTTCTTTTTAATGCATATGTCATTTATTTCTTTTCTTAGGGAAGATGGGACTTGTGGGCCGTTTAAGTTCAGTCTTTCTACAGTTGATTCTGTCTATTCTGCTTTCACCTGCTTGTGTAGAGCAATTTTTCACCCCATAGTCTATATTCAGGTGTGAGTGCTCGCACGCTCCTGGGGATTGCATAAACCATATCAATTCAATGGAAATGGGCCTCTTTATTAGAGACAATCACAAATCTTATTCTCACTCCACTTTCTGTTCTTGAAACAGGTTTTTCTCTTGGTGCTTGAAAACAAAATTTGATGAATGTGTGTCAACACGTATCACACCAGTACTATATCTGCAGTGTGTCTTTTGTGGTACGTTTATTACCATGAATGGAATAATCATTCCAATTACTCCTGTGACCTTCACTGCTCGGATGGACGTCACACGTTAAGCTCTTTTGGGGGAGATTGGCTTTTTCATTGGTGGCCTTGAGCAGACTTTTGCATGCTTACAGAGGAATACTGTGCTGTTTTAAATTTCATTCTCGCACCCAGAGTAGATTAGTCACTTCGATTTCATTACCATGAGCTAATGGGGTGTTGCAGTGTTTGTCAGCAATCCTGTAAAGATCGGTACCAATATTTGCTTGTTTGTTTTTGCAGGGGAGGGATTCTCTGTCCTGGCATGTTTGTGTGTACGTACCTGTGAATAAATACGCGCTTCAGGTTTACTTTATCTGGCTGGGAACCCTTTGATGATGGAGTTTTATTTAGGGAAATGAGCTCCGAGTGGAAAACAAGCCTTGTGCCCATCTCCTGATGGTGCTGTTGGGGCTTGCAGAAAGTTAGGAGTGTACAGAGTTTCTAAGGTGGCCTGGGGATCCTGTGGGGATGGGCAGCCCCTTCCCCTGACGGGTGAAACACCACTCCAGAGCCCAGGCAGCTTTGTGTTGGAAACACCCTGTTTGCCAGAGGTTTTGGAGAGTTGTTTTTTTCACACCGAGAAAATAACAATATTGCTTAGCTCAAGAACCAGCAGAACGTGGCAGCCTGTTTGAAGCAATCAGGCCTTGTGACCTGACCAAGAAGCCACCAACTCAATATGGAAGGATGCTAAAGCAGATAGAGATACGTCACATTTCTTTCCTAAAATGATGGAGACTTTTTTCCTCTTTCCAAGATGACCACTTGATTAAGGAGGGCACAGCTAGCAAATATTTCTTATCTGAAACATTTGGCCACCAGGAGAGATGGCCTCCCAGGCCAGGGAGATGATTGCATTGCCAAGGCAGTGAATATTTAGAGTGAATCCTTAGTGTTCATAGGACGTGGCTCATGTGTGAGGTGTCTGCTGGTGCTGAAGACCCAGACTCAGTGATATCATACTTATGAATGGAAAAATGCGATGGTGGAATTCCAAGGAGGAACAATCCCTTTTGTGTCCTTTCTCTTAAAGGTAGCTTTACTCCTACTCTTAAAAACGATAGTGGAAGATTATCTAGGATGCTCTTTCCAGTTAAATTCTGCCTGTGCAATTTTTGGTTTTATTGGTAACAGGCTTCATCTTAGGAAAATACATTCAACTCCTTTCTTCCATTCCCTAAAATAATTTTTTTTTTTGGATGTCCTAACACTGGAGTTCTGAGGTCTAGAAAATATTGGAGTGCATAGTCAGTAGAGCACCTACATCATATTTTACTTTTGTTTATCTCTGAAATACAAATAACGAAATGTTCCCCCTAAGGAGCCCAGCAAATATTTCAGACCAAAATTCCTGGGTTTTGTTGTTGTTTTTTTTTTTTCCCCAGATGATGTTATGTTATACGAATGGTATATAAATGTGGATCTTTTTCTACTTAACATGTTGTCTTAATCTTATAGTATTTTTTTAGTAATGATCATGATGTTACACTGTGGATTATGAATTCAACTGTTGGACTTGAAGGAATTTTATAGGAAAAATGAACTTAAAATTCATTTTCCTTAGTGTTTTGGATGTTTTTTCTGTGAAACTATGAAGAAAGCATTTAAAAGAGCTTTTGGCCATAGATCAACTCCAAATCCTTTGTAACTTTTTATCTGCTACTACCCTTTTAACAAGAAAAGCTAAAATTGTCTACTTTCTCTGCAGTCAAACTAACTCAATAAAAAAATACTTTCAGGGACGGTTATCAGAAAATGGAGGTAAATCAGATTTTGTAACCTGAAACACACAGGCAAAGATTTTTTGTTTTTTTTTTTTTTTCTTCTAGACAGCAAAAGAATAATCAGCTGTACTGCTTCACCTCCTTTGGGGTGAGATGAACAGGGTTTTGAGTGACCAATGTTTGAGTCCTGGCTGGGTCCATCCCTTGGTCGGTGGGTCACCGAGGGGGATAAACAGGTTTAATTGCAGGTATGTGACTGTGCCACTGCCCTGTGAGGGACTGTGTTCCTGTGATCTGTTCAGGTTATTTAGAGGAAAAATCTGCTTTCTGAAGAGCGCTTGGGGATGTGAAACCAGCACAGTCCTTGTGTAACTGCCCGTCCCTGGTATTTGGGGACTTTGGGGCCCTTCCTTGGGTCTGCCGAGCTGAACAGGGCTGTGGCATCTGGAATGAGTGGCCATGTCCTGTAAGGGTAAGAGATTTACATCGACTTGGTTATGGGAAGGGGAAAACCAGTTAGACTGCCAGTGGAGGCTGGGGCGCTGGCGGTGTGTCCCCTGTCGGAGGGATGCTGTCGGGCAGCAATGCCGAGGACGGCGTGAGGACCTGGCAAGGGGACACTCCTTGCCCCAAGGAGCCATCCCTGCCAGCCGTGTGCCCGGGGAGATCTCCCCTGAAGATCCCAGCGCATCGCTGGGTGCTGTGACAGGCAAAATACTGCTGCGTGTGGCCAGCCAGAGCCTGCTGACTCGCTGAAAACCTTCTGCAGTCATTCCCTCTCCTCCCTCCTCCTCTTTTTTTTTTTTTTTTAAATCCTCCTTTTAGCTGCAAGAAGGCTGCTGATGGCCGGGGAGAGCTTTAGTCTGAACACTCGAATAGATTTGTATATTATGGTTTCAAAATTGTTCTTAATTGGTGCAGATATTGAGTCTGCCAGATGTTAACCATCTTTTCCAGCGGAGACTTAACTGTTACTAAGGGTTGAACTGGAAATAATTGTTTTACCTCAGGATGGTATTTCATTTGGAAGATTAATAAAGTCCACTTGAAAAAGAGATTATCTTAAATTTGCTGCAGCTGGAAAGGACAAAGATTATCTTTGTCAAAGGCCATGCGTGTCAAAACTAACTGGATCTCCTTTTTTTTTTTTTAAAGAAGGGAACTTAATAAAAATGTGCTTAAGATAAGCCCTGGAGGAATGTCTGAAAACTTTTAAAACTAAAATATCAGTGGTAACAAGATGCAAATGTTACGCATAGACCCAATAAAAAACAAATAATTTTTTTATCCCTCTAGAAGAATGTAACCAGCACGCTAGACTTCTGTCCGGGTTTCAATTGGTTACAGAGCTGGTAATAATGCGGTCTCTGTGTAAAGCCATATATATATATTTAATTCTGGGATTTCTGCTTTTATTTTTATGTTTTCAAGGGGTAGTTATGTTTCAATGGGGCTTTTCACTGAAATTCAGTGTTTCTTACTGCTTCCACACAGCCTGGTATTGGAGATTTTTAGATGCCCCTTATAAGATGTGAAGTTTGATGTTAAAAGCTCGCTCTGGTGAAACCTGAGACTGAGTCTAGAAAAAACCCTTTTTACTTGCACCGAGGGGACATGAGTTTTCTCTGTGAAGAATTGAGAAGATTGTCTAATGCCAGAAAACTTGGCTGTAGAACAAAACAAAAAATACCCATGGCTTATAATTGTTGGTTGGAAAGTTGTACTGCTTAGAGCTGTGCAAATTAAGTGCTGTAAGAATAAAGTTTGTTTGGGTGTCAGACGTTTTTCTGTAAATGATCCCATCTTTACTTCGAAAATGCTGCTGCAAAGACACACATTTACAATATGCAGGAATATCTGGAGCACTCTAACAAATCCCTGATTTATTTATTTATTATTTTTTTACCATGGTATAGCTAGAAACTGGGACTTTTGGGTTGTATTAATGTAGGGGAAGGTTAGGAAGGAGAGGGGACGTTTCCCTTTGATCCTGCTTTCTAAGAGTGGGATTGGGGCTGTACTTCGTTAAATATTAAGTAGATAAAACTCTGTGTGTGCCTTCAACTGGCTTGTAATGGGAGCAACCGGGGAGGGCTGGGGTGTGTTAGGGCTGATTTGAAATAGCTGTTTTAGCTGTGCAAGTTCGCTGTTTATTCAGAACTTTATCTTTGGATAACTATTAACTCTGAATTCTAATTAAAAATAACGAATTCACAGATGAACCAGATTGGCTGTGGCGACGAGAAAAATCACCACCTCATGTTGTGGTTTGAGTTTCAGAGAAACTCGGGCCGGGATCTGCGCCGAATTCTTCAAAGAACAGCTTCCTCTGTTGCAAGAGAACCACAGGACTTTCTGTGTATATTTTGAATTTACCTTTTGATTCCTCCCGTGATTCACGGTGGGAAGTTTCGGACTTTCTGAAGGCAAAAAACCAGACTTTCAAAGCATAGCTTAAGCGTTGAGTAGCTCTGGGAGCAACCCCCTCCCCCAATACCTCTGATCTTAAACCCAAATAATCTCTGCAGATCCTCGCAATTTAGGGCCGAGGTGAAAACAAACACAGAAACAAGTTATTTCTAGCTCTGCATCATCTGTAATCATAGGCTTTTGTTGCAGTAATGCAGTTTGAGCGCTGGGCTCGTACCTAAAGAAAGCACCGAGCCCACGTACGGCTCAACAGCGGCTTTTTTGTGGTCAAGGTTTTGTGGTGATGCTCTGCCAGGTCTTACGCTGGCTTCCTGCATGTTTTTTCTGTGACTAAATCTATTTATTTATTATTTTTTTTTACCTTGGTAAAAATAGTCACAGGATGTTGTTCTTTATGGTTTAAACCTCCATCTTAATGTTTAAGACCAGCCTTTTTGTTTGTACAAGAAGGGAAGAGATTTCTTCCAGCTTGGTCTTTAAAAATAGTTAAAAACTTAGCAGTGTATCTGTAGGGGGTTACTTGAACTGAAGCTCTCCTGCAGCCTTGTGACTAGTCTGAAAAAGATTATCCTATTCCCAGAACCCTGAGCTGATAAGTAATAAATGGTAATAAAAGGTAATAAATGGGACAAGACTTGATTCCGTTTAGTAAGCAAAGCACAGGGAAATCTGCAGTGCACAGCTTGGCTTTTATACCAATTTTCAAACTCCATTCTGCTCTGCCCTACCATACCCCAGCTTCTATTGGCCATTTTCTACATTTTACTGTCTCCCCTTTCCTTGTGTGTGCTCTCACCTGCTTCCAGGGCTCTACGGGCTGGTATTATCCTCGTCACATTTTTCTCAAATTTCTCTGCATAGAATCACAGAATGGCTTGGGATGGAAGGAAGCTTAAAGCCCACCCAGTGCTACCCCCTGCCCTGGGCAGGGACATCTCCCACCACACCAGGTCCCTCCAAGCCCCCTCCAACCTGGCCTTGAACCCCTCCAGGGATGGGGCAGCCACAGCTTCTCTGGGCAACCTGGGCCAGGCTCTCACCACCCTCACACCAAAGAATTTCTGCCTGAGATCTCATCTAAAACATCCCTTTTTCAGTGTCAAACCCTTCCTCTCATCCTAGGGCTCCCCTCCCTGATCCAGAGTCCCTCCCTAGCTTTCATGGAGCCCCTTGAGGGTCTGGAAGGGGCTCTAAGGTCTCCCCGGAGCCTTCTCTTCTCCAGGCTGAATCCTCTCAGTTCTCTCAGAGTTGGGCTCCAGCCCTCCCAGCATCTCCGTGGCCTCCTCTGGACCCTCCCCAACATGTCCATATCCTTTTTGTGCTGAGGACTCCAGAGCTGGACGCAGTGCTTCTGGTGGGTTCTCACCAGAACATGTCCCTCCCACCCACCCTTCCATCTGAAGTGAAGGAATACATCTCCACTTTATTAAATGTTTAAAATGTTGGGGGGGGGATAAGATCATTTTGTACAGTGATATCTTGGACACATTGATAGATCAGTGAATTTCAAATATATTGTTAAAATGCCTTAGTTTGGGGTTAGAGGTGAATGACTGCAGCTAATTACCTAGAGAGCCCGTGCTTGCTGATTAAGGAGTCATTTAGGAGGGTGGGATTTGTTTTTGATGCCAAAGAAATAAGTAATGTGTATGGTGTTTCATAATCCCTGGCTGTCACCTAGTCTAGAAACCGTTCTTATCAGATCTTTTTGCTTCAAAGTATGTCTGAAAAAAGCCCAGGTGATGGAACAGTGCCTGTTAGTATCACCTGGATTTCATGGGTCGTGCCAGATGTTTGTGAAAATGCCAGGAGGATTTGGTGACTTTTTCTAGTTTCTGTTGCAGAAAGTGGCAACTGGGAAGCCTGTGCTTTTCCCATGCCTGGATTAACAAGGTGCTTAATTTCCAAAGCCTTTTAAAAATGAAATTTTTAGCATTTGTCCAAAAACCTTCAAACGTGTGGGAATCTTTCTCTTCTGTTTCGTTTGCTGCGAGCGGTGTTGATCCATGTACAAAAATGACATCAGCTCTGTCTCTGGATCCACTTCAACAACAAGAGCATCAAGAGAGCTCGGAGAGAATGGTTCTCTGTGCCCATTAACGATGCGTCCTGCTCGTTAATGACACAGAACATGGACTAGTGGCTGTGTGAAAGTGAATCACAGATGATGCGATTCTTCATCCTTTTGTTCGAGCGTTTCCACACTCCAGCTCATCTCCACGTGACTCGGTGGTTCCTGGACTCAATTTGGAAGCGTTTTGCTGGACTCCATGTATCCCGCTTCCCCCAGAGATTGTTAATTTGAGTCCCCTTCCAAGTAGGTTTTGGGACTGAACCTAGTCACGTCTGCTTTCTGTGCCGTGCCTTCAAAAATGAGCCCACTGCTGCCTTTTGGAGCTTGTTCTCACTGGAGAAATTTTCAGTTCTCCCTTTTTTGGCTTTTTTCTGTCTTGGAAACCACAATCGTGCATCGCTTTAGAGAAGGATTTTAGCTGTGATCAAATGGATGGCTTGTATTGCTGCTCTTAGTCATGGGGCTCCGGGTTTAATTTGGTGGATCTATTCTGAATTTCTACTGAAATACAGTCGAAACCAAATCTTGTTGTTAGGGCATGAGCCCCAATTCCGTGTAACTTCACAAATCTCTTGGTGCTATGAACAAGCCAATGTTTTGATTTCCCAATCTTAAATGGTTTCATAAATCTGAATAGAAATGACAAAGTCTAGATAAACTTCCGATAACGTTCTGTGTTGTGAGGTTACCAGCACCCAGGTGTGTCACTGCCTTACAAACCCAGTTTTGTTTGCTTTGAAAGGTCTGGGAGTTTTGTATACGTAAGTGGTTGAAAGACATGACAGTTCACAGACCCTGTACTAAAAAGAGGAATTTCAGGGAAGAATTAACTTTATCCTCTTCATGTGATCAAGGAAACATATTAATTTACAATGGCTCATTAGTGTAGAGAACAGAGATGTTGAAGGAAGTGATGATGTATAGTAGGGCTGGATCCCCCTTTACCCTTAAATACAGTAGAAGTGTTTAGTCCATGCAGTGACTCATTCTGCAATTAGAGATCAAAGGGATCCTGGCTCAGTATTTATTCCAAATCAGTGGTTTCAATGGAAAATGTATTTGTGTCTGTGGATTCTTACAGGTAAAATTTGCCTGCCTGTCTCCGAGAGGAGAAAATAGAACTATGTCATCTTTTTTCAAATGAAGCTTTCTCAGATACAGAGAACAGAATTTAAATTTAGCAGGCCCATGTCTGTTCAATCCTAGCAGCCAAGTCCTGACACATCAAATCTAGTTAACAAAAATACTAAGTATTGGTGTAATTTTACATAGTCCTGTAGGATGGTATGGATGCGTTAATACTGAATCATAATGGGAATGGTTGAAGGGTTCAAAAAGCTACTAGGCTCACTAAAACCACTACAAGAACATTCTCCCCTTTGCAGATATGAGAAAAATCTTTATTTCCCCTTCTAGCTTTTTCAGTAAGGCTTTAACCATCTGCTGTTGGGCAGTCTGGATTCTGTTCCTAACTTTTCTGCTGAGAGTTTTCCCCAAATGACTTTTCCAGAACCACCTCACCTTTGACTGTTTCTGTAATCCATGCAATTTTAAATACCCACACCTCTCCCCCTTTTTTTTTTTTTCCTTTCAAGAAAGAGAGAAAAAGGGAGTGCAAAGCACTTAAGAGCTCTTTAATGCCCTGGAAAATGTTTTTCCACTAATCTGTATTCTTAACCAGAGCTTAGAACTGCCGGTCGTCAGTGGGAGACCAGCTTTTCTTGTTAAAAGGGACAAAGTGACCCTGGGAATGAAGTCCCACTTGCAGAGATGCCGTACAGAATTTTATCCTTGCAAGAATGGCTACAGGACGTAAGTAAGCTCATTTTGTGATAACTATCCCTGAAGGACAGCAGGCTCCTGGTGGTGGCTTGTGATGAATCTGCAAATAAACTCATTTTCCTTCAGAGCTTTTGGGCATTAGAGCCTTCTATCCATTTATATGCAACGCGGTCAGACTCTTCCCTGTTAGGTTTCGATGGCTGGAAGGAATTTACTGTCTTCTCGACTCGTTATTTCACGTAGGGGGATCACAGGAGCCTTACGGTCGCGTCGAGGTGGGCCATACTGGTGTGGGGACTGGGTACCGAGGCTCTGAACTGGCGTCATTGTATTGCAGCCCTGAAAGAAGCGTTACCCTGTTCTCTTCTTTCTCTGGTGTTGAATGAAGCATTAATTACTGTTGTAATTTTTCTTTCTTCTCTAAAATCCCCATCGAGATACGTCTCCAGACCCGTGGGCAGGGGTTTATTCCCACGGGGAGCCAGCGCGGCTCTCTCCTGGAGTGGGCTTTGGGTCCGTGACTCAGCCTCATTCTCCTGTAATTGTAGGGCAGGGAATGAGGTCACTGCTCAGTCACTCTCTGCCTTTTCACTGGCCTTTTCCATTAAACCCAAGTTTGTACTGGAGCTCCGCTGCCCATCTCCTCCTCTCCATAAATAGCACGGGGCTGCCACTGCCAGTGGTTTATCCTCCCCCCGTAATAACAATCCGCAGTGTTTCAGACTGCCTGAAAATAGGATTTCGTTTGGGAAAACTTAGCAATTTCACTTTTCTTTGCAGCAGGAGGCAAACTGAGCTCACTGCCTTTCAGGCTCGATGAGGGTTCAGCAAGCCTGGGATTAGGATTTTTGGGGTATTCCAGTGGGGGCCAGTGCTCATCAAGGTTTTTTTTGTTGTTTGCCTGTGAATTCAAGTACTAAACAATTATGTTTTGGGGAATTTATGCAACTGAGACAGCAAAACCAACCATTATGTTTATATGAATTTAAAACCAATCTGCCTTTGTGCAAATATTTAACAATGTCCAATCTTAAATTTTATCCTTCTAGCTGTCATCTTTATTAATTTGCTTCCATCTAAATGGCATAGTACGGTGGTTTAATGGTAATTCTGTAAAGGCTAGTCACCATAATTAACCAGGAATACTAAACTATATTAATCTGCCCATTGTACTAGAGGTGAGTAAAGCAGCTTAAACAGAGTGAATCCTTCTTGAAGGACTGTATGAGAGCCCCGTGTATTTCTTCCAGTGTCTCAGGAGCCTTTGAAGAGCAGTTTATTTCTTACCCTTTGTAATACTTCTGTTTTTAGAATCCTGATACTGCACATGAAAGCTCCACTTAAGTATATTTACCTTTACAAAGGTAATAAACTCTTAAAAGGTAGATAAGATAATGGAGCACTGTTGGGAGACTTTGCTACATACCTGGTGTGTATCCCACCTGCCTGCCTGGCTTCTGACAGCAGATAAGCATTATCTCATTTTAATAAACAGGTGCAGTAAAAGTATTTATTATAAGGGCAGAGATTAAGATGACTTTTACCTCTTGTTTTTTGAAACTGGTTCGTATGATGTGGGGGAAGAGGGAGGGCAGATGGAGAGAAACCCAGAGACAGGGTAAAGGAGAGCAGGGAGCGCTTTAGCTGCGACTGGCAATTATTCTTGGCATTTCAGGCTGAAGAACTGCAGAAGTGAATGAAAATGTTGTGGTAATACATTCCAGCAGCACCTCTGGTTCCTTTCCACAGAAGAGTAATCCCGATCTGTTATCACTCGGTTTTAGCAGAGCCATTCAGAATGAGTTGGAGGCGGTAACAGCAGGGTGGGTGCAGCGTGGCCAGCGAAGGGAGCATTTACTCATCAAATCAGAGGTCAAATGAAGACCTTTTATGACAGAGGATGTTAAAATACCAGTGTTTTGAACTTGGTACAGGTTAAATTCCAACAGCTGAGCTTAGCTAGTTGTATGTTTAATTACATAGCTCAGTGTTTCTTTACAGAAATAGAGCAGTTTTCCCCAAAAACGAGTGATTTACCTGAATACTGAAATGGAAGAAGAAGATGGGAATATTTATTAGAGGAGGTGGTGTTCCTGTGGATTGCAGGAGGTGTTGAAAATGGTGCTGTCTCGGGTCATTTTATGCCGTGCTGGTGACATATTTCTTTTTCTTTTAAGGCCACCAGCTAGCCCAAATGCAACACATGCTATTCCTGAAAGCCATCCTCCAGAAGGGCTCTTGGTTTAACGGGGACTGCTTTTCCGCTGTGGGAATGGGGCAGACACCCCTGGTTTGCTCTCCAAGCTAATACTGGGCTTCATGCCGGCTTCCAGTGCAAACCCATCTTCCTGAGGGATCTACATGGGGATCCGTTTGGTGGATCTCAACCTGCGCCCCACAGGCTCCGGTTCCAGAACCCCCTGTTCCATCTGGAGAGCAGGAGACCCACAGCGCAATGGTAATGCTCAAAACACCCAGGTTTTCCTCTTCGTAGCGGGGTTGTTGTGAAGTCATAAAAGTTCTGAAAAGAAATAGTCCTCACCCTATATGGGAAAAATTTCCTGTAGTTAAAGGCCTGCTAGATTGCTTCTCTTTGAGCTGTGATGTGAGAACCTTCCATGTAGTCATGTGCATCAGCTGAGATAATGCACTCTTTTAGCTTGGCAGCCTCCAAGAGGACATTCATGAGAGCTTTCGTTAGGTGTTTATAGAAAATAGAAAGGAAATTCATGCCACAGAAGTTTGCCTGTACTTTCCGACAGCTTAGCGTTAGATCTTATTATGGCTTTAAATCTCTTCTGTAACTACTTGTCTCCTCCGCTGCCAGACTTTTGGCAAGGTGGCTGTGTTGTGCTGAGAGTCCTCAGCAGCAGTAGGAGGCGAGAAATTACAAGTGAAATGTCCTGAGCACCATAAAAATACAAATGTATTTTTAAAATGGTGATGGTGTATATTAGAGCACGCTTCTAGGACATCTTTTAAAAGTTGCTGCGAGGCTAGAACTGTATAGAATTATACTCCTTTGTTATGGTAAGCAATCTTGACTCTAAGTAGATTTCAAATCTGGTTTATTCTATGCTTTCTTCTTTCTTATTCTTTTTCCTCCTGCCCAAAAGCCCTCCTCCATATTAATATTTGTATCAGCTCGTGAGGTGTCGCCTTCGTTTAAGGGATAAAAAAAAAACAACAGGAAAGAGAACTGAGAATTAGGGGTAAAAAAAAGGAAAGGTGAGGGAAGGGGCAATACAACTCTCTGTGGAAAAACATGAATTCCTTTTGTGCTGTTAAAGGTTAGAGGGAGACCCTTGAAAATCAGCCCAAGTCTCATGTACTGGATTTTATGTAGAAACTATGAAGTTGGGGTGCCTGGCTTCAGAAACAAGTCATGCCAAAGTCTAATGTGATCATTTGTGCTGGTAATATTTTTACTGACCTGTGAGATTTATAAATGGGTATTTTCTATTACTCTTTAAAATTAACGTGCTGAAGCGGAGATGAAGGACTAAGAGCTTGAAGTGAGCGTGGTAGGGAGAAGAGAGACAAGATGGGACCCCCCTCCTGTTTCAGAAACCACAATATATCAAGGTCAGACCAGAACTGAATTTTTAGCGTGGAGGATGGGGGTTGAAAGTCATATTTGGTGGCAGGCTGCAGAAAGCTGTTATTTATTACAAATATTTGCTTAACACTACCTAGTGTGCAGTTAACAATGTTGTGGTGTTTTTCTAAAGTACACATTAGTAGTTTTGCATTTTAGCATACTATTAAAACTGTATTGAAGGCCTCGAATGAGTTTTTTTAATTTATTTTTTCATTTTATTTTATTTTAAGCCAGTGAAGCTTCAGATTCTGGGACAGGCATGCTGGTGCCTATCTTCTGCCATTTAAATACATTTGATTAAATTAAGAGCATTAAGCAATTTTTAAGTTTCCCTAAACAATGGATGGATTTTTCTGTGATTATTCCATGAGTCAGTTATAATAATCCCTTTTCATTGTGCAGTTTCTTTGCTGAAACTTGAATGCTGGAGTATTGTTGGTGACTCCCTTATAAACAACCCGACTTCCAATTTGCAGAAGACCTTTTTCTCGCCATGTTCTGTTCTGCTGCAGCCTGTGTTTATCCCGGTAATGATGGAGCTGTTGGGAGATGAGCTGTCCAAGGAATCACATGGCTTTACTGGGACACCGGGATAATAGCAGGCTGTGTTCCCCAGCTTGGGCTCCGTGCAGGGTCTTGGGAAGCTTGTTTTGACCTTTTCCCTGCGATTCTACAAGTTTCTCGCATTAGCACTTGTACCAGGCTATTCCTCTATGTTGACCGAAAGGATTTGAGATGATGAATAGTCTATACAATAATTGCAACGTAATTTAAAAGCCCTGGATGGGCTACTGTTTCCTGACCAGCTATTGCAGGGTTAGCAAAAAGTAAAAATGACTTCAAGATGTCCAACTTCTGCTTCTCATTTGTTCAGAGATGCCTGTATATGTCTGTCAGCCCCACAGAATGAAATTTAACCCCCCCTCCCTGCTATACATTGGTGGGTAGATAAACACAGAGCAGTTTCTCAGGAGGAGCAGAGAACACTGGGCAGCTTTTTGACTTTTGCAGGAAGTTAAAATAAAAAAAACAAACCAAAATAATATACTTAACTTAGGCTCATAGTCTCTGTTCTGGTCTTTGGCCTTAACTTAAGTTTTATAGCATCTGTCACTGTATTTTGGTAATATTTTCTTCAAAGAGAATGGTCGAGGAGTGAGTTTTCTGGAATGAATTTCTCAGCAGTTTTATTTATGTGCCTGTGCCAAAGCATTAGGACAAACCACCTGAACGTTTGACATACTAAATGCCATAAAATTGCAGTTTGTTGATAGGCAGAGTTGAAAAATAAACGTATACCCATGATCAGCTGCCTTTAATGCATGAGGTTTGTAGTACTTACGTTTGCTAGAGATTTCCTTACATGGGAATTCAGCATTTGATAATTAACTTGTAGCTAGCAGCACTATACATTAATGTAATCCTGTGCTTTTCAGATTACCTGTTTGAAAATGAGTCAGAGTAATTACTTTATCTACAGTTACGACAACAGTTGTACAGGAATGTAATGTTCTTTGCCTTGGCTGTTTCATAAGCTGCGCTTGTAGTTGTCTTCTGCAGGCTTGGAGTACTCGGAGCTCTTCTGGAGGCTTCAGAGGCAAAGGAGATAAGGGTTTGCCGTATTAATGTATAGAAATTAGTGTAGTGCTGCTGTTTCCTAGAAAACAGCTTAATCGGACAGAACTGACACGAGCATGGACTCGTCGGTGAGCTAAAAATGAGAGTATAAAACAATGGCTTTTAATACTGTGGGTCTGATCTCTATAGAAATGGGATTTCTTCCCAATTGTATTTGTCCTTTTCCGAGTGTGCCGGTCGGTGGGTCTCTGGCACGATGAATGTCCCTCAGCTCCGTGAATAACAGCATGGGAAACAGCCTTGGAAATATGACGCTGTCCTCCCATACAGTGAAATCAGGATGTGTCTGTCCTCTGAAATTTCCTTTATATTGTTAATAGAGAGAGAGAGAGAAAAAGGGAAAAAAAATAAGCGGATATACCTACAAAATGGGGGAAATACCTTGGACTTAATTGGTACAAGAGGAAGAGGACTGAGAGTTTGAGCATTGTCCCAGGAAGGCTACCTAGGCTACAATAAAATATCTGCAAAGATGACTTAATTCTGCACGTTGAGCTAAAAAGAAGCCCAAAATGCAGTGCTCTCACCTTGCCAAAAGTGTCATGCTGGATCAGTCAACGGCAAATGGGGGTTTGGGTTTAAATCTTATCAGATGGTTCGTCGTTAGACCTAATCATATTTACTATGCCATGGGGGGGCTGTATGGTATTCCTGGAATTGGAGCGACTTGTCAAGCAAACCGTCTGACGTTTCCTTTCAGAAGAAGACATTGCTGCAGGTTATCTCGGGGGCGCTGGGAGGTCCTGCTCCCCCACGCTCTGCTGAGTTCAGGCTGGTGCCAGAAACTGAGGAGCCTGTTGGCGTGAGGAAGGGTAGATGCCCGTCTTAATGACAGAGAGCAGCTTGCTAGGAGCTGACATCCCAGCTAATTTAATTGTTTTGCAGCTCACGTGTCTGTGATGTGTGTCTGATAGCTGCGAGGCTGTCCCAATAAAACTAAGGGTAACTGGAAGTTTAAACTCCCTCGTAACATTTCCCCTTTGCAGTGGGAACTTCCTAGGGGTTGGCTTTTGAGCGGTTTTCCTCGTGTTGCTCATTTTCCCTCTCGTGTTGCACATTTTCCCTCTCCCCTCTTCTTAAGTCTTTGCCTACTCTTGAGCTATTGGTATTTTTCTGATTGCAGACTTTTTTTTCCTTACTTTGCTCTCTTGGCTGCTTTTCCTTTATTGCACGGGGTAAATCCTTAACCCCCCCCAAAGCGAGCCCACAGGCTAGATTTGGAGGCCTCATTTTTTGCCCCAGTTGTTTTTTTTTATCAAGGCTCTTTTGTTGGAAGCAGATTTTGGGCTGGCTTCAGTTGCTGCTGAGGACGCTGGAAAACGCAATCCCTGCTTTCTCGGGTTACTGAACCAAATCCCCCTCCCCTTCCCCGGGGTCTGCTATACATAGTCAATAAACTGCAGTTCAGCTGTCAAAAGCTGCAGTAGATCCACACTGCAGAATTATTTCTTCATGCTTATGAGACATGTATTTTATTTTATTTTTTTTCAGGGGTTGTAAACACTGTCGCGAAGATTTTGACAGGAGTGAAAAATGAATTTAAGTTGCTGGTGGTGAGGGAAATAGAACTGGAGTTAATTCTGCCTGCAGCACTCCACAGCCCGTCGGGGCTCACAGCTCTGAGCTGAGAAGTAAATACAGCTCGGTCCATTATTTCTTGTGTTTGTGGTGGCTGGGACAGGTCGGGCACAAATTTATAAATCCATCTTGACACTCTGGGAAATGTAGAAGGAGGGTACAGACAGCAGTGTTTAGTTGACCTTCTGTGTTAGTTATTATATCGTGAATTACATCCTAAGCCCTGCTCTGAGAGCTCGAATGTGGTGGTATCTCATCAGCTGGAAGAGTTTATGACTAACCAGAAATGATTCCTCTGCGGGAAGCGGTTGTGTTCCTGTGATTAGCACGATGATTATAGGTGTGGAGGACACTAGTGATAAAATGTGATTTTTAATTATCCTCTGATTCTAGAGTATGGATACTTTATAAATAAAGATTGAACAGAGGCCTTTTGTGGTTTTGCTCCTTACAGTTGTAAAAGCTCTGTTCCTCCAAAGCAGCTACAATTTCCATATGCCTGAGATGGAGAGGAGGAGCAGAAGAGCCGTATGGAAATGTGATGAGCTTGCATAAAAAGCAAGTGGAAACGCTAAAAAGAATTACCTTACCTGATCAGGTTCATTTCAGGAGGGTGTACTCCTGCCGTCGCCGGTAGGAGTTGCGGTTTTGAACACTTCCCACAGGTTTAACCTGTTAATATTTAAAATCATTTGCAGGTCAGTGATCTGCAAGTTTGGGTTATGTCGTCATGGGCCTGATCTTTCTCATCAGGAGAATATGAAAGGCGTTTGGAGAAGCAGAGAGGGAGCAGCACGTGGGGAGGAGGAAGCTGTACAGAACTTTCCTTTCCAGTGAAGGTAACTTATCTATTCCCAGCAGTTCTGGACTCTGTCCTGCATAATGGCTTAGAAACCAGGATGCTGATTAGGTTATAAATACGAGGGAAAATAAAAGACTTCTTTGCATGGCAGTTGTTGAGGTTGGAACTCTGAAAGTGAGCTGTTCTGAAAGCAAGCTGAATCAGAGCTCTTCACTCAGGAGCAGTTAAATGATGGGGGAAGGTGGGTTTCTGAATATGGCCTTATTTAACGTGAAAGCTGGGCTCCGGTGAGCTTGATGGCTTTATCTCTTTTACCCCAGTTCTCCATCTACCTGTGGAAAAAAAAAATATATTTCTTTTAATGCAGCAGTATTTCAAGTGATTTTTGCTACAATGTGATGCAGAAATAGGGTACCAACATTGATAACCTTGAATGCAGTGCTAAATGGAGGAGTTTGAAGGATTTTTCTTCTTCACTTCGTTAGCTACGGGATTGAAAATAACTGGAATTCATAATTGGTGCTTTTCTTTTGCCAGGACAGGAGATCTTTTAGGTGCTTTCTCTTTCTTGAAGTTGTATAAAATCTTGTGAAAATAACCAACAGCCGCCTCACCCACTGTGTTAAGCCTATTTTAATAAATTTTTTGTGTCTTTGTTTATGGAATTCTGTGTTTGGGGCTGGGTGCAAGCACCAAAGGAAAGCTCCAAAGCTTATCCAAGTATCAAAAGACACCTCAGATTTAAGACTGGCCTTTATTTAGTGCAGTTTTCCTTGCAAGAATAAGTCATGCAGGAGCTACATGACTTGTAGCTGTGTGGCTTAAGATGTGTTTAATGTTGCTGTGAATATTGCACAATTATATGTGGATTCTGCTAATGTATTAAAAAGCACCTTAATTTTCTTTATAAAGGAATGCAGACATGGCTGTTGCTTCTGCTTGAAGTCGTTGAACTCTTGTGACATTATGCACGGCTTTTGTTTAAACACCTCGTGTGGTCAGGAACAAAACACAAATGAACTTGCAGATGATTTTTATTGTGGTTCCAGTAACAGGCTGGAGAATCTTTCCAAGTGTATGTAATGGGGAGGCATAATTATGCAATGTTTTTCTGTATAGTAAGTTCTTTTAGTAATTCTCTTCGCCGGCATTTGCTGGTGTTCAAAGAGCTGCGTGCTATTTTGAGTAGAGCACAAATCTAACCCTCCCTTTGAAACTCAGGGCTTTCATTAGAGCAGTGGAAAGGGTGTAAGTCCTGCAATGTGACAAACTTACCTGTATCATCGAGACCATTGCTACAGGTCCCAGGATAGGGCCTCCTCCCTCTCTCTGATGTTTGGGAAATTTGATGCTGCCGTGGCTGACTTCTAGCAAAGAGATTCGGTGATTCTGCAGAGGGGATGTTTCTTGCCTGTCGTAAGCAACAGATGATTTTATTCAAGAGCGTCGCCGCCGTTGTTACAGCTGGGCTTTAATGGAATCAGGCGTTCACATTAAATTAATACGTTTTACATGGAGACCATCAACTAACATTTAATTTGCTTCAATAAGAAATCAGGGCATGTGGGATCAAAATGGTCTGTGCTTGGGATAATCTGGAAGAATCCCCATATTATTGCATCTTAAAAATGCTCACTGAAACAAGAGGTACCGTTTGTGAATAAGCTAATTGCTTAATGCAGCCTTAGATCTAATTTAGTGCAAAACTAAGACTGGATAGGAAAATGATCTCTTAAGCAAGGATTCTAAAAGCAGAGGGAATGGTGCATTGCTTTTTTTTTTTTTTTTCTTAACAAAATAAATAAGGCTTCGTAGAGAGTTTTTTTACAATGAAATCCATCTTGCATGGTCCAGTTCTTTGGAGCTAATGAAAAGATGCAGCCAGCTCTGTGTATTTACAATCCCAAACTGCCTTCTTGTACAGTTTAGTGAGATTGCAGATGTAGCTTCTCCTCTCAATTAAGAAACTCTCTTGAGAATGGTTAAATAGAGACTGATGCTGCAGCAGAATTTTAGTGTTGTGAAGGTTTCTCTCCATCCATCCAGAAAGTCTTGAACACGATGCTTTCTTATCCCAAACTACAGCCGAATGTTTCTCTCTAACAGCCTGCCCTGCCCATCTTTCTGTCTTGGCCCATTCCAGGATTAGGCTCTGGATCCTTTTGTGTGAGAACAGCAGAGTTGTACATCTGATGGGCCGTTAAGTCAATTCGAATGAAATCAGTGTATAATAACCAGAGTTATAAACTGTAATGTTGATAGTTATTATCTAGGTGTTGGAGAGGGGATTAGCGGGCATGTTCCTACAGCCCCGCAGTGAGAGGCGGCGTGTAATGACCGTGAGTAATGCGAAATGATTAAATCGGTTGGGCTTGTGCGTGTGAAGTGTTAAATCTGGTGCCAGTACTGCCTTGCCTTTTTGGAGTTCCTGTAAACAACGTATGGGCGTCAGAAAGATCCCAAAGCTCAAAAGAACTAGCAGTGCTGCCACCAAGGAACGGGAGCGCAAAGACGTGTCTCCGACCGGAGGTGTAATTACCCGCTCCTGCCATGGCATGGGTGTTTTCTTCCATCTGCAGGTGTGGGGCATCAGAGAATATACCATCGTTAGATGCTTCGCATCCAGCAGATCAGCAATCTGGGGCATCTCGTGCCAGAAATGGGATAGCGGTGTCTTAGCGTGCAAGGAAAAGCAATTAAGCTGTTCCCTGCAGTAGCGCTGACAGTTCATCCGTTCAGTAGGTTCGTGTTTTCAGGAATCATCAGCTGGTAATATTTTCATGAGCATTTTATAGCCATTGCTCAAACTAACACTTGTTTCCTGTTGTGGACTTAAGCACTCAAGAGCTATTAGGTTTTCCTTTCTGTTACTGCTCTTTTCCCCATACACTGATGGGAAGACACTCCCACAAGAACAAAACGGGGTGAAAAGCTCCAGGGTCAGTGAAAAGCTTCTCTCAGTCCTGAGAGAATGGCAGGGAAAAAACACAGACTGTTGTAAATGTTTGCTGTTGTTCTGTCCCAGTTTGGTGGTTTTCTTCTCCCCATGACGTGGTATAAAACTCCCAGGAAGAAAGGTCTTGTGTTCCTGAAGAGTTTTTCTTATGGAAAAATTGTATTGTCATTAAATGCCACTGGAGGAATATTTCCTTCCTTGAGGGAGGGATATTTTCAGTGAAAGCAATAGTGCAGTTGATAGCATCAAGCATCATTAACTATCAACTGGTCTACTTGTGCCTTGCTGCCTTGAGCAATAATGTATTTAAACCAGTAGGTTTATATCGGGCATATTTTGTAAGCATGTTTTTTGTCTAAATAATACCGTACTCTCATCTAAAAATCCTTTTGGAAGAGCAGACTTCTCTAAAACTAGCTTTCTGTTCTAAAGAGGCTTTGTGAATCTGCTCCA
>JAOQGH010000008.1:7069055-7091951 GCA_025769975.1 Gallinago jamesoni
TCTAAAAATCCTTTTGGAAGAGCAGACTTCTCTAAAACTAGCTTTCTGTTCTAAAGAGGCTTTGTGAATCTGCTCCAAGGGGCAGTTCTCACCACTGGTTTGTCTTCCTAAGCTTGACTTGATGCTGGAAGAGAAGAAAGGAAGATGTTTGTGTTCCTTGACGCATATATTCAAGAGAGCCAGAAAGTGGTTCGAAGCTTGTTGTGTCAACATTGACTGCTCAGTTTAATTTCACGAACATTAAGGCTTGAAAACTTAGAGGAGCTTTTAAGGGAGGTTATCCAGTTCTTGAGATGACTCCATGGGCTTTCTTCGGTGTGGGAGAAGATGTTCATATCGGTGAACTGGTGGCTGCTCTCCCAATTTCATAGGAAACACACAAGTTTGCGGTGTGACTCAGCTTTACAAGAACACTGCTTTGAGCAACGTTAATCCTAGCTGACTCTTCATGTGTTTTGTTTGTCTAATATCCTTGTAATGTAGCTATTCCCGTTAAAGAAAGCCAGCATCCTTTGTTCTCCTCTAAGCTATGTGAGACATGACTGCAGAAGTAGTTTGGGGCCTGAAGCTGCGATGACTGAATGCCGCTGGAATGTACTGTGTCACATCTGGTAAAAGGGGAATAGATCCATAGCTTCTAAAATTCAGACTAACCCTTTATTTGGGGGGGTGGGTAGCTGGTGGTTGGAACTAAAACATCCTTGGAAGGTGGGAAAGAAGGAAAAAAGCTTGGTTAAATTTGAAATTCATACTGCTGATTTATTTTTCAAAAAGAAGTATATATATAATGAGAAGCCCTGAAGTCTGGTCGATTTAGATGCCTTTCTGGGTCAGAAAAAAGATATTTTTTTTTTTCAGATACAGCTGGAAATCATAGCAATTGATGTATCTGAGCCAAGAATTAAGTGTATGCGGGAGCAGCTGGCTAGTCAATATCCTGCAGCAAATACGCGAAGGCTGCTGGTTTTTCAGCCTGTAGCGTGTCCAGCCATTTCCCTTTTGGGTATTACAGTCCTGGTCATTCCTGCTGCCTCTTCTCCTGGGGTTATCCAAGGCAGGAGTTCTGCTCTGCTCATGCTGCTGGGTCACTAATTGGGTGGTGTTTCCCTCTCCCTGGAGATGAAGGAGACCAGGCTTTGGTCCCTTCCACTGGTTGGGTTTGCTGGGAAGCAGAGGGCGTCCTCAGCCTGCTGGGGTCAAGACTGGGGGAATTACTGACTTCAGCTTTCAGACAGTAACTGGAGAGAAAGCTATTGATTACTGGGAGAATAATTTAGAGTGTGTTGAATATTAAAGATACCAGAACCATAGTTAGCATCTTCCCAGCGGCATGTGCTCCCTGTGCTACTACACGCTCCAACAAATGCAGCAGCAGCTGCCAAGGTCCCTTTTAAAGTCTTGTGTGTTCCAGCAAATACAGGATGATCATATGAATGAGCAATCTTTCTATTGTCTCACTTCCCTGGAAGTTTAAATGGAGAATTAATCCTCTGCTTCATTGTCATCCTCTACCTTCCTATCCGTCTCCTTCTTCCCTTCCCTACAAATAGTCTCCTGAGGTTTAAGTGTGAGGAGAAAGTAAGATTGACATTTTGAGCTGTTAAATGAGGTTAATCAGCTTGGTAGTGGGTGGGAGAAATATGCTCTGGGGTTAAGAATGTGATATTAATGGTTAGCAGGACCCTTATTGCCAGCCCAGTGAAACCTTCCTTCTGTTAGCTGTTATCTTTTTATTAAAAGTTACCTGATTGTTTTATTGTTTGTATAATTAAGAGAAATGCAGAATTTGTGGGGAGGGTGTGCGTGTGTATAAAAGAAGGCATCCTTTTCCTCTTCTCTTGAAAACACCGTCTCGAGTTTGACGGAAGAGAATTAGGGCTGTAAATCACTGTTTGGCAAAAAAGCAGAAATGGAACTACTGGAATTTCTGCAGGATGAGGAAGGTTAGTCTGAGCCGAGCGAGATGTGTAATTCTGGCAGCCGCCCAGAAGGGCTGAACTGCTGGGGAAGAACGCTAATAATTTTTGCTAGCGTTTGGCAGGGGACAGTAAAAATACACTTATGAGTTTTCCAAAAATACATCTCTCTTGTTGCAGAATGCACGGTGCCCTGTGGGGATGCAAAGAACCCAGCAGGATAACCTGAACACAACCTGCATCCCTCATTTCAGTGGTTAAAACCTGGAGAAGCAGCCTATCAATTTTTGTGCTGTCTGCTCGACTGCCATCCATAAACGAGAGCCCGCTGGCAGAAAGACCGGGAGCAATGATTAAAGCCTCTGTAACAGAAGGAGACCATCTCACAGATTGCAAATAGAATTGGCTGCTTTTAATTAATTTCACCTTCTTGACTTTAATATTAAAAATCTGAAAAACAAAGTCACTATTTTTATAGAAATGCACATGTAATTAGTAGTCAAAAACCACATCGGGTATGGAAATACGAGCTAAAACATTTAATGACAAATGCAAATTTCAGCCTAAATATTTTACTCTGCTTGGCAGTAAATCATTGCTGGTAAAAAGATGCACAGCAAGTCTCCCTGCATAAATCAAACTTCAGCTGTACGACGGAGAATCCGCCGGCCGTTATGTTGGGTATTCCTGCACCACAATTGCAGGAAAGAGGGGATGGAGCCACCGTGTCCTCTTGGCGCTGCGCTGGTGGGAGCTGCTGCGGCTGCATGAGATGTAACCCCTTCAGGTGCCTGCAGACAGCACGCTGCAGCAGCACCCTGCCTCCTGCCGAAAGGGGCTACCCGGGCTCCCATTCCAGGTGGGATTCCATTTGCACTTGGAATGCAGAGGTGCATCGAGCAGCGTAGGGATTCAGTATGCATCAAATCAGCTGCCTCTGCCAGCATATCCTGCAATCCAGCCATCACCGGGTTTGAAAACAGGATGAAATGATGCATTGATAGATTTATCCGTGCATTTTCAAGAACGCCTTGATTTAATAGATTTCTGGGCTATAAATGTTGAAGTGGAACAGAAATGATCGTGATGGTACTCAGGGATTAGGTTCCCAGGATTGTTTTTAATCCTGTGGTATCCAAAGTTTCTTTTCCAGGGATGTAATTCCTGTTGTTATAATAGGCTGGGTGAGTCCAGTGTGGTGCTACTGGCTAATCAGAGAGTGGCACACATTTTGCTTTCTCCCTTCCCAAAAAACTCCAACCATATCCGTGTGGATGAGTGTGTATCGTCACGCTTTCAAGAATCCTAGCTTTCGAGTTGCTATTGTCAAATACTGGGGTTTGTTCTTTAAAGGCTTTTCATCCTTAAGAAGAAGAAAAAGGCTATTTTTACACTTAATCCACTAATGAACTCAAACATAATGATGCTTGTAGAATGAGGTTTATTTATACAGTTTGTAATTGTGATTCCTTTTCTTCTACCCTTTTGGTACTGCAGCAGCACTACCCTGCACTCAAGGGTGTTTGCCCGAGTGCTCTGCTTGCAACTGAGGCATGTAGATTCTTGAGGCTTTTGATGCAGAAGGGACATCAATGTATGAATTAATTGCACTGAATAGATAAATAGTGATACTGCTGATTAGATAACTTACCGTCAACCGATTGGGTTTTTTTTTTTTGCACTGAAGATTTCCCACCTTATTTGCAACCAAATATTGCGTAGGAGAGCAGGAAGAGTACTGATCCCAATGGAAGTGGATTTAGCTTTTCTTCTCTTATAGAGTTAATGTTGCTGGTTTGAGGGAGTACATGTGAGGGGAGACCATCTGCTTTACATTTCAAATAACTGTCATCATCTTACAGCTATCCAAAGACTTGTGATTTGGGTGGAAAAAAATAAATTCCTTTTCTCCATAGTTAACCCTTTGCCTGCAAATCTTGTCGTTTAGATGGGAAGAGGAACTGACGAGAAGACTGAGCCTGGAATCTATGGTAGAAACCTTGCGAGAGGTAAGTTTTGAGCAGGTTGTATTGAAAGGTATAGGTTTTCCCTTCTCTACACCTTTCATTATGCTAGTAATTAATTGGATTTGTTTCATTAAAAAGCTTTCTTCTAGCTAGAGCAGCTGACTGGGCTGCTGTTGGCTGGAGAATAGTGTTAATGTTTGGAAGCTGAAAGCAGGAAGGGGCTGAAATTTCTGCCCAAGTGAAATGCGGGGTGATGAGATGCCTTATCAGCCCTGCTGGGGTTAAGTGGGAAAGCACACGTCGCCCTCTTACCTCTTAATTCCTTGTCTGCTCTCTCTGGCAGGAGGCGCAGGAAGCGGAAACTCTGCAGGAGGAGTTAAATGAAAAGATTGAGAGGCTGAAAGCGGAACTTGTGGTCTTTAAGGGTCTGATGAGTGATGTAAGTACAGGAGAGCAGAGCGGCCAGCTCCCACCGCCTTTGTGAGATGTGTGTGTCATGCAAATGGCTTCATTCATGAAAAGGTTATGGTCTTAGTGAGTGCTGCTTTGTAGTTAGCATTATGGCTGCCTTTATGATCTAATGCATCAGACAGATCACCCTTCCCCCTGCTTCCTGTCTGGTCTGTGTAGAGATGCATTAACTTGCTGCTTAGCCCATAACCTGGACTCTTCCCTCCCTTCCCCTTCTCCAGAGCCGGCAGTGCTGGGGTTCACCTCTGCAGCCGTGGGGAAAAAAAAAAACAAAGTGGGGGGGGTGTTGGAGAACTCACAGGTTAGAGGAAAGGGTTCAGCACCGTGTGCTGTTAATAAGAGGGATTTTGCACTGAATCATGCAAAAAAAAAGTTGTATTCAAAAAGCTGTGTGTGTGTCCCAACTCCCTCTCTGAAAGCTCTGAAGAGATTGACACAGTATCACTGGTTCATGTGGCTGGCTTTGTTTCCAAGGCTGCTTCAACCTAGTTTTTATTTTTTTTTTTACAAAAAGACTTGTTTTCTCAGTGATTTCCTCATGTCTCATTAGATACTGACTTTCCTTCAAAGCTGGGGGATGTTTTTGATTAGGACTGGAGAATTTTCTTGCGTGTAGATGTACTGAGAGTGTGTATTCCTGCAGGTATCTAGAGAAATAAGCCAGGTGAACACCGAGTCAGGTACCTTTCTCTGTAACACTGCAGTAGTGCTGATGCCAGTTGTCTAATGAATATGTCCTATTATGCTTATTTATTTGGTAATTTTGTGTAGAACTGCTTCCTTCTCTCTTTATATAAGCTGGCAGAACCTGCTCCCTGGAGTCAAATACATTCTCTCAGGGCTGCTAGATCCGTTCATGTGAAATTTGGCAATTAGCTCTCTCTTCTTTTGGTGTTTAATTGAGAAGAGGCATGCTTGGTTAGAGGCAGTGTGAAAGGGAGGAACTCGTTAGGGCTCCATCACTCTGCTGACTTTGGCTGGGGAAGAAATGATGCCGAGAGTGTACGAAGAGGGTGGGGGTGAATGCAAACATCCTCCTCAATTTGAGAGCAAGTGTTTTTAGGGTTTGCCAAACCCAAAGGGAGAAGAGAGCCTAAGGAAAGCAGTGAGAAGGTTTTGAATCCCACCCTGTAAATATTTAGAGCAAAGAAATGCAAAATGTTGGCAGGTGACTCTTGCTTTCTGGTGGATAAGAATCGCTGGTATCTGTTCGGTTGGTAAGATTGTGTTTAAAGTGTGTCAGTGTTTAGAAATTTCTTTTTCTTGGTGTGTTTGCAAAACAAAAATCTCTAATTTATCCAAAAGTGGTTGAGAGGGGCTGGAGAAGAACTCCATTAAAAAAGCAATTCCCCCTAAAAAACCCACCCAACTCCAAAGTTTTCTCCTTGGAAAGAGGATTTAGTATTTAAGAAAGCTCTGCAAAGAGATTTTCTGCTTTTCTGGTCAAAGTGGAAGCATTGCCGAGCCATGGAAGTGGTACTTTCTGACGGAGTAAGTCTCGTCTAGGCTGGAAAATACGCTTTTTGTGGCACAATGTTTCTTCATAAGGAGCCAGCTGTACTGTCTGAGTGGGAGTATCTCTTACAAATGATGTTTATGATTACTGCCCAGAGTGAAGCAAGACAAAATATTTTTCATGTAGGATTTTTGCTAGGCTGGAAGCCAGGTTATTGCCAATGAGGAGTACTTTCTGTGTTACAAGCTTTCACGGATCTTTTTAGATCTGGTCTCAATTTTATGTTTTCCTGGTATGTATGAGGTTGCCATGCAGCCTGGATTCTGTTTTAAAAGCAACTTCTTGCAGGCACAGCTTTACTGTCTGAAAGGGGGGGGAAGTGTTGCCTGCTCACCAGGTTTTAAATTTCATTCTATTCTGCACATGCTCAACAGGGTTTTTCTCCTCCGTTTTTAAAGCTTTATTGACCCTTAAAAGTTTACTGTTACATCTAGCAGTTGGTTTGGGGTGGGTATAGGTTTTGTGGTAGCAAATCACTCTGAGTTGAAATTTTATTACCGTCGGATATGAACGTTAATTGTTAGCTGTCTAGTCTATTTAGATTGTGTGTGTACTGCCTTTCCCGGAGAACAAGATGTAATATTGTTAAAGAATGGTATGCCCTGGGGTTAGAGAGATACTGTGGGGTATCTCTTCTTTCCTGAACTGTATAATAATAGAAGATAATCACTACTGTCCTTCCTGCAGCCCATGACAGACCTGGACACAAAGATTCAAGAAAAGGCCATGAAGGTGGACATGGACATCTGTCGGCGAATCGATATCACAGCCAAGCTGTGTGATGTAGCGCAGCAGCGCAACTCTGAAGACGTTTCCAAGATATTCCAGGTGATTAGGTCATGAATTTTCCATAGGGTAGGACAAGAAGAGAGGGGACAAGAGGGAGGAGCAGTGTTGAGGAGTGTGTGGTCCAGGTCATTTGCCTTTTCTTGAAATTTCTCTGTGTAGACGTATTTCCTTCTTTCTCAGTCTTGAGGTGTAGCTCTCTTCTGCAGAAGCTGCTATAATACTCAGAGCACAAAATTTAGTCAGTTTAAAAAAAGAAGTCTCCGGCTGACCTTTGAGACATGCTGTTAGTCTGATGCTAGTCTACAATGAATGCAGGGGGGGGGAAAAAGCATTACAGGGTCTAGGTTTGTATAAATGGCTTCCTCACATTTGTTCCCTTCACAAGTGAGAAGTTTTAAGCTTGTAGAACTGTCATCTCAACATTCTTATTTCTGGCTCAAGCTGCGTGGCCAGAAATAACGCTTCTGTGGTGGGGAGCTGTGACTGCTTGGTGAGACTAGAAACCCAAGTTACTTTCCTTGAGCTACTGTGGCTTCTTCATGCTAGTAGGAAAGTCATTTAATTTGCTCCAAAAGCAGTTACAGCTCTGCGTGGGGCAAACCTGTAACTCCTGATGCAGTGGGTCTTCTCTCATAACTGCACTTTGATTTGTGAACTTCCTTCTACTTTGATCTAAATGTGTCCTGTTCAGTCTAGTCTTTCAATAAGTCTGATACTTTCTGTGTAGTGATGCCACGTAGTGTGCTAAATGCTGTACAGAACCACTCTAAAAGATTGTGGTCTCTACTGGTTGTGCTTTCTGGCTATGGTGAAGTTGCCGAAATGTTTGATATTATTTTTTTTTTCTTCTTAAGTACCCTGAAAGAATCAAATCTCCTTATTGAGACAGTTATTTCTCCAGCATGTTGAGCCATTGCATTGTGCTAATGGTTCCTTCTTGTCTTTGAGTAGAATTGCCGTGTCTTTCTGCTCAAAGGTAACTGCAAAGTGCACTTTTGGTCAAGCATGCAGTGGTTAAAATGATCAGCATGGAGAACAAAACCAATAAGGGATGGCAGATACGGCGAGTAGAGGAAAAACTCCAGTAGGCTGGGAGCAGACTGTGTGTTTGTGACTCTGTGGCACCATCTGTGAATATATTTCATGTTCACAGTCCTCAGATGAAGTGATCCTCTGCACCCTTTGCAGGGGTATCCCTTGAGTTCTCTGCACGTCTATGAACTTCATTTCTTTGAGGTTGTCCAGGCATTTTCGTGGTTCAGTTAACCCTTCTTCTGTCAGCCTGAAGTCTAGCAACCTCCTCTGGTGGGGTGGGAATGACCCTGAAATAAAGGCTCTCTGGAAAGGCTTCTATTCTTTCATAGCGGTTGGACGCTGGGAGCAACAGCCTGTGGTGGTGGCAGGAGAGGGAGAGTTCTGTCATCGCTCTCGAGCCTGCTGCCTGGGCACTCCTGCCAGCTTCTGCTTTTCCCCTGGTTCATTCTAACCTCCGCATGTTCTCTGGTAGATCACAGACGGGTGCCAGCGAGCAGACGAACATGTGTAGAGCGCTGGCAGCCTGCAGCTTGCTTTGCTCCTCGCCCTTCTGAACTGCTTCCTTGTGCTCCGTGTTCACCACTCATTAACAGACGCAATTCCTGTCTCGAATACGAGCAATCCCCAAATTGCCTGGACCCGATGAACAGTTATATTCGCGCAAACCTAATGGCTCTCCTTCTTTTATTTCTGCCCCCTCATGGCACAGCACCTCAGTAGAACCTTCTAGTTACTGCTCTTCTCTCCAATTAAGGTGGCTTCCAAGAAGAAAGAACGCAAGCTCACGTCTGACGATGACCTCTCTGAGCAGGATGGAGACAACAGCAGGTTCTCTGACGATGAGGTCAGCTGCTCCTTGAACATCACAGATGAAATGAAGCGTATGTTTAATCAGCTGTGAGTATCATGGAAAACATATTCCGAAATGCAGCCTTAATCCCAGAATTCAAGTATTGAGTTGTTTCTGTATGCTTTCAAAAATCACTATTTTGTTCTGCTATGAGTTGAACCTGAGCTTCCAGGATGGTGCATACTCAGAGGTTTTCTGGAAGTTCAAATAAAATGAACAGAAACTGGGTTTTATTCCTTCCTTAAGTAGAGGGAGCTATAGAGAATATTAAAAATATTTTAGTAAAGCTAGGTATTTATTTGCTGTTTTAACTTTCATCAGTAGCAAAAGAAGAAACGTGCACAAAAACCTCGAGTCTGTTCTGTATGTTTGGCTGAATATTGGATTTGGAGAGTTTTGGGAAGAACCTAGTGCTGCTAGAATTGGGCAGCAGCCTCTGGAAGCTGAGGAGTGGCTCAGTCCATCGTGGTGCCACACAAGGCAGTTCAGGCAGCTGACTGGTGATGTGTCCTGCTGGTCTCTCCTCCTGCTCTGGGAATGATGGAGGTGGCCACAGGCTTTGGAGAGTCTCTGCCATTTTCTTTTAACACAGGGGCCCCCAGCAAGCACCATGGATCTGACTTTCCCAGCATTTTGAATATGGCTGTCTTCTGCCAACTTCTGCAGTGACTGCAGAGGGAAGGATTCCCAGTGCTTTCCCACACAATGTAGGGCAGTATTTCACACGTAGGAGTACACAAGAAATTCTCTAAGGAGCATTAGCTCCTCTGCTGTCATCAGCTGTTGCCAAAAGTTCTGTTTTCAGGGATTGTGCCTCTTTCCTCCTGAATTTCATACATAGGAGGGCATTCCTGGTCTAGTGGGAGGTGATCCTGCCCATGGCAGGGGGGTTGGAACTCGATGATCTTTAGGTAACTCCTCTTGTTAGGACTCTTATTTCAGATGTCTTTAGGTCCTTATTAATATTCAGTGTAATAAATACAGATTTTTGACTTGTCCAGTCTAGATTTGTGTGTGACAGCAGATAGGGTGTGAATTTTTTAGAAAAACCAGAGGCTAAAATTACTACTAGGTTGGTAATGCATTTAGTGTTTAGTTTTTAGTTTTGTTCTTAAATCTGTCCTGTGATACATGGTTTTTATTAATAATGAAATTCTTGTCTCCTGGTGCTGTTCCGTATGGCACAAAGTGATGTAGGAATCTTCTTGATATGTTCAAAATGGGTTCATCTAGAACAGTGTTCATGGCTTATTGGAAATGGTACATTTCAAAGGATGTCTCTGTTTGGGAGCTTTGTGAAGTAGAAAAAGAATAGCTTACAAATAGCTGAATAGCTTGTCTTATTAAGAGAAACAAAGTAACTTGCATTTTATCTGTAATGAACTTAAGCTTTAAGTGTCGAGTAGTAAAAAATCAAAATGCGGTTGGCGTTGACCAGCGCGTATGTCTGAAGGAAGCAGCAGTCAGGTCTGGGAGCTCCCTGACAAGGATAGATCTTGAAAAGAGAATCTGCTTTGAAGAAGTAGAATTGCAAAAGGCACAATCATGTATGTCCGAGTTTATTGGGTTTCTTCTAAATTATTTTTTAAAGTCATGCTGAGTCTAGAGAAATAGCCTGTGTCTTTTGCCAAGCTCTTCCCCTTCTAAAGACAGTATTGGACTCGGCTTCCGCCCCGAGATCTTATCTGCTTGAAAGGAAGTGAACTAAAGTAACAAAAATGCATCAGTCTGAAATTAGCAGGCTGCTGCTGGGAGCAATTTCAGATTTTTTTTGTCAGGCCTCTTTAGCAAGGACGAGAAGCAGCTACTGGTGTTTGGCTCTGCTGCTGTTCAAACCAAAAGGGACTCAAGTGCCTTCTGAAACTTTCCTTTATTGCACAACTGCCGGTAGTAAAAAGGGCTTGACCAAATAACAGTGTTAAAGGCCACTCTTGCCACTGTTTGTTTTCAGTCTTAAGTGGCTGTAGCAGTATCTTGGTTAGCGATAAGTATTTACACTCACCTGCACATCATTTTGGGGTTTGGCTTTTTTCACAGTTGTTACTTTTGACAATAACGTTTTTCAGTGCTGCAGGGAAAATGTTGGCTGAACTTCAGCATGAAAATCAGCAGGGAGTCTTCCAAGAGCTGTTTCTTGTAAAATTCCTCGAACTGTGTTTGGGCTCATTTTCCCACGTATAAAAAGAATAGTTTAAAACATTTTTGTGGTTTTGCAAACAGGGGAAACTAATGTGCAGCACCATCTGGAGGACAGAGCTAGGACTGTGTACTTCAACCAGGAACACTAACAAGGATCTTTTATTCTGCTTTGCGGTGGCAAAGAGCCCAGGAGCGAGGGACTTGGACAGTGGGAAAGGCTGTTTGTAAAAACTCTGAGGATTTTCAGCTGCTGCATTGTCTCCTTCATTCAGTTCTTGTAGCCCCCTTTTTTTTTTCTAGGTTATTAATTGAAGGGCTGAGGGAGTGAGGCTGGAGTGGTTTTCACTAATGCTTTTTCTGTTTTCTTAACAGTCGCGAGACATTCGATTTTGATGACGACTGTGATAGTTTAACGTGGGAGGAGAATGAGGAAACGTTGCTTCTTTGGGAAGACTTCACAAACTGCAATCCTTCAATTGACCTCCAAGGAGAGGTGAGTTTATGATTTTCTCAAACTATTCTCTGCAGAAACTGTATCCCTCAGCTGCTCTTTTAGCCATTTGAGCCTTTGGATATTTGACTGGGGATCCAGTTTGCCACGCAAACTTGCTTTGATTTTAAAATCCTCTTAGTGCTTTCTCTCTATGGTTGCTTTTCAGTCCGTGCAATCAGTTTATTTACCAAACTTCATTTCTTCTGCTCCTTCAAACTGAATATTTATAAGTATCAAGCGAGTGTCAAAAGATGCAATGCACCGAGCTGTTAGAAGAGCATCACGCAATCTGTCTCCCCGAGCACTTGTTTATCTAAAGCTCTGTATCTTCCACACAGCATCACGCTTTCTCTGCAGATTATCATTCACACTTTAATTGTCAAAATAGTACACGTGCATAAAGTATTGCACGGTTATCCTAGTGGGGAGAAAAATAAACCCAGTATGGTCAGTGGAAGATGTACATCCAGGCCGTCACAAAGAAAGGAGCTGTGGTTGCAGGACTGTGTAAGGCCCCAGGGATCTTCTGAACGCATGAAGCTTGTGCTTCCATCTTCCCAGTCAATAGGAATCTCCTGGCGTCGGTGGATAATAAACAGCTTGCTTTTAATCCTTAAGATCCCACACGAAGTGAGCGAATGGCTGCGTGCTGCCTCCTTCGGTGATTCCTCGGCCTTTTCAAACTCTCTCGGCCTAGAGAGGGAACGAGATGGCTTTGTGTGGGCAGCCTTAAACGCGGCGCTGTTATTTCATTACTGAGTAGCCCGACAGCAGTCGCTAAGAAATAATCCTGCCTTCTTCCATCGTCGCTGTAGTGTAAAGATGCTGAGGCAGCAGACTCCTGAATATTCTCTCGTGGTGAGTGCCAGGGGTTTGTTAATTTACATCTTCCCATTTGTGTATCATCTGGCGGACTCGGAAACTGCGGAGATTACTCAGAAGTGCTGGGGCTGCAGAAAGCAGCGTGCTTAGCTCCGTGTCGTCTTTTGAGCGGGGAGAGTGGCAGAGTGATAATGTGGAGCCGTGCGCTGGAATTAGTGACAGATTTATTTGCATATACCCATGTGTGCGTGTATAAGCGCAGCTATCAGAGGAATATTGCCGAACTCAGACCTTCCGCGCGAAAACTCTAAAGGTTTTAAGAAGCTTAAATCCTTCTAAATGAAAATTATACAAGGAAAGGGTAGATTTGTCTTGTAGATGGAGATTCAGAATAAAGACTGCTCCTTCTGTGCCTGGTCTTTAACACAGTGCTTTACATGCCTGAATCTTCCTTCCACTGGCTTTATTCCTTTCAAGTTCTTACGCGGTGCCCTCGCCACCTTCTTTTCTGACCTTCCTCCTTAAAGCGCTTCTGCATATAAAAGGATAAGTGGAATGATTCTTGTAACTGTAGGCTGTGAGCCCGGCGCTGATACCAGGTATGATCCTGAGAAAGCTGCCACAGACGTGGCCAAAGGATGGAAACATAATTAAACTTCATCAATGCAGTGGCATTAAATTAATGATTTTTATTTTTTTTTTCTGGAAAAGGGAGGTAGGTAGTAAGATGAAAGAGAGAACAATGGCATTGTCTTGGTCTCTTTGACAGCATGAAATAGTGCGATGCGTTTTGTAGCCCAGCCCGTACTGTCAATCCCAAGCAATGATGATCCGGGAGCTGTTGTCTGGCAGGATGTTCCCTTTGGGACAGCACGTGTTCTTACTTACGTGTGACAATTTCAGGGGGAGTGCTGGAGTGGGCCTGCTTTATCGAGCAGTTAAGAGAAGAATTTTAATAGCAACCAACACATGCAGAACATACATGTGAAGTAACGCAGACTGAAAGGGCTGGAGAGTAGTAACATGTAATTGGAAAATGAGAATTCCAGTGCAAAGCTGTAAGTGGTGATGTGGTCAATGGAAGGAAAAATTGTTTTATGGCTGGAAAGCAATTACAGTCTGTCTGAGTGTGATCAGACTGTGAAAGGTTCAGGAAAACCCAGGGTTTGTTCTTTGGCATGCAGCAGGTACCTCTGTTTAATTGCTGTCTCCTTGGACTGTAGGTTCCTTGATCAGGGACTTTATCTTGTGTGTACAAAGCTGTGGTCATGGTACAAAAATGTGGTTCCTGCTACACCAGTTTAAAGAAACAGAAGATTAGTTGTCTGCATAAAAATGTAAAAAAAAAAATTAAAATATCATAACAACCTGCATTTCTGAGTGAGGCTGAATAAGAAAATCTTCAGTCTGCTACTGAATTCCTTTTTAGTTTCTTGCTAATTCTTCGTGTCCTCTTTTGCCCCACAGGAAGAAAATCTGGGAAACTTGATCCATGAAACAGAGTCTTTCTTTAAAACGAGAGACAAGGAATACCAAGAGACAATAGGGCAGATAGAGGTGAGGAAGTTGTTCACGCCAGTCTGAGTTGTTTCTAATGGACACAAACACACGCAGTGTTCTGATCTGGTGTACACATAGAGGAAAGCTGAAATGTCTGTATGTCTGAGAATGGAAAGGCATTTTCCTTTGACACAACCTTGTGATTTTTCCTAAATACCATTCTCTAAACAGCACTGCTACTGAGTAAGCATAAATTTTTAGCTGGTAGAGAGACAACCTTCAGAACAAAGAATAAAAATGCACCATTGTTCTTTTTTCCCCTGTTTGTCTGGCGTATTCACCGTCACACTGGGAAAGGCTTTACAAGATGTGGCCTCGGAGGTTGCCAGACACAACAGCTGTAGCTTCTCCAAGCCTTTGCCCTGCCTGGAATACGATTTCATTAATTACCGCATGTTGACAAACAAGGTGCCAAGCAGCAGAAAAGAAATTGAGAGCTGTTTAAAAACACTGTTGAGCTCTGATTAAAATGCAGTTCATAAGCTGATGAATACATTGGTATAAGCTGCTGAATAAATACCACACTGAGGTTAAGCATATATTGTGTGGGTGTTTTGGGTTGGCTCCGGGCAGCTTTACCATCCCCACCAGTATGTACAGTGGAGGGAGGCTGGGAGAAACTGCTATGGACTCACCTGAGGCTGATTATTTTCTCTTATTTCTTACAGCTGGAATTGGCCACGGCCAAGAGTGACATGAATCGCCACCTTCATGAATATATGGAAATGTGCAGTATGAAAAGGGGCCTGGATGTACAAATGGAAACCTGTCGTAGGCTTATCAAAGGCTCAGCCGACAGGTAATCAGATATTACCATTCTGCCTGTGGTGCTTCAAGAATTTAATTTGCTCTTGTTTCCTGCCAAGTTGTTTTAAAGGCAATAGTATCATTTTGTCCTAAAGCTTTGTCCTTTAGATAATCCTGAGTTTTTCAGGGTCATGTCTCAGTCTTAAAAGGAACCCTGTAACAGGGTGTATGTTCTACACACAGTAACACTTCTAAGAATTGGACACATATTGGAAAACACAGGGGTGTCACCAATAGGACTGGCTGGTATAAATGGAATTACCTCTTTTCTAACCTGGATGGACACTTAGTGTCATAGACCTAGAACTCTCACAGCAGATCAACCCCCAGGTTCAAACATGACTCTGGGCTTGTATGAAGAGCTTGGTTTTCAGTCTTCTCCTGTGTTAAAAACCCATTTATATACTGTGAGGGTTTTTGTTGTCTTTTGCTCACCCCCAGTACCTGGCTTAAAAGAATAAGAAGAGAAACTTCTTTTTTTTTTTTTTTCAGTTTTCAAGTCTGTATGTATTAAGGATGATGAAAGTCTCTGTAGGATTTTCAGTGGACTTAATTTCTATTTCCCCATCCGTAAACCCAGGACAGCCTTTATGGTTGTGTAGGAGATGGCCGAGGTGGGGTGGCAGCACACAGGATGCTGAAATTTACTCTGATATTTACTGCAAACCCAAAGTTTAATGTTAATAAAGGATATTTTAATTGTTGTGGGGAGTGAAAGTGACCACTGTATTTAAAGGTTTCTTTTATTTCTTCTGTCACTGATATTTAATTTTTTGCCTAAACCTTTCTCTGAATTTTTCCTACAGAAACTCTCCATCTCCCAGCTCTGTAGCCAGCAGCGACTCAGGAAACACAGATGAAATTCAGGATGAGTTGGACAGAGAGACGGATGTGGAGCCCATGGTCAGCTGATACGTAGTGGGAGCATTCCAGTGAAAGGGAAGATACAAGAAAAGATTAAAAAAGAATACACTGATGGGGGAAAAAAAAACAAGCAACCAAAAGACTTGTAAGCCCTTGCACAGGGTTTCAAAGGACTCATTCCTACACGCATCCCCACCCCACCCAAGGATTGGTGCTGTAAATTTCTATTGTTATACAAATCATAAATGCAGAGTCCTGTAAGAAAACATGGTGTTTTAATTGTGCCTTTGCCCCAAGCTGAGCCACTTTGAGCTCCAGTGGAATATTAATAGCAGGTGTTTTTATATAAAAAAAATATTATTTAAAAAAAATAATAATCTGGTAGCAGCAGAGAATGGTGCTGCAAAGGCTCTGGGTATTTCAATAAGCTTCTGGTTTTATTGAAGTGCTGCACTGATTGGCAAAAAGAACGCTGGCAAAATGAGAAGCGAACCCAAGGCAATTATGGTACAATTACTGATGTCTGGCACAAAAAGAGAATGCCTCCAAATTGAACTGTAAACATTTAAAAATAATAGCGGGCTTAGAGACAGCTTTTAGGATTAAGCAGTTATACAATATTATAAGGAATGCCTTCATTCCATCCTTTTTGGGGTGAAGGAGCCTTTGAGATGTATACAAGTTTCTGCTGGACTCCAGAATCTGAAGCAAGAGGGTCTCAGCTCGGTGGCAAAGCGGGTGGAGGAAGGAAGGTTCCCTGGGGTGGGACTATCACTGATAAAATACTATGCAAAAATCAAAACAAACAAACAAACAAAAAGCTCGCCTTATTTATATGGAATGTTTGGTCCCTGCTGGGCTACAGTTATCTCTTGGGAAAGGAAAGCTAAAAACACATTTGCACATGTTAGTTATCTGTAGAGCTTCTTTTGAGGAGGAATGTCGTATTACGATGCCTTTGTTTCCCGGTGATTGGATTAAGGGGGGAATCAGCCCTTCAGTTCGTGGTGGTTTGTGTTTTCTTGTTTTCGAGATATTTTGTTGTTGTTGTTGTTATTGTTGTTGTTTAAACCATAGCGTTTTTCAGATTTTACTTTGCTGACAGGGAGATAACTCCATTTTATGCTGCTTTCATGATGTTTAGAGTGGGAGAGTTGAAGCATCAGGATAAACTGACATGCAGTGGGATAGATGTAGGTTTGAGACACGCCATTGGGAGAGGTCCAGACCACTGCTCTAAAGAAAAGCTGAACATCAGAAAATACTGTAATCATTTTTAGGGCGCAGTAAAATGAATCCCAAACTACTGCTGCCCTGGAATTAGGGGAAGAAGAGCCATTGTGCTTTCTCTGTGAGAAAGTGAGAAGACCTGGGCTTTGTCAATCAACCTTTCTGTATTTTTACGCAGGAGAAAGCAGCGTCAAAAGTCACGTCGCTTGGTGGTACTTGAGGAAACTCTGACATCATCAAGCTGTTCGTGGTTATTAATGGGAATTGTAGCACCTCAGCCAGGTTAAAACAGGGTATAAACCTCAGCCAATAATTTTTTGTTTGTTTTTTTAGAATAAGGTTGAAAGTGTAGTTAATACTGCCTAAAGGTAACTGTGTAGTTCGCTAGCAGTTGCAAGACTTGGAGTAAATACCAAATGTATTTTTCTTTTTTTTCCTGCCAGGAAGCTTAGAAACTGCTATGTAGGAGCAGTGCTAGGACTGGACAGGGAAATTCCCGATTTAAGCACCCTCTCAGTGTTATGGAAAGGTAAGCTGGCCGATCTTTTTAGCTTCCTGAGTATTTTTTCCAAGCCTCTCCTACGTATTGATTGGAAATCAGCGGGGCTGCGTTGTAAGCATACAGCCAGAATAGATCAGCGTGGATTTCTTCCAAAAAGAGCACAAGTGTCTCAGCAAATGGGCGTTTCTGAGCAGAAATACCTCTGCAGAGGGGCAGGACCTCGCGGGGTTTCTGCTCCCGTTGAGACTGTGGGGACAGTAATGTCTTCTCCAGTTACTGTGCTGCTCTCCTGGAGTCCCGTTGCTGTTCAGCTCCGTCCCCTGCTTGGACACCATGGTGCTTTTTTTAGTCCCTGTGAACCAAACGGGCTCCCTGTGCTTTTCAGAGCAGGGAGGAGAACTACTGGTCCATTGGGATCCATAATGTGGAGGCCACCATCTACAAGTGATGGCTTCTGCCCAAGAAAATAGATCCAAGGATATTCCTGTGGTTTCCTTACTGACTGGAATACTCAGCGCAGTTATTCCTCTGAGGAACCAGCAATTCCTCGGTTCCTGTGGTTGTGGGGTAGGGGCTTTTCCAAAGGTTCATCACGTAGACATAGATAGCTTTTCTCTGGAAAAGAAACCTTATTCCAAAGTGCTCATTCCTATGATTTCTAAGGTGGCCAAAGTGGTGAAGGTCATGTTCACTAGGGCTGCAAGTTAGGGGGTGGGTGGGTGGGGGCAAGAGATGTGGTATTTTTCTGAGGGGGCTGGGACTGCATGTTTTCAATTAAGTACTCTTAAGGATTTTTCAAGCCTGTATGAACTTGAGCTGCTAATCCGTAGTTTCTCACCAGGCTGAGAAAGGATCTGCCAAAGCCGAATGTCGGTGATGCTTTAGTGACTTTTGGTGGAGGTGTTGTTGAAGCATCTTCTCGCACGGCGAATCGACCTCCTCGGGGGCTGTCGTTCAGCTCTCCTCAATTCTGAAAATGCTCTTTGGCACTGGAGAAACTGAGCCATTTTAACAGCCGTCCAACTTAGCTGCTGGTTGAGTTTTGTTTTCTTTAAAACTCAGTGTCCTGGTAGGAAAAAAAAAAAAAGGCTGAGTCTTCTTGAAACTAGTAGCTGGTATGTTGAGGGCAGGGAAGAATATCCTCAGTTCGACAGCGAGAGCCAAGTGAGGAAGCAGAAATTTGCTGTGGAAAGAAGCTAATTGTAATCTCCGGTTTATCTCAGAGCCATAATTAGGAGGAGCATCTGTAATAGGGCTGCATTTGTTGGTAAGTGTAAGGGATGTGGGTTTGTAGTAGAAGGGATAGGAATAATGTGTACGAGGGTGATGTGTACGAGGGTAAATTACCGTGGTTGTTGGTGTCTGTTTCTTATAACCATATGTAATCCATTTTTAAAGAAGAAAAGGTGTTTTCATACTCGGGATTGGGGGTTTATTTTCCTTTAGGCTGTACAGGACTCGGTGGATCGACCCCTCGGGAGTTAGGAGGGTTGGTCCTGGGAGTAGTTTCCCTACGAGGTCTTTGGGTTAGTGTCACACGATGCTGCTGCTTGAGCTGACAGTGGTCCCCTTCCATTCGCGTATGACCACTCTGGAGAAACCAGATCAAAAGCTGGCCAGAAAAAAAAAAAATCACACAAAAATTGTGAAAATGCTGGAAATTATTTTGGTGACCTCTTCCGTTTTTCCTTTGTAAAGCTGTAAATACTTTCTTTTTGTTTTTTCTATTCTTAAGGCGGTGTCATATTGACACTTTTTTAGACTTACAATCAGAAAATCCTCCTCATTGTTTCTCATTTTTTAAAAGGGGGTTTCAAGGAAGCAAATTTTTTTGCTTGTTTGCCGTGTAATAATAAGATCAAATTCCTAAAATGGGTTTGTACAAAACAAATGTTTTCACTAAACAAATGGCGGTTGCTTTTGTGGATGCATGTTGTTCAAAAATGTCCAAAGAATAATGTGGTACAAACAGTTTTTTTTCAAAGACTTAGTAATTATTGTATTAGTTCACACAATGAAAAAACAAAATTATTTAAAAAAAAGAAAAAATGTCGGGGGGGGGGGAATGTAATGAAACTCATCTAAGCTAAATGTGTAATCTATTTATAAAAAGATACAGTATATATTCTATTTTTATTAGAGGTTTTTAAAGTGCAAACAGAATTCTGTTAGCGAATGCGATTAATTCCCTTGTAAAGTAGCTTCTGCTCTGATGGGACTCCCAAATTCTCCGACGGTGTCAAGGGACAAGGTGGAAACAATCCAAGGGTCCGGCTGTGAGGCACTCGCCCGTCGCTTCCTCGGGGCAAGCGAAACAGGTGAACTGCAGAATTACTGCTGCTTCCCCTGTTTATTTGCCTTTTTTCTTTTTTTTTCCCCCCGATTGTGAGGAATTCTGCTGCAATGGGGAAGGACCTCCCCTAAAAACCGGGGGTGATTGCGGCACCCTTAAAATCTGCCCCAAAGTGGGTTTTGTCTTCTACCTGCTTAGGAGATAAATTATGTTTATCTGCAGTGGTATCAATTGGAATGAATTTGATGAAACAAACCAATAGATGAGAATGAAAAACTGAGATTAGTATTTATTATTTTTTGCATAACCATCCCCTCCAGCAGAAACACAAGCGGGGCTGTGGGTCCGAGGTTGGCTGAGGAAAAGCTCCGGCGACCGGTGGGTGCTCCCAGCCCCAGCTCCCATTTCCTGACGTTTCCCTTCTCTTTCCCTTGGCTCCGGAAAAAAAAAAACCAAACCAAACCAAACAACAACCAAACCCACAGGATAATGTTTGTGTTGGAGCGTGTGAGGAAGAGAATCGCAATACCGGGAAGTCTTTAATTGTATTTCACATTTCAGAGTGTTTTATTGTAGAGCTGAATGTTTAAAGCACGATTTATCACAGCAGAATTAAGAACCAATTAGTGCTTCCGTGGTGTTAATAACACCCTGCTGAGGATTTTCCACGTCTTGCTTCGGGACTTCTGGTTGGTTTTATTCTTTTGCACTGGTCCAGGGCTTGGTTGCAGGGGAACAGGCAGGTTTGAAAAAGGTTTGCCTTCAGTGTTAAGTCACCCAAATGCTTGATTTTTAAGCTTTCGGTAGAACGTAACTTCTGTCAGTTTGAGTTTTAAACGAGAAAAGCGATCGCCGCTCGTGGCGCCACGTCGTAATTAATAACGGTGTTAATAATGCGGGTTTTAGAGGTGAACTCCAAACACTCCCTGCCAAATTCTGAATTCAGCCCTTGCCAAACCCCTTCGTGGCGAGGGGAGCACTGAAGTCTTTGGCAGAGTGGTGAGAAAAACACTTGATTAAATTGGGTTTTTGTCTGTTTTTGTGTGTAGCTCAGTGTGTCTTAAGACCCTTCCGCGCTCGCGGGAGCCTTTCAGAGCTTCTCTTTTGAAGAAGCAACAAATTGTGTTTGAGGAGTGGGTATCTGATGCTTCTGGAAATCCCTGTTCCCTCCTGATTTGAGGCGTTCCGACAGCGAAGCACTTAGGTGAGCAGAGGGAGGTGCTCGTAGGTCTGGTTGGCTCCATCTTTGGAGGAAATCACGACATTAATGCTCAGAACAACCCCTGGGGTGGCTTCGGACCTGTGTCCTCTCGGTGGTGGAACACCCCAGTGCCACAAACCCAGTGCCCGGGACTCTTCTGCTGCCCGAGCTGACCATCCCAGATTTCATCCCAAATTCTAAAATTTCTTTATTTGAGAGCGTTGAGGATGACGCAAAGCTCGGTCACTAGAACACGCTTCTTGTGTAACGTTGGTTTCACCCAAAAGAGACACCCAACTCAGTCCTTCAAACACCTTCCCTGCGGCTCAAGTCTACGTAGCCAACTTCTGCCAAAAAGGATTTATTTATTATTTAATGTGTTTTAAGTGGAGGGTGCTGAGGACTCTTCCCCCCCCCCACGCTGTGTCACTTCTTGTCAGTTCCTCTTAGGTCATGTCACAATTTCTTTAATACACATTTAAAACAGACTACTGATGGGGTGTGGAAACGAACCTGTTTACTGTACTGGTGTAAATATTGTGCTTTATATTCTGTATATTAGCTTCTTTTAAAGAAAAAGAAGAAAAAAACACAACGAAAAAAACACAACAAAAAAACCACAACAAAAATAATAATAATAAAAAAAAGACTGAACTGCTGATGCTGTTTGATCTCGGGTTGAGGAAAGGCCGAAGGATGAACCATCTCCGGAGTCGAGACGTAAATGGATTTATTATTTTTTTTTTCCCTCTGGGGGCTGGGAATTTGCAGCAGACCCAATGGTCCACGCACTCCCAGACCATCAAAGGCTTCGGAAATTTAATCCACTTGAGCCAGGGGGGAGGGGGGGGGGACACGACGACCCCAAGAAACGCCGGCAGCGTTCGGGCTCCTCCGTGTTCCACCGGATTATCTCCATTTTCCTTTTTTTAGTGCCAAAACCCAACCCCGCTGACCCCTTCCAGCTCCGCTCTCCGGCTCCCCATCCCTCCATCCCTCCAGTCTTCCTCCAGAGTGGGTCATCCTTCGGCCCCCCCGCGGTCCCCTCTCTGCGTGTGGGAGCTGGTGGATGGACACGGGTCACGGGTGTGCTCTGGGTACAAGGAAAAACAAAAAGAAACAAAAAACCTTATAAAATAAATACCAAACTCCTGGTTAAAATGTCTGTGTGTGATCCTTCTTGGGTGGGAAAACAGAGCAAAAGCTGCTTGTGTGTTTGGATCTAGGGAGCTGGGGGGTGGGTGGGGGTGATCTCCCTCCCTGGAGTGCCAGCCCAGGGGGCAAGCAGGGGATTTGGGGTGAAAATCAGGGATTTTGGGCACCCCAAAAAATTAAAGGCCACTCTTAAAGTGCTTTTTAAAATCCTTTCTGGACTGGCAAAAATACGCCCTGCGAAAACCACCCTCCTCCTGGCTTCCTCCTGTCCCCTTGCCGGTGTCCCAAGCCCCTGTTTTGGGTTTAAATCCCCTTTATTTTTAATTTTTGTTTTAATTCCCCAGGAGCAGCCGCCGTTTCTCTGTCTCTCCCCGCAGGTCCGCTCCCGGAGCCGCCGCCGACCCCGCACCCTCCGCCGACCCCGAGGCCGCCTCCTCCCGGTCGGTGCTTTCTTTTATTATTATTATTATTATCTAATTTCCTCCTTTTATTAATTATTTTTAGCTCCTCCCAGCGCCCCTCCCCTTCCCACGTGCCCCTTGGCCGGGCCAAACCACCGCCGGGGGGGGGGGGGAGGGGAGGGGGGGCGGATAGAGAGGGGACACCCCACCCCGGGGGGGGGGGACAGTTTATGGGACCAACCCTCTTCCTTCCCTCTTTATTTATGTCATTTAAATTTAATATTTAATTGCACGATGGTGTCCCGCCCCCCTTTCACGCATCATCCTCCCCCCCCCCTCCTCCGCGCGGTTGGGCGCTGCTGCGGGGCGGGGAGCGCGGCGGGGCCGGGATGTGGCGGGCGCTGCGGGGGCTGCGGGGCGGCGGGTGAGTGACCTGGGGGGTCTCCTTTCCTCTGGAGGGGGGGGGGGACACGACACCCCAGAGAACCACCCCCCACTTCTCAGAAAACACCCCAAAAAAACCCTTCTCGCAGCGTTCCCACGCGTGGTGGGGCGTTGCGGGGTGGGGGGGGAACCGCACCGGGGCTTTGCCCTTTGCTTGCCCCGTCCCTCCTTGCACCCCAGCCCACCGCAGGCGATTCCTCCCCTTCTTTATACCCCCCCCTCCCCCCGCGTCCCCCTTTTTCCTTCTTTTATCCCCCTTTTCCGCTCTCTTTTCCCCCTTTTATTTCACTTTCCCCCTCCTTTTTCCCCCTCTTCTCTACCTTCCCCTTCTATTTTTACCCCTCTTCCCCCCCCCTTCCCCCCTATTTTTTCCCATCTCCCTCCCTTTCGTCCTTCTTTCCCCCCCTTATTCTCCCCTTTCCCTCTCCTTTCCCCCCCCTT